>VDFB02000007.1:15237091-15320198 GCA_007258455.2 Sequoia sempervirens | reverse complement strand
CTTCATAAAGGGGCTTGTATGCCTTGTCAAGTACAGATAAATCATGAACATCATCAAAGTCATCTTGATCATCATGATCAGCTTTGCCACTAAATGTGTCATGGATCAATGTATTCGTACCATCATCTTCAACAGTGTTTTCTGGCGCATGATCATCTTCTTCCATAGGATCGTTAACTTCATCTTCGATATTCATAGCTCCATGTTCGTCTGCTTGCAAAACCACATTCTCCGAGCCATGATAATCCATATCATTTTCCCTAGGGTGCCCCACCTTTATAATAATGATAGACACAAATAAACCATGATCATGATCAAGTGATTATATATATATATATATATAAAATGTTAAAACAATATAAACATTTAGAAATTCAATCAATATAAACACATATAATGAACAACTTACCAATGGATGATAATCATGCCCCCTTTCAACGTGACCATGTTGCCTACAATGTTTCTCAGCTGTTGTGATTAAAAGTTGTCTCGTCTTTAAGCCCTTGCAATTATTGCAAGGACAATAACATTTCCTATCACCCTTTCTTTTCAATCTAGCCCACAATCTATCAAGTGTCTTTTCATTTTGTTTTGGACTAATATTATCTGACATGATTTTTCTTTACCAAGCTTGACTATTTAGATCTTCAAAAAATATCAAACTCACACTCCAATAATTTTTATTCATAGACAAGTAACATAATCTAATAATTCCGATATTTTACACCAAAAAAATTTGGCATGCAACCACCCCTGCAAAAGAGAAGATAGTCTGAAGTTAATGACCCCAAAAAACACTTTACAATGCTAATTCCAAAACTTATTAAATTCTGATTTTACTATGATTTCCAACTGTTAAGACTCCTAAAATCAGAATATTGAACTTGATCACAAAATTCCTACAACAATGGAGGTAGCGAGCTAGTAAGAGCAAGTGACCCATTCCTATGGAGCAATGAGTCGTAATCATCATTGCTAATGTCAATACGGATTTATCCTTTTAGTTAAAGATGCAATGTGTCACTTCTTATGACGAGCTTATCCCTAGGGCCCTCAACATTGAGAGAGCCCTAATAAAAAACAACAGAAGCATTGGTAAGAGCATGATTAGGGTACAAACCTTAGGCCTCCATAGAAACATAAACAATAACTATAGTGGATTAGTGAGGTTGCAATACCAGAAAGATTGAGACATTGTAGGTAATAACAAAATCTTGCAATCTAAAGATTGTAGCCAATAACAAGCACACTATGTAGCTTAGTGACATTTGTAAATGCAATCTACGGTAAGAAGAATGATAGTCACTTGAGATGTGATAGTCAAAAAGAGGCTGAGCAGTGACAAGATAATAAAGCTCAAACCTTGCATAGTAAAGTGGAGATTTTAACAGTGAGTTTCCTTACCCCCTTGCTGACCTTAAGGGTTTTTCAAATGCTTTTGGTAGTGTTAGACAAGGAAAATGCAATCAAGGAATGACTGTCCAAATGAAGTAACAGTGGTAATCATAGGTTCAATGTTTCTTCTTAGCCATTAATATTGTAGAATGGAGGTAGTGGATTGCATGTTTGAGCAGTGTTTTGAGACTCACCAAAGATGAGAGAATAGTGAATAATACCTTGTGGACTGTGAAGTAGTGTCAATGAGGTTGAAGGATCTTAAAAACTACAATACCATGAAACAATGAGTCCCCTGTAGTAAGTAGGCAGTCTATAGGGCATAGTTTGATTTTATAGAAGGATGCTCATGAAAGAAATCTTCAAGTGATAGTGAGTGAGCTGTTTGAGATTGCAGCTGAGGGTGCAATACCCAGTCTTAAAGGAAGTTAGCAAAGAAGTAAATGTGCAAGAAAATCGAATCGTACACAACAAACAATTCACAATGTTATCTTCCATAATGCCTTGAGTTTGAAGACAAAAATCTCATTGTATCTTCATGATGAAAGTGGTGACCTTAATGGTTAATCACTGGCAACCATGATTTTAAAACATGCTATTGTGCTTATGGAGGGATCATTTTAAGCAAGGCAGTGAGTGGTGGTTTGGAACAATGGCAGGTATGAAGGACTTGTTTTATATGCATACTATGCAATTTAGCTTAAGACAACGTTCTTAGAAGAGATTGAAGGTGGATTATGGAGCTCAAGGGTTACCATGAAAATGATTAAAGAAAAGACTGAGATCTATTTAAAAGCCACGGTCATGAAGATATTAAAGATGTCACATGCAAAAACCTAGTAGTTGGAGTAATGAATACAGTGCCAAAGAGGATAGTGTGCTGGGGAAGATTTAGGAGATCTCCACATTATCTAATTACAAGGAAATAGATCATTTATTTAATTTTTTAATTAAAAGAAATCATTCTAAACCCTATACAGGATACATTGATACTTCAAAATCCTCTGAAGGAATTTGAGATTATGCAAATATATGTCAAGTAACATTTATAAGGTTTAAAAAATCTTGATCACTCTCTAGAATAGCCCATTAAACATGGGTTGTGATTGAATGCACTACATAATTGATATAACACAACCACTCTGCATATCAACCAGAGTTATAGGCTCTTTATTATAGCAAGAGGTAATCACTCTTCGATCATGCTATAATTACATCCTAACCTGTTAAACTTGAGACAACCTGAATGCACCCAATGATGATTGACACCTACATTATACAACCTGAATTAACTACATTATATGAGTGCCTCCATTTCTATCACAACATAGCCACATTAAACTAGGGTCACACATGAATGCATCCTGTATTTGTTATAGCACAACTATGCCACATGACCAATAGAGTTATGAATCACATAATTACAGTCACAAGAATCTGTTCCTTGGTTGTGATCTTATGGTGATTCCACACAACAAAATCTGGACATGAAATTCTCAAAACCCTTAACCTCTAAAAAGAAATCTGATGAGATGTTGCTTTAAAATATGATTTTCAAACTGGAACTACAAATCTGACTTCACAACTGAATTCTGCAAAATACAATGACTACCCTCAACTGGCGATATCTTCTTGAATTTTTTATTTTTCCCAAGAAAATCATCCTTAGTTCTCCACAAACTGTCTCAAGTAGAGCAAAACACTGTCGCAATAAATTAGGCGCGAACTCACTTTTCTTTATGTCGGCCACAATTTGATTTTTTTTTAATTTTTCATGTTTGTCGAAAATTCGACGAAAATGATAGCCGACATTTTGACGAATGTCAGGGATAAACTTTCAAAAAATTGGAAATTAAACATCAAATTTTACAAGCACCCGATGAACATCGAATTTTACATATTTCGTCGGACAGTTTCGTCGTATTTTGTAGTCAAATGTATTAGTGATTGGTTGTAACTCCTAAGCGGTAGGATGGATAAGATCTCCATGATGTTGACACTGGACACATTTTTGCACATACTGATGAGCTTATCTTTCCATGGTTGGCTAGTAATACCCCGTCCTCAATATATATATATGCAATATCTATACATATTGTATATATCTCTCTGCATATATGTCTTGTGTGTTTGTGTCTATTGAATTGCTTCTTACACTTGGTTGAATGCAGATGAAGAATAAAGCACAAGCTAGAACTAGGCGAGTTGTAAAAAGAGCATAGACAACATTGCCTCCACACAAGAAAGGTGAGGCTGCAACAAAGTGAAGAGGATGAAGTTATTCCCATTTCACAACCAATTGACCTTGTAGTCCAAGTGAATGCAATTGTTAGAACAAAGAAGGTTTCAGTGCAACACAAATGATCTATGATTGACATGGAATCTGCTATGAGAGATGTTAAAGACAATGGAATATCAACAAGGGGGGCATCAATGAAATGGGGTCATTCGACAACCACATTGACAAACTAGATGATTAGTGCTACTTCTACAAAGAGGAAAGGGCCCTCAACAGTCTTGAATGAAGATGAAGAGGAAAAGGTTGTTGAATGGTGCAAGAAGATGGTTGTTGTTGGCCATGGATTGGAAATTGTTAATTTGAAGTTTGAAGTAGCACAAATATGCCAAATGAGGCCAAATCTATTCAAGGATGGAGTTCCCAATAAGTCTTGGTGGACATGCTTAAAAAAAGACATCCTGATCTCACTTTGAGGACATCACAAGGACAAGACAAAGATTGTGCACTCAATTTGAGGCATGTAGTGGTTGTTGCATTCTATGATACATTGATAAAGGAATACACAACTAATCTATATGGTCCAATGAATATTTGGATCTGTGATGAGGCTGGAATTCAAGTTGGAAGAAATGGTGCAATGTGAGTGCTTGCAAAAAAGGGAAACATAAGTGTTTCATACATCATACCCGAGAGTAGGGAGTGGATCACAATTTTATGTTGTGTGAATGTTATTGGACATAAACTACATGGTTTTCATTTTTTTAAGAGAAAAAAGCATCTGAAGAATTATATAGCTCATTTTGAACTAGATGCATGTATGGTTGCTCAGCCCCATGCTTGGATGACAAAATACCTATTCCTTAATTGGCTGCACCATTTTGTTGGTTCTGTACTTGGGGGTGTGTCACTCACTAATAAACACTTGATTTTTCTATGGCCATGGAAACCATGTTGCATTCTCTACAATTAACAAAGCAAGGTCACTAGGCACTGACTTGCTAACCTTACCAACCGACACATCTCATAGATTGTAGCCACAAGATGTTAGCGTATTCACATCTTTCAAATCATATTTTAAGAAATAAAGAGCAACATGGATGAGTAAAAATCCAAATCTAGAGATTAAAAGGGTAGAGTTGGCAACAATTAGCAGCATTGCATTTCAAAAAGCATTGAATACTGATAACATAAAATCAAGTTTTAAAAGAACATGTATTTGGCCCCTAAATCCATATGCATTAATGGAGGATATGTGGCCAAGTGAGACATTTCAATTCGCTGCCCTCGAGGAAGCATCGGTTGTTGAAAATATTATAAGTCTATTTGTTAATGCTAAGCCACAAATAGAGGTTGAAGGGACAAACGAAACACCTGATTTGGAAAACCAACGTAATGTTTGATGGAGAGGGATGCAAATCTTGGTATTGATTTGCATGTGGATGAAGACCAAAGTCTATCAATGTCATCTCCACCAAACAACATGGGCCCATCTACCTTACTGCATTTTATGTTGATTGTGGAGAATGTGAACCTACTAAATTGGAAGAAGGCAAGGAAGAGGATGGAACTAATGGTGAGGTGCAGGTTGAAAATGAACAAGATTCCATGGAGCCATTAGGAGGCCAAATAAGTTTAGACATCTCCTAATTATTGAAATGATCTATTCATCTAGTCAAGGATAAGTCCAATCATCTAGTTGATAGTGGGATTCGATTGAGCAGACAATCCCAACTCCTCACCACATATGACTACATGAAGATGTTAATGGAGCAAGAGGAGAGGAAGAAGGAAATCCAATAGTTGAAAGATAGGAAGAGAGAATAGGTTGAACAACATATGCTTGAAAGAAATGTGACAAGGGACCTAAAGGACCAAATGAGAATTGAAAAAGACCTTTAACAAGTAGTTGAGTCACAAAGAGAACAACAAAAGAAAGAGAAGGAACAAAAAAAGGAGCAACAAAGGATTGAATGACAAGCTAATAGAAAAGAAAGAGAAATGAAAAATTCTAGAAAAGGGGCAACAAGGGAAAGGCATCTAAGAAACCATTTAAATCCCTTGCCTAAATGACATGCAATATTCACAAACTTTGTTTCTATTCATTGCCCCCAGTATTGTCCACCGTTGCCTCATGCAAGTATTAACCAAACACAATCAAGTTGTAGTCCTATAGATTCAAATGCCACAAACATCTAGATTAAGCAAGATTTAGAGACAAACACCACATCAATAGATAACTTCCCATCATTTGAATTCTTGTTGTACCCAAAATTAAAATTTTTGCTACATTGAGGCATTTTGTAAAAAATGGTAAAAGTCTTGTAAAAATTGTTGTAGAGGTCAAAAAATGGAAATGTGCATGTCACACATGTTGGTCAAAAATCCAAAATTTTCAAGATTTGACGATCTGGGTATGCTCAGAATGACCTTTTCTACAAAACCCATATCTCAATTTTTTTACCCTAATTTTTAGGAAATTTTCTAAAAATAGAAAGTTTTTAAAAATAGACTTTTTATGTGTTTCTTCTCAAACGAATGTTGGCAAAAATTTCTAAAAATAAAATTTCTACTTCCAGGACTCAAACTAATTTTGATTGGTTTAAAGTACTTCCTAATTCGGCTAGTCCAATCAGAATGAATGCCAAAGCCTTCTTAAATAGGTTTCGAGGACGAATGTTTTCCATCCTATTTAAGAAGGCTTTGGCATTCATTCTTCACATTTTGCAAGTTGACCTTCTGAGGAAGAAATATATCATTTTCTACTTTTCAAGATTTAGAGGCTCAAACAAGGTGGATTTTCAATTTTCTTCATAGATTCAGGATTGGGATGCATAGAGGCATGCTTTTTTGCGATCCAATCTTCTAGGGCATCACATTTCATAAATAGGTGGTTAGCTTTTTCAGCTTTCATCGATGTGGGTCCATTTGCTTTTTGTTCCTCTTAAAAATTAGAAAAAATTATATTTCCAAAAAATACGCTTTTCTAGGAAGCCTTCAACCTTTTCTGAATCTAATGAATTGGTTCTCTTCAGAATGTGATTGTCTACAAAACCCAAACCTCGGCTTTTTCCGACAATTTGCTTTTTGGAGAAAAATCAATAACTTTTTGGGGTAGTGAAGATTTCCAAGAATAGAACTAAAAAACAGTAGTTAACTCGATGCCCTTTTTGAGTTTAACTTGTTATTATTGTCTCATGCTTATCTATTCTTTGTGAAAGAGAGAAAATCAATTGTAATAGTTGGAGCTTTCCTTGCTTTTTTCTTTCAACAGGTTGTTAGTTAGTTGTGTTGTTTTAGTTTTAGAAATAAAGCTTGCATGTTGGAAAGCCTTGTTGTAAAAGCAAAGAGATTTTAGGGTTCCCTACTCCTCGCTTGTGTATAAATAAGGGCAGCCTTGCCCTTTTTTCCTTAGCCATCATTTTGATAGAAAATTGTTGAACCTACTTTTTCTTGCAAGTTGTTACTTGGTGTTTGTTCACTTAGTGTAAGAGCAAGCTTGCATGCCTAACTTTTGTTGCAAGTTATTGTTCAATTCATGTGTAATTTGTGTCTAGTGTATTCTAGTTTGATCGCTAAACTGTAAGCCTGTTATTTCTACAAACCTGCTATCCCAGAAGTGTAATTGTTAGAAATTTGAGAAAGGAAATTTTATGCTTGCTTTGTTGCTTTGATCTACAGTCTTAGATTTTGTTTTATGTGTTCTTATATAATCTTTAAATTTTAGCTTGCACCTAAAAGTACAATGAGTCTTCAGGTGTGCATTGGAAGTGAGTTTGTTTAAGCATCTATGTTATCAAATCATTCCTTGTTTACTTCTAACTCTCAAGCTCTGAGTTAACTTGAGTAGTTAGAAGTGCCATTATAGTAGGCCTAGTTGTAGTTGAAGTTCTAAAAGAGAAAACCTCAGTTGTGACACAAAGAGTTTTGTAACCTTGTGTTCTTAGCTGAGAACAAAAAAATTGGTACTAGTTTAGGTTACTTTCTTTAAGCATCATCAGTGAAGAGGGAGCTTCCCATCCTAATTTGTAGAGCAGTTTATTTGTGCATAGCTCTCCATTTCTAATCTGCATTCTAGAGGTACAAATTGAAACACCAACAATCCTTTTTTCCAATTTTCTTTTCATAATTGGAATGTAAGATTGTGGATTTTTTTTCCAATGTTTTGAAGGTGTTACATTTACGTAGAAAGAACTTGAACAACTGATATGTAATGTGTCTAACTGATGTAATATTCACAATACTAATATGTTCATCTTTTTTGTTTCCCTAAAATGGACAACCACCTTAACATAGCCTTTTTTGTAATAAGTTAATATGATGAGTTGATGCAGGAAACTCCATCCTCATCTTGTCATCTCCCTCAAACACAATTTACTTAGACAATCTCACAAAATAAAACCAATTAATGAAGAACTAACAAACTCCCTTTTCTCAGCCAAATTATAACTCAATTCAACAATTCTAATTTAAATTGTCTCCTCCAATTCAATCTTCAATTTCATACTAAAAATAACATGAAAACATAATACACAAATAATCCATTGATTTATTTACTTCACAGGTAAATACAATTAACAATAATTTTTTCTATTCTAACATTCCTCTTTATTCTTACTTCTCCACACATCTGCACTCTCCTTATTCTCTTTGATATGACATGGGCTCATTTGAAATTACCTGTACATATGAATTCATCCAAATTGCATCTCTACAACTCTAAACTCCTCACAATGGTACGACCTGCATACCATTCTAGAATATTAAAATGCATTTTTAAACTCCTATTTAAGTTCCCATGCCCCATCTAAACCTCTGTAGTTTCTCTTTATTGATTTTAATTTCCACGTAGCCCTTGACTCTTTTCCCATGTGCACAACCTCTCTCTACCTTGCTTTTTTGCTACTTTTATTTCAATCTAAATTTTATTTAATATGGTGCTCTTTCTTGTCCATGCTGTCTTTTCATTTCCCCTTACACCTCACTCAACAATTTTAATTTGAAATTTTATTGGCACTTTATTGTTTCAAATGCCATGCTGGAAAACATCACGACTTGCCTCCCCTTCACCTTACCTTAGTTCATTCTTTTTTTAATCACATCCTCTAGAGGTGTGGGCTGGTAAAGGTTTTTTTATTGATTTTTAATTGAAGACTTCCTCAAGATGTTGGCAATGATCCTCTATATGGTGCTTGGCCTTTCTCTTATTTTGTTGTTTCATCATTATAACTGCAACTTTAGCATAAAACCATTCACATTCTTATGCTTGTTTTATGTGTGCTAGAGTGGAAACAAAACATTTTTAATATGTTGCAAATTAAATTGGAATTTCACAATGCTTCACATTTTCATTGAAACCTCTTTCTTGTTTTTGGAATACATATATTAATCATTTTCTTTGCTCGCATTTGAGTGCAAAAATTGCAATTGGCTACTCAAGTTTAAAATCGATCCATGAAATTTTGACAATCTATGTCAACAATGCCATCCATTTCTGCCTTGGACATCCACTAAGACCAAAATGATTTGGACCCTAGAATCAAATACAAACTCAATACCAAATTGTTTTTGGTTGATGAGGATCGCCATAAGCTCGGGATGCTCTTGCATCATACATACCAGGTATAAATTTTGTGAGCATAGGCTCACAAAGATGGAGTTGAGTAGTTGAACTACTCTTCCAAGTTGAGCGCAACCTGTAACGAACTCCATCACTATCCAAAATGCTCTAGTTCAATTTTTCTTCCATTTTTTCCAACATCGTGTTGGCACACACACCACCTTCCTCCAACAATGTTGTACCTTCTTCTTTTTCCCCCTCGTGGACTCATGTCCACCAAAGCCCAACCTTCTCCGCCAAATACTTTCCACACTTTTCTCCTCCTCCATGGGTTCAAACCCACCTCTAGCCATCCACCTCCACCAAAAGCAACTTGCAACATCTTCTACCATTTATACAAGCAAATATGGAACATCCACTACATGATCTTTCTCTTTATTCCTCTCTCCTATAATCTCACCTAAAAAAAAATTATTATTAGAGAACAACTTTACCTCAACTATAACATTCACATCCTCGCCAGCTGCAACTTCCCATTTTTCTCTCATCACTGCAACAACAAGCTTCATCTTGCATTCTTACTCAATTGCCAACATTTGTGCTAACAAATCTTCTTCACCTTTGCCATTCCCTACGACCTCTTTGCTGCTCGCTTCATTATTTTCCATTTTTCCCTCCATGCCTTCTTCATGGTATGTCTTCGCTACAACTTCTTTAGTAGTTTCTATTCTCTCATCTTTCTCCATCCAACTCAGGCTACAATACTCTTTTTTGCTATCCTCTTTCTTCGTCTCACTCCACCACTTTCCTTTGATTCTTTCCAACATTCTTCTCCATCTTCTTGAGCCTTTCCTCAATCTTTCCTATTGCCTAAAACATTTTGTCCTCTACTTTCTCCCAATACTACTCCAAAATAGTATCCGCACGGGTCTCCTCACGACCCAACCCATCTTGCCTGCTGCAATCACTCTCAATCTGCAAAACACATTTTTTCGCGATTTCAAGCTCTTCACTGCTCAGGGCTTCTCTACCTAAAATAGCCCTCATGAGCTTCTTCTCTACTGGTTCACATACTTTCTTCTAAGTGTGAACTGCTTCTCCAATGGTGATTTGTTCACACAACACCCACAGGTCTTGGTGGATCCTCTCCACTCTCAAGACTACTTGCTTTGATACCAATTGATGCAAACAGGAAACTCCATCCTCATCTTGACATCCCACTTAAACACAATTTATTTGGGCAATCTCACAAAATAAAACCAATTAATAAAGAACCAACAAACTCCCTCTTCTCAGCCAAATTATAACTCAACTCAACAATTCTAATTCCTCCAATTCAATCTTCAATTTGGAACTGAAATTAACATGAAATCATAATACACAAATAATCCATTGATTTATTTACTTCACAGGAAAATACAATTAATAATATTTTTTTCTATTTTAACATTCCTCTTTGTTCTTACTTCTTCATGCATCTGCACTCTCCTTATTCTCTTTTATATGACATGGGCTCATTTGAAATTACCTGTACACATGAATTCATCCAAATTGCATCTCTACAACTCTAAACTCCTCACAATGGTATGGCCTACACACCGTTCCAGAATATTAAAATGCATTTTTAAACTCCCATTTAAGCTCCCACGCCACATCTAAACCTTTGTAGCTTCTCTTTATTGATTTTAATTTCTATGCAACCCTCGTCTCTTTTCCCTTGTGAGAAGCCTCTCTCTACCTCGCTTCTGTGCTAATTTTATTTCAATTTGAATTTTATTTAGTATGGCGCCCTTTCTTATCCATACTGCCTTTTCATTTCCCCTTACACCTCATTCAACAATTTTAATTTGAAATTTTATTGGCACTTTATTGTTTCAAATTCCATGCAAGAAAACATCATGACTTTCCTCCCCTTCACCTTCCCTTAGTTCATTCTTTTTTTAATCACATCCTCTAGAGGTGCGGGCTGGTAAAGGTTATTTTTATTGATTTTTAATTAAAGACTTCTTCTGGATGCTGGAAATGATCCTCTATATGGTGCTTGGCCTTTCTCTTATTTTGTTGTTTCATCATTATAATTGCAGCTTCAACATAAAACCATTCACATTCTTATGTGTGTTTTATGTGTGCCTGAGTGGAAACAAAACATTTTTAATATGCTGTAAATTAAATTGGAATTTTACAATGATTCATATTTTCATTGAAAACCTCTTTCCTATTTTTGGAATATAGATATTAATCCTTTGCTTTTATTTGAGTGCAAGAGTTGCAATTGGCTGCTCAAGTCTAAAATCGATCCATGACATTTTGACAATCTATGTCAACAATGCCATCCAATTCTGCTTGGGACATCCATCGAGACTGAAATGATTTGGACGCCGAAATCAAACACAAACCAAAAATTACAAACTCAATACCAAATTGTTTTTGGCTGATGAGGATTGCCATAAGCCCTAGATGCTCCTACATCACGAGTTTATGTTATCAACAGTGAATGCTTCTTATAAACATATAAAAAGAAACAAGCAATGCATACTATACTATCTTTTTCCCTATCCTAACTCTTACCATATTTAATCCTATATGTTAACATTAAGGATATATCCCACTATGCATGGCATAGAACCCTTAATTGATATATATATATATATATATATATACACACTCGACTATTAAGGGTTTCATGCACCTATCTTTTAGCCGACTGTGTATGTGTGTATGGAAATTCCATACGTAATTTAACATTCTTAAAGTAGTTGTAAACTAAGGATGATAAGTGGAATGATATGTATGTATGAAAATGTTTATGAAGAAAATCATGATATGCATGAATAACAAACATACATTGAAGAGTTTATACAATTGTAATCTTAGAATAGCTTTGAAATATACATACTAAATAGACTCTACAATAGGTGTCTATATTGGGGATATGATACTATAACATGAATTGCTTGTTTCATTTGACATATAGCCTTGTTCATTTACAATGGAGTGAATTAGATGTATTGTTTGTTTGTTCTTCAATTACAGTGACTCTTACATGTATGAAAATGTTGTTTCAAATAGGTATATTAGTTTAAAAAAGGGTTATTAAAATTTATATCATAATGTTATTCCAAGTTATATATAACCCCTAAAATGATATATATATATATATATAATTATGCATGCAAGCATACATATGCATATACATACAAACATATATGCATGTATATAAATACAAACATATGTATCTATCAAGCATGACATACATATTTATGTATGTGTACATACATACATATGTATGCACACATACATAAACATGTATGCCATGCATGTTATACATACATACATACATATACATACTTACATATTATATATATATATATATATATATATATATATACATTATCGATTTAGGGTTTAATAATTCTATATACATACAATATATTTCAATTGCTATCGAAATGTCCTTCATATCAACAATAGAGGTGCATGTGAAGTTTCATATGGCAAGCAAATGTAGTATTGAAAGGGCTAAGAGGATGGTGGTGTTGCAGGTAATGTCGTGTGAGGGGTTCACGACAGTGGAGGACATAGTGTCGTCCAAAAGATAGGTGCATGAAACCCTTAACAATCAAGTATATGATTCCCTTAACCTATTCTAAAGTTCAAATTCAAATTTTGACCAATTAACCTAATTCATCTTCTCTTCTTGAGCTAACTAAGTACACATTTGGCATAATTTGATCAATGCTATTTAAAGACATTTAATTGCATTCAATTTTTATATTCAATTAGTCAAAATACTTTCATTCTAGAGCATTAAAAGAGAAATCAATAGCAACACATTGGGTTTTGGGGCTTGTATACATCATTCTAGGGCCCTTGCTTTTTAAAATTTTGTAGAAATTTCTAGGGATTGACCTAGGAGGGCTTGTCTCCTTGTGACATAACAATAGCCTTTCATAGGCATTTCAAAATATTCCCATCTCTTAAGTATTAGGGATAATCAAAGAAGATGAATATCGTGTAGGCAAATAGTAGAACTATATAATGCATAGGGTTGAATATGGACACAGGGGATGAATGGATGATTGTGTGTTTAATCCAAACCTATAGACATGAACTACATCCACAAACTTGATCTTTGATAGAGCACATGTCCAAAAAACATCCAAAGGAATTTTATTGTTAGAGAGGCTTCAATTCATAATAGAAATTAGTCTAATTCCAATATCACATCTAAATTGTCCATCATCAAACTTATTGATAATTGTCCATCCTCTTCACATTTTCTTTCCTAAAACAACAATTAGCTAATCTAAGTTGATTTGCACTTGATTGCTTGCATTTACTTAATTAGCCCAGGTCATCTCCAAGAAAAGTCTAATTAGCCTACGTTAACTCCAAGAAAAGTCTATTTTACTTTGAAAGAAAATTGAGCCTCATCAATCCTACATAGACCTAGTTTATTTCAAGGGTTTCTTATCTATATTAGGGTTGCTTGAATTTGCACTTATCTAATATTTACACCTCATTTTCAAATCTAAATCATTTTATTTTCACACTACTTCATTGTGTTCACATTGTTACATCTTTTTTTTTTTGTAAAGAGTTGTAAGCTTTATTGTGATATCTTTTTCATCTACTTTACCCACCTTTAACTAGAAAATGAGGGTTTCACTTTAATATATAATACATTACTAATTTTTATAATTTTTCAATTTAAAAGTGTGTTTTAAAGCTTTATTTTCCCTATTGTTTGTTTATTCCATGAGTTTCTCAAGATTTTAATATTCCAATGTAAAAGAGTGCTTGTCTAAACCCTAACATGTCCCAAACCATGGAGAATGTAGTCTATTTTGATACTCATAATGAGAACAATAAGGAATAATCATGATGGTAATGTGAACAATCAAGACTTTGCAAATGAGGTTGATACTTTCCCTAATGCAAAAAATCCTAAACAACTAGCAAATATGTTTGATAATGTGTTTTCTAACAATCCATATAGATTATAGATTTTGTAAGCACTTTATGGTAAGCTTGATTCATCTATTGGGACTAGTAAATCTACTTCCACCTCATAATTATATTATAAAAGCATCTTCTACCATTACTACTACCACCATTACACATTCCACCTCATGTTTGCTAATCTACCACCATTAAGTACTTATCATTTTTTCCCTTACCCTAGCTTATGTTTATACTCCTCTTGAGATACCCATTACCCAGATGATGTACCACACCTCCATGCCTCTTTAATCCACCACTATTTGGCCTATCGTTACCCCACTTAACCATCTTATGCACCCTTAAGTACCTTTCTTTTTCTATGTCATTGTTGTAAGCTATTATTTCATCCCCCCCTCTTACCTCTCATACCTAGACCCATCTATGTTGATACACAATGTAGTAGTTACCAATCCTTGGTAGTCACCATTTCCTCAACTTGTGATGCACTATAGTGATGAATTTAAGGATGCTAGACATACACCACTATATTTTGATATTGTGACATCCATTACCTATGAGTTTTGTATCACCCTACTTTTCAATGTAGGATGGAAAGGGTGACCCTAACACTCTATCTTAGAGAATACACATGTATATTTTATTCATGAGGATAAGTTGTTAACAAAGCCATTCCCAAAAAACTTAAAAAGGTTACGCTATTGAGTAGTTATTTTTTACTTAAGGATCTTTATGTTTATTTCAAGATCTTATTAAAGTGATTCTAAAAGCAATTCAAGTTATTGTGGTCCTTAAGAGTAACAACTACTAACCTAAAAATGAATGAATTAGTAATTGTGTTATTTGATTTGAGTCATTGTACTCTAAATTGATTACCCCCTTACATGATCTAGAATTTTAGAACATTTTTATTAAGGGGTCAACTGATACAAGACAATGTATAATTGAATAGTTTTGGTTCTTTCATGGATTTATGTGCACATGTTAAAACTCTAGTTTTCAAATTATTAGCATCTATTGCCTTGAAGTATGGATCTTCAAGTCAAAATGCTTTTAAATTTTCAAAAGTCCAACTTTTCAAAGGTTTATCATATGAAAGAAAATGTGTATTAAGTTGCTACTAATTCTTTTCCTTTTTTTTAAACCAAGTGCTTTTAGGAAGTTTACTAAAATTCAAGTATTTAAGGATGATGTGCTCCACATTTTGTTGAGTACCAAGTAACTTAACACTCCCTCCTATCCATGTAGTAGGTCCCAACAGGGCACTTCCTAAAGTATACAATGGTCCAAAATTTTGCAACTACCATAAAATTATAGGACATTACACACAAACTTGTGTAGGTCTCAAGCACAATATACAAAACATCATTGATAACAACACAATCAAAGTTGAAGGGGTTAAAGATAATTCACCCTTGAATAGTAGATTGCAATTTTTTACAAATCGCTTTCCACATCATTCACCCAATGTTGAAGCACACAATACATAAGATAATTATGATAATGTGTAACCTGAGGATGTAACACAAGAGAATTTTTTGTGGGAAATGTTGAGCCTAATGCTACATATTCTTCTCCTCGTAATCCATTTATTTCTTTTTATGGTGAGGAGACCCCACAAAAAAATCATGGACAATTATACAACATAACAATGATGTGAGAATGAGAGATCCATGATGTACTTAAGAATTTGGGTTATGTCATCTAACCACTTAAGTTTGGTCCAAAAATTGTACAACTATTACGACATGCCATCCCTACTATAGACTAGTTCTCTATTTTACTTGGATGACCTTGGTTAGAATATTTAAAAATAATTTCTTTAGTGGTACACCCATGTGTTAAATTTTTCATGAAGGGTTATAAGGATCAAAAGAGAGGGGTCCAAACCAATTACGAAATCAAGTTATTTTGTATGCCAAATCCAAAACAAAGTCCATATGAAGATGAAGAGGGTATTCATAAAGCATTTCGATACATGTTTTAAGAACACGTAGAAAAAAAAATGACAATGAAAACAATATCTTGGAGTTGAACACCATATACCAAAATAGAAAAAGAAAGAGCCCATCAAACATGAACAAAAAAAATTGGTAAAAAAAATTGGTAAAAAATAAATAAAAGAAAGATAAGTACTTGAATTTCACGCCCAACGACCACACGCAAACCAAAGAGATATGTTGTGGTGTATCAAATGTATATTGTTCCTCCATAACAATAAGTTAATAAGAAATAATGACCAAGAAAGGAAGCGAGTAATGCTATACTTGTCGAACATGTGTTTACAACTAGCACAAAAAATATCACAAAGAAACAAATGTAATTTAAAAGGAAATAAAAGAAGAACAAAAATAAAAAGGCTAAGAATATAAATTGGATGAATTTGGATAGATGAAGATGATCTCTTAGATGAGATAAAACTTGTAGTGCCAAAGGAAGCACCTAAGAAGTTTGTTCAATAAGTTACAAAAATCACTATTGCAATTATCTATATATACCTATAGCTTAGATTTTACCTTACCTTTTATCTATTTGATTTTACTATGTTTCTTTAACTTTAGCCTTTTTTTATTATGTCTTGTTTGTTGAGCTTTTTCTACTCACTCATCTTTTATATTTGCTTCCAAGATTGTCCTCCCCCACTTGGGTGTCTTTTTGGTTTTCATTTTTCTTTTGCTAGTTGCACTCTTTATGGCTATGCTTTACTAACCTTTGCCTTTTACTATTATTGTTCTCTTTATTTTTCTTATTATTTGACTTCTTAAATTTATGATTTTAGAGTCTTTTCCCTTTCACAATCTATTTCTTGCTTTGTATTTATGATTTATGATTTTTCATTTGCATGTATTTCCTATCGATCTCATATTATTATATTGTGCTTCTGGGGCTTATATATGTTGGAAATATTGTCATTGATGTCAAAGGGGCATGAATAGTTTGTTATTAATGTCAAAAGTGTATAGACTAGATTGTTGAAGATGTTGTCATTGATGTCAAAGGGCAAGTCCAAAATCAAGAGATGGATAAATTATTGGAGTTTAAATCAATAAAGTCTTGTGCCAAATTTATGACACCAATATTGAAAAATAGTTGTGCATTGGAAAATAAATTCAAATTAATATTTATGTTATACTTGGGCTTGGATGACTTCCTTTGAAGGGATTCATCGCCAATTTTAAAGGAGATATACATATGATTATTGATGTCCAATTTTGTGATTAAAAGATAGTGATTTTAATTTGAAAAGGTTGCAAGTTGATTAAATTAGGCTGATCCCCTTTCCATGTTTTCCCCTCTTGGGGAATGAAGAATTAAATCAATTTAAAAAAAAATCCTTTAGGGCCAACTTCTTATGAGTTGCCTCCTTTGGAAAATAAAGAATGTATTTATAATGCATAAAATGGAGATTTTTACACTGTAAGCAAGCAATGAAAAATAAGTGAATAAGAGCAAAGTTGTAGTAGATCTAGAGTAGAATATTATGGAAGACAAATTAGATTTATATTAAAGAAAGTTGGAGCAGATTTGTGAAGGAAAGAAGCAGATTTATGGCAGGCCTTGAACAAGATTCATGATAGACGTTTGAAGATGACTTATAGCAGTATAGTAGCAGATAACATATTTGAGCAAACATATAAGCAATATATTGATCTATACTTATGAGCATATTCATGAGAGATTTTAAGATAGATTTTAAGATAGATTTGTGAGGAGTTTTTTTAGTAGATTAGAGAAGAGTTTTGAGTAGATTTGTGAAGAGATCTTGATAAGATTTGAGAAGGGATTCTAGTAGACTTGTGAAGAGGATTAGAATAGAATAGGTTGGTGCTTATCATAAGAAGAGATTGGTATCTCTTGCTAAGTTGGTGCTCAATTATGGGGATTGGTGTCTCTAGTGGGTTGGTGCCTACAAATCATATAAGAGGGGATTGGTGTCTCTAGTGGGTTGGTGCCCAAAAATCATATAAGAGGGGATTGGTGTCTCATGTGGGTTGGTGCCTATGAAGTTTATAAAACAAGTTTATATAAGAAATATTTTGTTGTGGTTTTCTCCCGCAAGGGTTTCCACATATATCGTGTGTTCTTCATGTGTTCTTAATTGCTAGATCTTACATGTGTGTTATTCTTGTGGCTGATTAAGTTTTGAAAAGTAAAAGATTGTTGTTATATTGATTCATCCCCCTCCCAGTATGATTATATGCTCATCAATATAATGATACCATATTGACAAATCATGGTTACTAGATCATGAACATAGATCTTATGTTGATACATTGTGCTTCTAAAAACATTCACTTATCAAGCCTACATTGATACTTCACACTTCTAGAATTACTTGTCGACCTTAGATTATGTCATGCTTCTAGAGTTTAAAGTTTAATATTACTTTGTAATATCATGCTCTTAGAGTTACTATAATTATGGGGCATCATGCATTTGTAGGATAATAAAAATTGTTATAATCTAAATCAATTTTATGTTAACAAAAAGTTATGTTCGGGTGGCAGTAGTTATTTGATTCAATTTTCTATAAACTTGTATAAGTAGTCATCTATATAAATGATAAAAGGAAGTGAGATATTTTTGTTTGATCTCTTTAAATTTCTATATTGGTTGTAATTTGTAGATCATCATTAGAGTTTTGTTTGTAATTTTTTAATTCTGTCATTTGGTATAAGAGTAAAGAATGACTAGGTACTTGTAATTTGTTGTGAAGTTGTGCATAGGAAATGTAGAAAATGTTATGGAGAAGTGCAAACAAAAGGCTCCTATAGAGGCCTATTGGTCTTTTTTTTCTAGGCTATTTTGAAAGTAGTTATAATTCTATTATGCATTCATAAATATTTTCTACAATGGAATTTACTAGCTCTATAGACCACCCATATTAAAGAAGTCAATCATGGCTACCACAAGAGTATTGACATCAAAACAATATCATTGTTTTGGTAATTACCAATGCACTAGGCTTTTATTTCACCATTTGTATCCCTAAGACGAAAGGAAAATCCTTGGCAGAAATTTCTGGTGAGAACGATAGAGAACAGGGAGTCCAATTTCAATGGTCACAACCATGCCCATGTGTGTTTTTACTTGAGTAAGGAGAAAACCAGATTGTTTATTTTTTACTTACAATTGCAATACATTTTCTTTTATGGTGTAGTCTATTTTTCAAATGATCAAATGTGAGAAAAAGTTTGATTATTTTAATGTATATTGGTTGAACAGAAAAGAACATTTATATTTGGTGCAGTATAAAGAATTGGGTGATGTTATAGATTGGTGATCATTTTTTTTGTTCTATGAAATCAAAGTTGAGAGATGATAAGATTTTATTTCAAGCAAAGGAAATAAGGGGTTCATTCCATTGTTTTTTTGTATGGGGTTTGTTATTTTTGAAATTATTATTTTAAATATTGTATGCATTGGAGTAATATGAAAAATAAGGGTATATTTTATTTTTGGAGGTATTAAGGTTGAATAAATGGGAAAAGTTGGTAAAAGAGTAAAGAAAGAAAGAAATGTTTTAGAATAAAGAACTATTAGAAGTTAAGCAATATAATTCCAAATTGATAGCATATTTTAAGGAGTTATCAAAGAAAAAATATGAATATTTGTGTGAAAAAAATAATCTTGAAAACGAATTGGAGAATGTCAAAACAAAAAATGGAGAATTAGAAGATAGATTGAAGTTGTTTGAAGTTCAAAAGAAGAATGAAAATTTGGAAGAAAAGTTGAAAAAGTTAGAATAGAAAATTTATTTATAGAATTATGAGATATCTAGGTTAACAACACAAATTATCAATTAAATCAATTGCTTGCATCATGTCAAAAGGAAAATGATTATTTGAAATCAAAACTAATAGTTTGTGATGTTTCATGTGGCACAAAAGATTTGTGTTGTCCCTTTGATCAATAAGCTGGTTTTTTTATATTGCTGAAGTTGGTTTTGATGAAGAATGTAAAGATGAAAATGCTAATATGTTTGAATCTAGAAATATTGGTAGTTGTAATGAGAAGAATATTGGTTTCAAAATCATGAAAAGAAAGGGATGTAAAGGTCAAGGATTAGGAAAACATGGACAAGGAATCACAAAGCCAATTGAGACAATTATGACGCCAAAGTATGAAGGTCTTGGATATGTCATAGGTAAAGGAAATGACATTACATGTGTTGTAGCTTTAAACATTTGAAGGAATGCAATGTGTAGTGTTCTCATTGTAATAGGAAAGGACATATAAAGGATATGTGTTGGGATATACATCCTTGTAACATATGTGATTTAAAAAATCATTCTAAAAAGACGTGTTAACAAAATTAGTAGTAAACACTTAATCAAATAACTAATGCCACCTAAATTGATGATTTTAAACAACCAACACAGTAGTTAATAAACCTCTATTATGCTTTAACAAGATTGTTTTAAATTTATTCATTTGAGATATTACTCATATTATCTAGGACATTGTAGGATCCATCTCATTTATTATTTCTTCTTTAATGCCATTTTGAGTGGCTAATGATATTTCATCCATATCTTGAGTTTCTTTCTTTGTTGATATTAAGCTATCCTCTTTAGATGACCAATCCAAGATGGTATTTTAATTTAGTTTCACTTATACTATTACCATTTTCCTAAAATTATTGGAAACATCCAAATTTTGAGTGTTTAGATTTGTCGTACCATCTAATGTTAAAGATTTGTCTTGAATATCTTCATCAGAAGTAGATCTATCACCTTGTTCCAAATGAGGAGTTAAGGGAGCTTAACATATTTCATAATGATTGTTTCTTGCATCATAGGGCTTGTGGGAAGTGACATGTGAGACCTACCTCATATGAAGTGCTAGCCTCATTTATCCTATGATATTGGATTCTATAGAAACTCTGCCACTACAAGTGCTAAGAACTCCATTTTTGTGTTCAAACAACTCATGTTTGACATTATAATAGTTGGCAAGTCATGGGAATTTTCTAGGAATATAAATCCTCTACAGTTATTAGTTATGATCATCTCAACCAAGGCAACATGGAATGAATTAGTCTCACCTACAATAGTATCCAATGTCTCCAATTTTGCACTTATCTTGCAATCATGGCATTCCATGAAAACAAATTTATTTGAGACATTTTGTCAAACAATTCACATGTATTGTTTGCATTCCCATAATTTTGTTTTAAATATCTCATTTTGTTTTAAATATCTCATTCTAGCACAAGCATAAAGATGCTAGCAAAGGTCGAGGAATTGGGTGTTACATCTAAAAAATGCATTCACTTGAAATTCTTTTCAATAGATTCATTTTTCGAGTATCGACTGACTAGGTTGTTCCCTTCTTCATCTTGCTCACTACATGAGAAGATATCTCTTTGAGGACCTCTGTCAAACTTTTCATGTGGCTTGCTTGTGGTTCCACATTTCAGTACATTCTCTACCATTTGTTTGTGCTTAAAATACCCCAAGGTATTTTATGTTGAATATAAAGAATAGTTTGAAAGTTAAATTGATTTAATAGAACATCAAACAATAATAGAGCATATACTAAAAATTCATATAGAGACAACAAGAATTGCATGGTTCACCAATTAAGCTACATCCACATGAAAAAGGGTAATCTCTTTTTATTTATATCTATTATTACAACATAAACAAGATGCTTTAATACATATCCAAAAAATATATTTAAAGTATCCACACATAAGGAGATGAAGAGCCACAATGGAGGGAAAAGGCCAAGACCATTGGAATTCACATTCCAACAATCTCCCACTTGAAGACCAACTACTGTTGCAAGTAATCAAAATTAGAGATATACCCACTTTGACAAGCTTTTTGTCACATCTTGACAAGGCCAAAAGAAGCTTTGCAAAACTCGAGCTTCTCCTTTGTGACTACTTTTGTAAATGCATCAGTTGGATTCATACTAGTATGCACCTTTTCTAATTTCAACTTGGCCTCTTCAATAATACTTTGAATTAAGTGATATCTCAACTCAATATGGTTTGTTCGATTGTGAAATGGTGCAATTTTTTCTATGAATAAAACTTTTGTTGTCACTAAATAGAGTGAAAACATGTTGTTTGCAACCTAATTCACCCAATAAATGCTACAACCATAACATTTCCTTAGCACCTTTGGTGAGGATAGTGTATTTTTCTTTGGTATTTGAGAGTGCAACCACTTGTTGCATTCTAGAAACCCAACTGATCGCTACCCCAAAAAATTATGAAAACATAACTAGTAATTGACCACATTTTTTCCAAGTTACCGACCATATTAGAATCAACAAAACCTTGCACTTGTGCATATTTTCTTCCAAAAATAAAAACATAATTAGAAGTGCCCTTGAGGTATCTCATAATCCACTGTATTGCATCCCAATGAGCTTTACTCAAATTTCTCATGTATCATTTGACTACTCCCACTGCATGAGCAATGTCTAGTTGTGTGCATACCATCACATACATGAGGCTTCCAACAATAGATGAGTAAGGCATCATTTTCCTATACTCCTTGTCTTCTTGTGCCTTGGGACACATCTCAAAGGATAGTTGGAAATGATCAACAAGAGGTAAGCTTACAACCTTTGCACCCTTCATATTAAACCTGTACAAGACCTTATCAATGTATTTTTCTTGTGACAATTTGATTTCTCTTTTCTATCTATCCCTGATTATTGTTATGCCAAGAATCCTCTTTGTTGCCCCCAAATCCTTCATCAAAAACTTGTTAGCCAAATTTTGTTTTAGCTTGCTAACAAAATTCATACTAGTGTTAGTTACTAACATTCATCAACATACAACAATGAAAAAACAAACTCATTGTTCTCTAAAACTTTGTAGCAGACACACGAATCAAATTCACACTTTCTAAACTATTGCTTAGCCATGAAGTAGTCAAACTTAAGATACCATTGTCCTGAACCTTGTTTCGGCCCATACAAGCTTCTTTTCAATCTGTACATAAAATTTTCATGTCCTTTTTTTAAAACCTTTTGGTTGTATATACAATTCTTCTTCCAAGTCGCCATGTATAAACGTTGTCTTAACATTAAGTTGCTCCAACTCAAGGTCATATACAATTGCTAAACCAAAACTACCTTGATGGTAGTCATTTTCACAGCAGGTGAAATTTTTTCATTGAAATCCACACCCTTCTCCTGGTCATACCATTGACCACTAATCTAGCCCTATACCATTTCCTACCACCATCTTCTTCCTTCAATTTGTAAACCCACTTTTTTTTCACTGTTCTTTGATTGGTTGGAAGAGGAACCAAATCCCATCTATTTTGTGCGATCTCTGTCATTACAAGCTTGTTCAAATGTTGCAAGTTCAAATTGATCGGAGATTAATAAATGATGAATAAAATCATCAAAATTTGGCAATGCTCTATGCTCCCTAGTAGACCTCCTTAATTGAGGAAATATCATGTGCATCATTATTATTATTTTCATTTGGTTGCAAGGGTGACTAAATATGTGGTAAACAAATCACATTACGCTACAAATTTTGTGAATGGTTGGATGGTAGATTCAATAGCCTATCTCTATCTAAAATTGGTCGTTCATGTGTATGTTGTGACACACAAGAGGATAGATCCTATGAGTGGTAGCTTGCTGGTAATAAACTTGGCGCTAACGATTTAACACATCATTGCCACTTGAGATGTGTTCTACATGCACAAACTCCTTTATTGATTTCCCCTATTCTAACAAACTTGGCATTATTTTCTCATTGAAAATTACATCTCAGTTGTGAGTGACCTATTTATCAATGGGATACCATAGCCAATAACCATATGTCACCTCTTCATATCTAATAAAGATGCACCTCTTAGACTTCATTTCCAACTTCATTCATTTATTGGTGGGATGTGAGTGAAGGCCTCACAACCGAACACCCCCAAGTGATCATATGAAATTCTCCTTCCCATCCACTTCACCTTCAGAATCTCAAAATCCAACTGAGAAGATGGACCTTGATTACTCAAGTACGTCATTGTATTAATTTTTGCTTCCCAAAAATATTTACCCAAATTTGCATTAGCATGTTGTGAGATCTTTCCAAGATTGCTCTATTCAACCTCTCAGTTGCACCATTTTATTGAGGGGTGAAAGGAAATTTTTTATCTACACAAAATTTATCAAACTCCAAGGAACAAAACTTTCCACCATTATCATTTTTTAAGCACTTAATTTTATGACCAGTCTAATTTTCAACTAGTGCTTTAAAATTATTGAACATTCTAAATACTTTAGATTTCCTCTTTAGCATATAAATCCAAGCCTTTCTAGTGTAATCATCAAGAAAATTAACAAAATAATTAGACTCAATAATAGAAGTTACCTCCATGGGACCAAACACATTTGAATACGCTAGCTCCAATAGTTGTGTCTTCTTGTCATGCCCTTGAATAGATAAGTTGATCCTCCTTTGTTTTCCATAGATACAATGCTCACACAAGTCTAAATAAATAGATTTCAAACTTGGAAGTTGATCTTGTTTGTGCAAAATATCAAGGTCCTTCTTTCTCATAGGCCCAAGCCTCTTGTGCCAAAACTTTGTCCCACTATTCACAAGTGCCATCGCAAATACCACTTCAACGTGACTCTCTAGCACATACAAAGTGCCCAATTTTTTTCCTCTTGCAATCACTAAGGATCCTTTGGTCACTATTGGCTAATAAATTGGGCACCTTGAGATATCACAATCCATGTCTGAAAGGTGCCAACCTAAACCAAACAACTTTGAATATTTAACCTTTAAGCAAAGACAAATATCCTCTGAATTTTGTTGAGGTACAACTCCCTCACAAGATTTTCAATGAATTTGACTACAAAAAATTAAACATCATGTATGCTTTTAACCAGAAAGCAGTAAAGGTAAACCCAATAAAGAGAAAATTCCTAAATATCAGATGCAAGATTCGACAACCAAGAACAATTGACACAAAGACCAATTTCAACAAAACTATTCAAGAATAAAATACACACCCAATACCATATGAGAAATGAAATTAATTATGAAGACAACTGCATCACTCACACAAAGATAAGATATTGCATTAATATGTTCTCAAACACAAAGATTTAAGAACCTAGATTAACTTCATAAACTGAATGCACAAAGACAAACATTAATTTCATTCATAGCAAAATATCGTATTGAGTAGTTTCAAAGTGTCTAGAGAGAGAGAATATGAAAATAGATACAATTAAATAGGAAGATGAGTAACTGCCTCTTTTTCATGCCAGTAGTTGATCAAAACGAAAAGACAAATAAAAGAAAGAAAAGGAAGTTGAGCCATCATGATGACGTCGCTTCGTTTCTAACTTTTGGGGTCACCAAAGGTTTCTTTCACTAAGCTTGGAAAGCTTTAAGGATGTGTAACAAGTCTTTATGCAGAGAGATAGTCACATTTTTCATCCTCACTTTCCATGTCAAATGATTGTACTTAGCTATTTTGATACGATGTTCACACACTTTCATGAGATCAATTGCTTGGGATGCAACTAGATGTAATTCAGTAAACTTCTATAGGTGCTCGACATTGAGCGAAGGTGAATCAAGTGTTTCTTTAATCATTTTATGGAAATTTTCTATCAGACTCTTGACATCTATGTCATTCCTCATCTCACCTTTATCTCAGAGTAACCCAAGAGCCACTAAGGTGCCCAATGCATCTTTTGAAAGAGTAACACACTCATCAATGATTTCCTTAAGCTTCTATAATCTATGTTTAGCAATTTGTAGCTTCCCTTCCACCCCTTTAATCCATGACAAGTAATGAGTGTCTGTAGCATTAGGTATAACCCGCTCTGCAGCCACCTTATCCATATCCCAGCTTAACATCAACTTCAATTTAGTTTGATAATTGTTCCATAACCTCTTCTTTTTCAATCGCAGGAATCTCCTCCCCTAAAGTGGTTTTCAAAGCATTTTTTCATGGAAGCATTTTATAGATTCAAAAATAACAAGACTTCTCTTTTTAATTAGAGACTCACTCCAATCATCTACAACCTTACTTAGGGTTTAGCAACTTTTAATTTTAATAATGGCCTCTTTTCCAACCATAGTTAGAGATTCTACAAAGGAATCAACTTGAGAGAGGGGTTGAGGAACAAGCTCAAAGATAGACCTTAGACATTTAGTCAAGTCTTGGACTTGGTCTTTCAATTCATTCTTACTTTCTTTATCCTTTTTTGATCTTTCAGCCATTCTGGACGCAAACACCTGAAACATCTGAACGTCTCCATCTCTAGTAGGAGGGCCAAGGTCCATTTTATTCACTTCAAAATCACTTACTGCTACTTGAGCAACATCCCTTTGCACCGAAGGGTCCACAATCTCTATTTGGAGACTTCTTGATTTTGTATCATCAATCAACCTAGCAATAAAAATTAACTTTTTCAAATTTGGGGTTGAAGTCCTCTGCAACAATTGGCCCACCATATCCTACTTAAGTAAACTAGGTTGTATATCCATTCTTTTCCTTGACAAAGAGTCCTCTAACTAGGTTGGAGTCACCAAGACCTTGGTTGTCTTAAAACCTAGAGATTTGAATAATGTCCTAGCAATTGGAGGGGTGTCCTCTACAAATGCAACTACTTGTAGCTTCTGGGATGTACCTACTTCTCTAACAGGTGATTCATCCTAAGAGGGGGAGGAGTTGATATTTAGGGTTTCTAAACCCTCCTCTTCCTCATCTTCTTCATTTTTTTTCTAAAATAGGCAGGTTAAAGATATCTTCCCTAGAGGTTTTTGAAAACACATTCTTGTCTAGTGGATCCTCACCACCATCTCCTTGAGCCCCTGATGGTAATGACTGGGAAGTATCACCACTTGATTTCCTACTTGCAAAAGCTTGAGAAGTTCCCTCGATAGGTCATGATTCTTTGGACCTGGTGTCAGGACGAGACTGCTATGTTCTTTTCTTGGTCACCTACTCTTGTGTTCTATTCAAAACATTGGCAGTCCTTGCCTCAATGGTTTCTTTGTCTCTATCACTCCAATCCATGGCAAGGATATGCCGATTTTCTATCAACTTAGTATACACTGGGTCTACCATGTCAGACCCATCTCACTCAATGCCTTGCAGATCCCATTTCAAATCATAAATAATTATCTGTTCCACTGTCAATCTCATCCAACTCCTCTTGACTTCATATTCATCAAAACAGTCAGCCCAATAATCTTCAAGGTTGAGCTAGTGATAAAAATTAGAGCTTAATTTTAGATTTTCTTAATATAATCTTTTAAATCAAAAGGAACTCACTCCTCATATGAAAGCATATTATACTTAGTTCCTTTTCAATAGTTAGGGCATCATACATTGATTGACAACTGTAAGAACCAAAACCAAAAGGAAAGCAAACTTTCAATCTTTTCCTACCTTGGCACAATCTGTTTACATCAGCCAACTACCTACTTACTTTGATGATCACCCACTTATATTCAATGTATTTATGCAATTTGATACGGAATCCATGATATCCGCCAACCCTTATGTAAGAGAATCTCTGAAATTGAATTAAATGACTGCCATAGAAGTCCACAAATTGCATTGCTTTAGGTGATAACCATATTGCAGGACGTCCTTGAAAATCACTAACCATCCTTATAGTGAAAGTGTCAGTCACTCTCCTGAAATACTGAAAGCTCTTATGAAGCCCGAGCTTATCACAATAATCATAAAATA
Organism: Sequoia sempervirens; assembly: GCA_007258455.2. Lineage (NCBI taxonomy): Eukaryota > Viridiplantae > Streptophyta > Pinopsida > Cupressales > Cupressaceae > Sequoia > Sequoia sempervirens. Next base: position 15,292,345 of record VDFB02000007.1, on the reverse strand, counting down.
GGCACTTTCTCTAGAGGTAAATCACTTGGTCTTAATCGAAGCCAAGGTCTAGTGCTGGAGATGACGTATATCAAGTATGAGGACATAAAGAAGAACTTGTTGAGGGTAAAGAATGTCATCAACTCATGCAAGTGGTCATTGATAATTTCTTCCCAATCCAGGAATTGTTCTCTGCTTAACATAATTTGGATGAAGAAATACATCCATTCCTCAAATCCATGATCCATTCCTCAAATCCATGAATGTCTTCATTTCCCCTTACCTTGTGTAGTAACACCACAATGTCGACCACTTCTTCTACAAATGGGTCCTCTACAGTTTATGAGGCAATTGGGACTTACCCCTCTTAGGCTTGGCAAACCAATTATTTTCTATTTCATTGTTGTAAACCCCTTTCTTTGCAAAAAAATCAATTTGAGAACTTGTCATATTCATTGGTGAATACTCATCCTTTTCTAGGATTCTTAGACAAGACACAAAGGTGGATATTTGGACTTTTAGGACTAGTCTATTATCTTCTGTCCTAACCTCTCGTGTCTTGCAATTATAGTTCCTAATGTATTCTAGGATGAGTTCAGGGCATTGCACTACTAAAGGAAATGCAACAACCTCAACCAATCCACTATAAATTATTCATTCAGTGATGGGAGGAAGATTTGGTTTATTGAATTTACTCTGCATTTCATCCAAACTCACAGGCCCTAGGCGGGTATCTCTAATTTTTGGTCCCTCATAAGTTAGCCTGGACACATATTCATAACCCACATACTTAACCCTAACAATGATGAGAGTTTATAACTCAAATAATAGATATCCTTCTAAAATGAAGACAAAAATAATCCATGAAAGAAAACTGAAATAGGTGAATACTGTAACTACCTCAATGGCGAATCCTGCAGTTGAAATTCTTCGTCTCATCTAGATCATCCTCGAAGAACTTCGTCACAATGAGAATGTTTGTTTAGAACTTTAAAATCTCTTAAAACTTCACAAAAAAACATGGGAGTAGATGAGCAATTGATATCTTAAATTGCTCCATGACATGTGGTAATTGTCTTTTCACCATTTTCAATATAGCCGTCTTTCAAAAATTTGAAAGCAAATCTCTATAAGCGATAAAGTGGAGAGTTCAACAAACTACACAAAATTGCACCTGAATTAGAATAACATGTCAAGATGTGGCTTAAATATTAATCATCATGCAAGTAGTAAAAGAAAGTTTGACAAACTATACAAAACATCGCCTAGGTAGAGAACACAAAAAAGTGATATAAAACAAGCTTAAGTGGCAAGGCAAGGGGGTTTAGTGAACTATACAAAACATCGCCTGGGTTCAAACAATTACATAAAAATACCACCTAAGTAGGACTAATCCACTTATAAGTTGGTGGATGACTTTTATGAAGCAAGGAAATATTATAGGGTAACAGTGGCTCTGATTGGGGACAAAGACTGGCCAAGATGAAGTAATGAACCTAGACCCAAATTAGTATGATCAGTGCATTACCCATTGGGCAATAGAGTCGACTAAAGTGGAAACACACTCTCTAGCACCCAAGAAATAAACCAAAACAAAACCAAAACCCTAAACTAACTATGTTCAAAAAAGTGTCGTTAGGCAATCAAAGCTGATAGAGCTTTAGATCTTGCCCATTATAATGAATAGACAATGGGGTCCCATCAGGATATGCAAGATGAAAAGTATTGGGCCCATACTCATGGGTGATTTTAAAAGGACCAATCCAAAGTGCGTCAAACTTCTTATGGGCACCTTTGGGCTCTCTGTGCTTGTCCCATAGCAAAACTGAATTTCCAACCATGAATTTTCTCGGTCTAGCTTTTCTATCAAAAATATTCTTTACCTTTGCTTGATGTATGGTTATCTTATCGACCATCTCTTCCTGCTGTTCCTGAATCTTAGTCAAATATAAAATCCTTCTCTCCAAGGCATTATTGAATTCAGTCTCCTCAATAGTAGTTTTTAGTTTGTGAATTGATAATTCCAGTGAAAGAGGAAGTGCACTTTCTACCTCGTATACCAGCTCGAAAGGGGTCATCCAAATAGCCCTCTTAGGAGTCATTTGATATTCCCATAGAGCTTCATATAGTATTTTATGCCAATATTTTTGGTTTTCATCGACCAGTTTCTTGATAATTCTTATCATATTCTTGTTATTAAACTCTGCTTGACCATTCCCTTGATATAATAGTCAACTAAATGAGATAGGGAGATTCCATAATTATAGCAGAAAAGAAAAATCTCATTAGAGGAAAACCTAGTAGAATTGTTAGCTACTAGCTTATGTGGAACCCCATACCTAACCATAATGTTTTCTTTAATAAAATTACAGACTACTTCAGAAGTGGTTCTTTTGATAGGGATCGCTTCCACCCACTTGGTGAAGTAATTAGTGGTTGTGATGATGTGAGTATGGCCTCCATTGGACTGTGGGTTGATTGGGCCTATGAAATTGAGTCCCCATTGCAGACACAATCCATCAATAACTACGAGCTTAAGTGATAAGGCTACTAATTGAGGTCTTCTTGCAAGCAACTTGCACTTTTCACACCTAGCCACCTAGTAATAAGCGTCCTTGAACATCCTAGGCCAGTAATAACCATTCCTTATAATTTTGGAAGCACTCACAATGCAAGAGAAATGACCTCCACAAGCCTCATTGTGGAAAATATTAAGCAATCATTCATGTTGAGCTTTATCCACGCACTTCAAGAATGTCCCATCTATGCCATGTTTGTATAGGGTATCACCCCAAATAATATACCTAGTTGCTTTTAATTTTAAATTCCTCTTTTGCTTACGTGAGAGGTGCTTGGGAAATTTTCCATAAGTGAGAAAGTAGGCTATATCAGAAAAACATTCATCTTGTAAACTGGTGGTCAAAACCAATGGTAGATCCTCATCTTCTCTTCTTCTTTCTTCAAAATTTTCGCCATAAATTTACATAGTCCTCTTCCTCTGACTAACTTTGTAGGCTTTAGGTCTAATTCATACTCTTTCACCTTTTCTATCCAGCTACCCCTCCTATTGCAATCAATGTCCTATTGAGTCAATATGATCTTAACAACAAGGTTTGGCACATATACCATTGAGTGTGAATGCATGATATAGAAGTGGAATTGCTTAACTACCTCGACTACTACAAATGTGTGTTTCTCAATGAGAATAATTTAGCTTGTGCTTCTTTAGTCATTCGCTCATAAAGGCAATTAGTGCCTGAATATTATCCTCATTTTCTTGTAGCAGTATGGTGGATGTAGTATGTTCAAAAGCATAGCAATATATGACAAAGTCTTTCTTAAAGTCAGGACTAACCACAATAGAAGCTTAAACAGTTGCTTCCTTGATATTTTTGAAGGCATGCTTCCTTGCCTTATTCCACTTAAAAAACTATTTTTCCTTCATCATGTCCACAATGTGCTTAGTGATTTCAGTAAAATCTAGAACAAATTTCCTTTAGAAATTTACCTAGCCGAAAAAATATTCGCACTAGTCCAGTTTGAAGGAAGGCTCAATTGTAAGATAGGCTTTACTCTATTTGGATCTATTCTAATACCTTCCCTTGACATAATGTGACCCAAAAGTTTACCCTCAATGACGGAAAAAATATACTTCTTGGGGTTAAGAGATGCCGTGTTCTTTACATCTTTGTAGAACCCATTCCAGGTCTTGCAAGTGATTTGTTCTTTTCTTAGAGAACATTGTTAAATCATCAAGATAGATGACTATAATCTTGTTTCTGAGGTCACCAAAAGATAGATCCATAGCCCGCTAAATTTTTTCTCCTGTGTTAATGAGTCCAAATGACATCCAATTATAAGTGAAAGTCCCTAGGGCATGGTGAAGGCCATTTTATGTTGATCTTCTTCTACTACACTGATCTAATTGTAACCAAAGAATTTGTCCAACATGGACATCATTTCCAAACTAGCCACTGCTTGCAAGACATGGTCCATGTTAGGAAGAGGATAGTTATCCTTTAATGATGCTTGATTAAGATTCTTGAAATCAACACATCCAAATTTCTCCATTTTTCTTGTGAACTGGTACAATGTTCGCTACCCAAGTAGAATGATGTCTGGGATATATGATCCTTGCTTTCAACATCTTATCAATCTCTTTAAAGATCGCATTAGTTACTTTGGGATTATAGTTCCTTTGCTTCTATCTGAAGGCAACCTTTCCTTCTTTAAGTGGAGAGTGGTGCTAAAACTTCCCATCCATGAAATTTTTCAATTCATCGTAACACCAGGCAAAAACCTCTCTATACTTAATTAGTAGGGCTATCAATTTTTCTTTCTCCTCTGGGGAGCAACATTTTATAATGTAAACCATCTTAGGGGAATCAAGGTCCCTAATATTAATTGCTTCAAATTCATCAAAGTGTCCAACGAAATCACTCATTTTCTATTTTATAGAGCGATTGTGGTGGTCAAATAAGTCCTCAAGAGAAACCAATCCTTTAGGTATTTTATTCCCCTTTAGCCAAATTATCTCATCTTGGAGACCACCCATCCTACTAGGATAAAAATATTTACATTGATTATCGCTTCCTTCAAAAAAGACTTGAGTGAAAGCCTCATCATTTTCTAAGAAGGCCTGAATTTGTTTGTCATCTTCAAAGACCTGCCAGTGATTAAGGTTGTCAGGAACGCTGGGTTGATAAATCAACTCAATCCTATAGGAATTATCTATAAATTTCAAGTGAGGAAGGAGCAAGGAATTTGAGACTACTAGTTAGCCGACCTTTGTGTTAAATTCCTTGGGAAAGGCTTCTATTGAGAAGGCATCAAAACTTTCAATGGCAGTCTAGACTCGATTTTGATAATGCTTCAACCTTTCATTCTCGACAGTGAAAAAATTCCATACTTGTTTAATAATTAGTTCTGCATCTCCCAAAACCTTGAGCATCCTTATTCCCATACCCTTAGCTTCGATTAATCCTAAAAAAAGGGCTTCATATTCAATAGTATTGTTTGTATTCTCAAATTCTAACTTATAAGCAAAAGGAAATTGCTCACCAGAAGGAGAAATAAGAATGACCCTTGCTCTTGACCCAACATGGGAACAACTTCCATCAAAATCCATTGTCTAGAACTTGGGTTCTGAATCTGGAATATGTACATCATCCTCTTTTTCTTCTCTTGAGAAAGCATGTAGTTTATGAACTCATTTTCTTCTTATAAGATATGTGCTTTGGGATCTTCGAACTTAAGCATAGTTATTTTTTCTTTTGACTTAGGCTCGAGGCACACTTTTTCTTTACTGATAGGTATAGTGGCATATGACCAATCCAATTGTATGTCTCCTCCCAAGTCCTTGCAAAAACTCCTACTCAAAATCATACCATAACTAGTAGGTATATCCATGACCAATATAATGAGTTTGAGTAACTTATTCGGTTAAGCCACAAGTGCAACTTTGGCATCTTTTATTTGTCCAAGTAAGGGAACTTTCTTAGAATCCTTGAATAAAACTTTTTGAATGTCTTAGTCATTTCTAGCCCTAGGGCTTTATAAATTTGTGTGGGCATGAAATTATCAGAAGCACTTGAGTCAATGATGCAATTGTTAATTCTGAACCCATTTACAAATAATGATACATAGAATGGGTAAGGTTTTGCATTAGAGGTCGATGGAGAAAACATTTTACTACTAGATGTAGCATTAGTGGCTAAATCCTAGGGTTTGATCATTGCTTCATCTAGGCCTGCATGTGATTCAGAATGTCCTAGCCTAACATATTCAATCAACCTGTCTAATTCCTTAGGATTCATCTTCAAATATTCAGCCTGAGAAATTTGAACTTTAGTAGTCTTACAAAATTCCACAATATCAAAAGCCCTTGCTTGACCTTCTAGGGATGGTACAATAGGATTTTTAGAAGAGCTATTATCCACACTTTGTGAAGCGTTTTCACCCTTGGAAGTTGCACTAGCTTTTTTAAGTAAAATCTTAGGGGAATTTGGAGTACTTTTTTTATTGTGGTGTTGTTGGCTTCAAGTGATAGCAGCGTAATCATCGAAAGTGATGTAAACATCTCCTCCTCTATCATCATCGGGTTCAAATTCTAAGTATCCATTTACAAGATCGCCATATTGATTTGATGAAGTACCTTCCTCTGTGACTTCTTCAATAACTTATTTGGTAGTGTTCAATTGCATAAACCTATTCATTTCAAGGTATTTAGCACCATCATGATTGGATGTGAGGTGAAAGACACACATGTTCTTTTTATTGTCTAGAGGAGGAGCTTCAATTGCTAGTCTCTATTGAGTTGGAGGCAAAGGCAGTGTCTTATTTTCTGGCTGAAAATTTGTCCTCTTGGGAGTATCTTTATAGGGCTAGTTACCTTTCGACATCTATCTTTTGAGAGAAATTATGTCATTAACCAATCTCTAGATCATAGGATCAAAGGGAGTAGTAGGAAGTTATTTGTTCATATGGAATTCTTTTTTCCATTTCCCAACTGAAATAAAATCATCCTCTAATTCAACAACCAATGCTTTTGTGACTTCCAGAGTATTCAATGGTTGTCTCTTTAAGAGAAGGCCAATATCAAGGTATTGCGCATTGACAAAGAAAATTTTTTGCATTTCCTGAGAGGGTCTCTTAGGAACCATAATTCGATTTAATATCCTATTAAACTTGGCCAAAAAGTCTCTCATAGACTCATTTGCCTCTTTCTTCATCTGAGTGACTTGTGCTATCAAAGTTAGGTCATCATCTATGCTCTTTAATCTTGCTTCAAACTTACTACACATAGTGGCCCAATTAGTAATACATCTATGAGGCAACTAATAAAACCATTGTGCCACTACATCATCTAAATACTCTACAAAAAATTTGACTGCTACATCCTCTTCTTATACTGCAAGGATGCCACATGCGGTGAAGAAGGCATCAATGTGTTCTTCTAGTGAAATTTGTCCATCTCCTCAAAATTTAGGCAAGTTCTTATAAGAACCCTTGGGTAAATCATGCAAGTTATTTCCCAGTTGCAAAGGACCAATAGTATCACCCCAAGGGATGAGTTGTTGGGGTTGTTGATGAGCCATATTAAGGGGAAAATTAATTACAATTGGTAAAACAACCCCATGTAAAATAAGTGCTTGGGAGATAGAGTGATTTGTAGGTGTTCTAGTAGGTGAGGCGGGTCTGCTTCTAGCCCTAAATCTCTACCTAGAGGGAATGATATAGGAAAAAATATTTCTTTCTAGGATTTCAAAAATAGGATAAGAAACTCCCCTACTTCTTTCCCCTCTAGTAAATCTATTAGAATCCAAGGTTAATTAAATTACCTGTGAAGTATGCCCATACAAGACAACTAAAACTTGACAAGTATTTCCCCAACAGAGTCACCAAAACTCTATTGGCTAACAGATTGGGAACCTTGAGATATCACAATCCATGTTTGAAAGGTGACAAAATGAACCAAACAACTCTGAATATTTAACCTTTAAGCAAAGAAAAATATCCTCTGAATTTTGTCGAGGTACAACTCCCTCACAAGATTTTAAATGAATTTGAATGCAAAAAATAAAACATCATGTATGCTTTTAACCAAAAATTAGTAAAGGTAAACCCAATACCAGGAAAATTCCTAAATATTAGATGTGAGATTTGGCAACCAAGAAAAATTGGCACAAAGACCAATTTTAGCAAAGCTATTCAAGAATAAAATACACACCTAATACCATTTGAGAAAAGAAAATAATTATGAAGAAAACTGCATCACTCACACAAAGATAAGATATTTCATTAAGATGTTCTCAAACACAAAGATTTAAGAACCCAAATTAACTTCATAAATTGAATGCACAAAGAAAAACAATAGTTTCATTCACAACAAAATATCGTATTGAGTAGTTTCAAAGTGTCTAGAGAGAAAGCATATGAAAATAGATACAATTAAATAGGTAGATGAGTAACTACCTCTTTTTCATGTCCATAGCCGATCAAAATGAAAAGACAAATAAAAGAAAGAAAAGGAAGTTGAGCCATCACGATGGCGTCGCTTAGTTTTCAGCTTCTAGGGTTGCCAAAGGTTTCTTTTTCCAGGCTTGGAAAGATTTAAGGACGTGTAACAAGTATTTATGCTAAGGAATAGTCACATTTGTCATCCTCACTTTCCATGTGAGATGATTGTCCTCAACTATTTCCACACGGTGTTCACAAACTTTCATGAGATCAATTGCTTGGAATGCAACCGGATGTAATTCTCTAAACTTTTGTAGGTGCTCGACATTGAGCAAAGGTGAATCAAGCATTTCTTTAATCATTTTCTAGAAGCTATCTATCAGACTCTTTCCATCTAAGTCATTCCTCATCTCACCTTTATCTCGGAGTAACTGAAGAGCCACTAAGGTGCTCAGTGCTTCTTCTGAAATAATAACACACTCATCAATGATTTCCTTAAGCTTATGTAAACTCTGTTTAGAAATTTCCAACTTCCATTCCACCCCTTTAATCCATGAAAAGTAACAAGTGTTTGTAGCATTAGGTATAACCTGCTCTGCAGCCAACTTCTCCATATCCCAACTTAACATCAACTTCAATTTAGTTTGATAATTGTTCCATAACCTCTCTTCCTTTTCAATCACAACGATCTCCTCCCCTAAAGTGGTTTTCAAAGAATTTGTTTCTTGGAAGCATTTTATAGATTCATAAATAACAAGGCTTACCTTTTTAATCAGAAACTCAATAAAATCATCTACAACTTGACTTAGGGTTTGGTAACTTTTAATTTTAATCATGGCCTCTTTTCAAACCATAGTTAGAGATTCTACAAAGGAATTAACCTAAGAGAGGGGTTGAGGAACAAGCTCAAAGATAGAACTTAGACATTCAATCAAGTCTCACACTTGGGCTTTCAATTCATTCTTAATTTTTTTATCGTTTTTTAATCTTACAACCATTTCGGCCATAGACACCTAAAAAATCAAAACGTCTCCATCTCTAGTACGAGAACCAAGGTCCACTCTGTTCACTTCAAATCACTTGCTACTACTTGAGCAACATCCCTTTGTGTTGAAGGGTGCACAATCTCTATTTGGAGACTTCTCGATTCTGTATCATCAATCAACCTAGTAGTAGTCTTTAAATTTTTCAATTTTGGGGTTGAAGTCCTTTGCAACAATTGGCCCACCATATCCTGCTTAGGAAAACTAGATTGTATAGCCTTTCGTTTCATTGACAAAGAGTCCTCTAACCAAGCTAGAGTCATCGAGACCTTGGTTGTCTTAAAACTTGGAGATTCAAATAATGTCCTAGCAATTGGAGGGGTGTCCTCTGCAGATGCAACTAATTGCAGCTTTTGGGATGTACCTACTTCTATAACTAGTGATTCATCCTGAGAGGGGGAGGAGTTGATATTTAGGGTTTCTAAACCCTCCTCTTCCTCATCTCCATTTTTTTTTCTAAAATAGTTAGGTTAAATATATCATCCCCACAGGTTTGTAAAACACATTCTTATCTGGTGGATCCTCACCACCATCTCATTGAGCTCTTGATGGTAATGGTTGGGAAGTATCACCAGTTGATTGCCCACTTGTAGAAGCTTGAGAAGTGCCCTCAACAGGTCGTGATTAATTGGACTTGGTGTGGGGATGAAACAATTTTGTTCTTTTCTTGGTCACCGACTCTCATGTTCTAGTAAAAACATTAGAAATCCTTGCCTCAATGGTTTCTTTCTCTCTACCACTCTAGTCCATGGTAGGGATAGGTTGATTTTCTATCAACTCAGTATACATTCAGTCTACCATGTCAGACCCATCTTCCATAATTCCTTGTAGATCCCATTTCAAATCATAAATAATTATTTGTTCCACTGTCAATCTCGTCCAACTCCTTCTCTTGATTTCATAGTCATCAAAATAGTCAGTTTGTTAATCTTCAAGGCTAGGCTAGTGATAAAAGTTAGGGCTTAATTTCAGATTATTTTTAATATAATCTTCTAAATCAAAAGGAACTTGCTCCTCAAATGAAAGAATATTATACTTAGACAATTCCTTTTCAGTATTTAGGGCATCAGACATTGATTGACAACTGTAAGAACCAAAACCAAAAGGAAAGTAGACTATCAATCTTTTCCTGCCTTGGCACAATCTATTTACATCAGCCAATTGCCTACTTACTTTGATGATCAACCACTTATCTTTAAGGTATTTAGGAAATTTGATAGGGAATCTAGCATATCTGCCAACCCTTATGTAAGAGAATCTTTGAAATTGAATGAAATGACTTCCATAGAAGTCCACAAATTGCATTGCTTTAGGTGATAACCGCATTGCAGGACATCCTTGTAACTCCCTAACCATCCTCATAGTGAAAGTGTCAGTCACTCTCCTAAAACATTGAAAGATCTTATGAAGCTGCAACTTCTCAAAATAATCATAAATAGGCAATTTCTCTAGAGGTAAATCACTTGGTCTTAATCTAGGCCAAGGTCTAGTGTTGGCGATGGCATATATCAAGTATGAGAACATATAGAAGAACTTGTTGAGGGTAAAGAATGTCATCAACTCATGCAGGTGGTCACTGATAATTTTTTCCCAATCTAGGAATTTTTCTCCTCTTAACATAATCTAGACGAAGAAATACATCCATTTCTCAAATCCATGAACGTCTTCATTTTTGCTTACCCTGTGTAGTAACACCACAATGTCGGCCAATTCTTCCACAAAATGGGTCCTATGCAGTTTATGGGGTAATTGGGACTTGCCACTCTTAGGCTTGGCAAACTAATTCTTTTCTATTTCATTGTTGTAAACTCCTTTCTTTGCAAAAAGTTCAATTTGAGAACTTTTCATGTTCATTGGTGAATACTCATTCTTTTTTGGGATTCTCAGACAAGACACGAAGGTGGATCTCTATAATTTTAGGACTAGTCAATTATCTTCTGTCGTAACCTCTCGTGTATGGGAATTATAGTGTCAATTGTATTCTAGGATGAGTTCAGGGTATTACACTGCTAAAGGAAATGCAGTAGCCTCAACCAATTCACTATCAATTATTCATTTAGTGATGAGAGGCAGATTTGGTTTATTGAATTTACTTCATATTTCATCCAAACTCACATGCCCTAGGTGGGTATCTCTAATTTTTGGTCCCTCATAAGTTATCCCGAACACATATTCATAGCCTACATACTTAACCCTCACCATGGATGAGTGTTTATTGATCAAACAATAGATATCCTTCTAAAATGTAGATATAAATAATCCAAGAAAGCAAACTAAAACAGGTGAATACTGTAAATACCTCAATGGTGAATCCTGCAGTTGAAATTCTTCGTCTCATCCAACTCATCATGAAAGAACTGCATCACAATGAGAATTTTTTTCAACACTTTAAACTCTCTTAAAACTTTGCAAAAAAGCATGGGAGTAGATGAGCATTTAATATCTTAAATTGATCCATGACACGTGGTAGTTGTCACTTCACCATTTTCAATATAACCATCTTTCAAAAATTTGAAAGCAAACCTCTATAAGCAGTAAAGTGGAGAGTTCAATGAACTACACAAAAGTGTACCTAAGTTAGAATAACATTTCAAGATGCTGCTTAAATATTAATCATCATGTAGGCAGTAAAAGAATGTTCAACAAACTATACAAGACACAACCCAGGTAGAGAACACGAAAAAGTGATATAAAACAAGCTTAAGTGGCAAGGTGGGGGGTTTAGTGAACTATACAAAACACCACCCGGGTTCAAACAATTACATAAAATACCACCTAAGTAGGACTAATCCACTTATAAGTTGGTGGATGACTTTTATGAAGCAAGGAAAAATTATAGGGTAATTGTGGCTTTGACTAGGGACAAAGACTAACCAAGATGAAGTAATGAACCTATACCCAAATTAGTATGATTAATGCTTTACACATTCAGAAAAAGAGTCGGCTAAAGTTGAAACATACTCTCTAGCACCCAAGAAACAAATTAAAAAAAAACCAAAACCCTAAAATAAATATGTACAAAAAAGCGTCATGAGGCAATCAAAGCTGATAGAGCTTCAGATCTTTCCCATTATAAGGAATAGGCAAGGGGGTCCCATTAAGATATGCAAGACGAAAATTATTGGGCCCATACTCATGGGTGATTTTAAAATGACCAATCCAGAGTGCGTCAAACTTCTTATGGGAGTCTTTTGGCTTTCTACTCTTGTCCCATAACAAAACTGAATCTCCAACCATAAACTTTCTCAGTCTAGCTTTTCTTTCAAGAATCGTCTTGACCTTTGCTTTATGTATGGTTATCTTATTGACCATCTATTCCCGCTATTTTTGAATCTTAGTCACATATAAAATCATTCTCTCCAAGGAATTATTGAATTCAACTTCCTTAATAGCAATTTGCAGTTTGCGAATTGATAATTCCAGTGAAAGAGGAAGTGCACTTTCTACCCAATATACTAGCTCAAAAGGGGTCATCCCAATAGCCCTCTTAGGAGTCATTCGATCTACCCATAGAGCTTGTTATAGTCTTTTATGCCAATCTTTATGGTTTTCATTGACCGGTTTCTTGATAATGCTTACCATATTCTTATTACTAGACTCTTCTTGACCATTCCCTTAAGGATAGTAGTCAGCAAAATGAGATAGGGAGATTCCATAATTATAGCAGAAAAGAAAAATCTCATTAGAGGAAAAACTAATCACATTGTCAGCTACTAGCTTATGTGGAACCCCATACCTAACCAAAATGTTTTCTTTAATAAAATTGCAGACTACTTTAGAAGTGATTCTTTTGACTGGGATCACTTCTACCCACTTGGTGAAGTAATCAGTGGTTGTGATGATGTGAGTATGGCCTCCACTAGACTGTGGGCTGATTGGGCCTGTGAAATCGAGTCCCCATTGTTGAAACGATCCAATGATAACTATGGATTAAGTGGTAAGGTTGCTAATAAGTGTCCTTAAACATCCCAGTCTAGTAATAATCACTCCTTATAATTTTGAAAGTAGTCATGGTGGAAGAGAAATGACCTCCACAACGTCATTGTGGAAAATAGTAAGCAAGTGTTCTTGTTGAGCTTTATCCACACACTTCAAGAACGTCCCATCTATGCCATGTTTGTATAGTGTGTCACCCCAAATAACATAATTAGCTACTTTTAATTTTAAATTCCTCTTCTACTTACCTGAGAGGTGCTTGGGACATTGTCCATAAGTGAGAAAGTAGGCTATATCAAAAAACCATTCATCTTGTAAATTGATAGTCAAAACCAATGGTAGATCCTCATCTTCTTCTTCTTCCTTCGAACTTTCCTCCATCAATTTACAGAGTCCTCTTCCTCTAACTAACTTTGTAGGATTAAGGTCTAAGTCATACTCTTGCACCTTTGCTATCCAACTACCCCTCCTGTTGAAATCATTGTCCTGTTGAGTCAATATGATCTTAACAACAGGGTTTGGCACATATACCACTGAGTGTGAATGCAGGATATAGAAGCAAAATTTCTTAACTTCCTCGACTATTGCAAACACGTGTTTCTCAATTTGAGAATAATTTAGCTTGTGCTTCATTAGTGGTTTGCTCATAAAGGTAATTGGTGCTTGAATTTTATCCTCATTTTCTTGTAGCAGTATGGCGGATGTAGTATATTCAGAAGCATAGAAATATATGATGAAGTCTTTCTTAAAGTCAGGACTAACCACGATAGGAGCCCGAGAAATTGCTTCCTTGATAATTTTGAAGGCCTACTTCCCTGCCTTATTCTACTTAAAAACCTATTTTTCCTTCATCATGTCCACAATGTGCTTAGTGATTTCAAAAAAATCTGGAACAAATTTCCTCAAGAAATTTACCTAGCCAAAAAAAGACTTCACACCAATCCGGTTTGAAGGAAGGATCAATTGTAAGATATCCTTTACTCTATCTAGATCTATTCTAATACCTTCCCTTGACACAATGTGACCCAAAAGTTTCCCTCAGTGACAAAAGAATAGACTTCTTGGGGTTAAGAGAGATACCATGTTCTTTACATCTTTGTAGAACTCATTCTAGGTCTTGCAAGTGATTTGTTCTTTTCCTAGAGAACACTATTAAATCATCAAGGTAGATGACTAAAATAAATTTTTAGAGGTCACCAAAGGTAGGTCCATAGCCCACTAAAAATTTGTTCCTGCATTAATGAGTCCAAATGACATCCGATTATAAGCAAAGGTCCCCTAGGGTGTGGTAAAGGCCATTTTGTGTTGATCTTCTTTTGCTACACTGATCTGATTGTAACCAGAGAAGTTGTCTAACATGGACATCATTTTTGAACAAGGCACTTCTTGCAAGATATGGTCCATGTTAGGAAGAGAATAGTTATCCTTTAATTATGCTTGATTAAGATTCTTGAAATCAACACATATCTAATTTTTTCCATTTTTCTTACGAATTGGTACAATGTTCACTACCCAAGTAGAATGATGTATGGGATATATGATCCTTTCTTTCAACATCTTATTAATCTCTTTAAAGATCACATTAGTTACCTTGGGATTATAGTTCCTCTAGATCTGGCTGAAGGCAACCTTTCCTTCTTTAAGTGGTATGTGGTGCTGAAAATTCCTATCCATAAAATTTTTCAAGTCATCATAACACCAAGAAAAAAACTCTCTATACTTAATCAGTAGGGTTATGAATTTTTCCTTCTCCTCTAGGGAGCAACATTTTCCAATGTAAACCATCTTAGGGGAATTAGGTGTTTCCAATATTAACTACTTCAAATTCATCGGAGTGTCCAATGAAATCACTAATTTTCCATTTTATAGAGTGATCGTGGCAGTCAAACAAGTCCTCAAGAGAAACTAGCCCTTTGGGTATTTTATTCCCCTTTAGCTAAATTATATCATCTTGGAGACCACCCATCCTACTAGGACAAAAATATTTACATTGATTATTGCTTCCTTTGAAAAAGACTTGAGCGAAAGCCTCAACATTTTCTAAGAAGGCCTGAATTTGTTTGTCATCTTCAAAGACTTGCTAGTGATTAAAATTTTCAAGAATGTTAGGCCAATAAATCAACTCAATCCTGTAGGAATTATCTTTAAATTCTGGGTTAGGAAGGAGCAAGGAAGCCGAGACTTCTAGTGAGTTGACCTTTGTGTTAAATTCTCTAGGAATGGATTATGTTGAGAAGGCATCAAAACTTTCAATGGCAGTCTATACTTGATTCTGATAATGCTTCAACATTTCATTCTTGACAGTGAAAACATTTCATACTTATTTAACAATTAGTTTTGCATGTCCCAAAACCTTGAGCATCCTTATTCCCATACCCTTAGCTTCGATTAATCCTAACAAAAGGACTTCATATTCAACAATATTGTTTGTATTCTCAAATTCTAGCTTATAAGCAAAAGGAAATTGCTCACCAGAAGGAGAAATAAGAACGACCCCTGCTCTTGACCCAGCATGGGAACAACTTCCATCAAACTCCATTTTCCATAACTCGGGTTCTAAATCTGGAATATGTACATCATCCTCTTTTTCTTCTCCTAAGAAGAGAATGCAGTTTTTGAACTCATTTTCTTCATATAGGATCTCTACTTTGGATAATCCGTAAGTGCAATTTGGGAATATTTAATTTGTCCAAGTAAGGGAACATGCTTAGAATCCATTGAATAACACTTTTTGAATGTCTTATTCATTTCTAGCCCTAGGGCTTTAGAAATTTATGCGGGCATGACATTATTAGAAGCACCTGAGTCAATGATGCAATTGTTAACTCTGAACCCATTTACAAATAATGATACATAGAACGGGTAAGGTTTTGCATCAGAGGTCGATGGAGAAAGCATTTTACTACTAGATGTTGCATTAGTGGCTGAATCTTGGGGTTTGATCATTGCTTCATCTAGGCTTGCATGTGATTAAGAATGTTCTGGCCTAACATATTCAATCAACTTGTCTAATTCTTTAGGATTCATCTTCAAATATTCAGCCTGAGAAATTTGAACTTTAGTAGTCTTACAAAATTCCGCAATATCAAAAGCTCCTGCTTGACCTTCTAGGGATGGTACACTAGGATTTTTAGAAAAGCTATTAACCACACTTTGTGAAACATTTTCACCCTTGGAAGTCACACTAGCTTTTGTAAGTAAAACCTTAGGGGAATTTGGAGTACCTTTTTGATTGTGGTGTTGTTGGCTTTGAGTGATAGCATCATAGGTAACATCATCGAAAGTGATGTAAACATCTCCTCCTCTATCATCATCGGGTTCTAATTCTAAGTATCCATTTGCAGAGTCGCCATATTGATTTGGTGAAGCACCTTCCTCTGTGACTTCTTCAATAACTTCTTTGGTAGTGGTCAATTGCATAAACCTATTCATTTCAGGGCAGTCAACACCATGATGATCGGATGTGAGGTGATTGACACACATGTTCTTTTTATTGTTTGGAGGAGGAGCTTCAATTGCTAGCCTCTGTTGAGTTGGAGGCAAAGGCAGTGTCTTATTTCCTGGCTGAAATTTTGTCCTCTTGGGAATATCTTGATAGGGATGGTTACCTTTTGACATCTATCTTTTGAGAGAAATTATGTAATTAGCCAATCTCTAGATCATAGGATAAGAGGAAGTAGTAGGAAGTGCTTTGTTCATATGCAATTCTTTTTTCCATTTCCCAACTGAAATAAAATCATCCTCTAATTCAGCAACTACTGCTTGTGTGGCTTCCGTAGTATTCAATGGTTGCCTCTTTAAGAGAAGGCCAATATCAAGATCTTGTGCATTGATGAATTTTTTTTGCATTTCCTGAGAGGGTCTCTTAGCAACTGTAATTCAATTTACTATCTTGTTAAACTTGGCCACAAAGTATCTCATAGACTCATTCACCTCTTTCTTCATCTGAGTGACTTGTGCTATTAGAGTTAGATCATCATCTGTGCTTTTGAATCTTGCTTCAAACTTACTACGCATAGTGGCCCAATTAGTAATACATCTGTGAGGCAATTGATAAAACCATTATGTCACTACATCAACTAAAGACTCTACGATCAATCTAACTACTATGTATCCTCTTCTTGTGCTGCAAGGATGCTACATGCAGTGAAGAAGGCATCAATGTGCTCTTCTGGTGAAATCTTTCCATCTCCTCAAAATTTAGGCAAGTTCTTACAAGAACCCTTGGGTGAATCATGCAAGTTATTTCCTAGATGCGAAGGACCAATAGTAGCGCCCCAAGGGACAGGCTGTTGGGGTTGTTGATGAGCCATATTAAGGTGAAAATTAATTACAATTGGTAAAACTGTGAATGCTTGGTCTAGACCTTCTCCATCATGATCAAATAATCAAACATTAGTCAATAAACAGGTCTATAACCAACATTCCCCATGAAATTCATTTAAACACAATGAACATGAAAAATAAGATAGAATATCAAATGAAAGCCAATGAAATCTCATTCAAAACATTCAAACCATCATCCCATGGGGGAATTGATGCTTCTTTGATGTGGAAAGAAGCCCTTTCCCAATCCCTTGACAAGCTTTGATGATAAACAATGTGATCTTTGATGACAAATGTTGATAACCTTGCTAAGATTGATGAAATCTATGAAAAATTGGATGATCAATGGATGAACTTTGTTCAAATCTGTAGATAGTAACTTTGTGTTAAGTTGTGAATGATTGTGGATTCAAATGACCATAATGATCTTACATGGATTGTGGATGCCAAATCAAATAGAGAAGGCCCCTATTTATAGGAAAGAAGGATGGAGTATTGAAGAATATGAAGAATGTGGGATTAAACTTGAACCAATGGCATTGTGCCACTTGTCAACATGCTAATGAAGGAGAGTGGAGCACATTTTGAACAATGTGCATGTTAAATGCATGTAGGTGGAATTTGAAATTCAAAATATGGCTTGTGGAGGAAGAGTTGTAAGAGGAGTTAATGCCAAGCTGGCTCAAGAAAAAGGACATGTAGAGCCATAAATGCCATGTTGGAGGACAAGTCCTTTTGGGAGGGAGATTTCAAATTGATGGAATATTCTAATGAGATGCCATTTTTGAATGAAAATAGAAGAATTAATAAATCAATCAAATTGATTTACATGTGCAAGTTGCAAAAGATAGAGGATTTGAGCATTAGAATTAGGAGTTAATTAGGATTTAAGTAACTTAGGTGGAATTAGTTGATATGACATTTGATTTAGATTTTTGGATTTATTTAAATCAAAATGAGAGGAATATTGAACATTGGTAATTTAATTATATAAAGTTTGATTTATTCAATTAAATGAAGAACATTAGATTTAATCAAATAAAGTTGATTTATTTAATTAAAAGAGATGAATTTAGGATTTAATTAAATAAAATGATTTATTTAATCAAAAGAGGACATTAGGATTTAATTAAATAAAATGATTTATTTAATTAAAAGAGGAATCACGATTTACTCAAATAAAGTTAATTTATTTAATTAAAAGAGGACTCTTGATGAATTAATTAAACAAGGATTATTCAATTAATTGGTTAGTAAAGAAGTGATTAAAAAAGAATTGGTGTTAGTCAATCAGAATCGAGTGCATGATATCAATTAGGATAATTTGAGTGTCTACATTTTGCCCCTCTTTGAAGTAGTGTACCTGTTGCATTGGTTCGAAGAATAACCTTGTTGAGATCAAAAATTCAAAAAAAAATTATTTTTTTCGGATGCCCCACTGTTGCCCCAGTGAGAAGAATTATGCTGGTATATTTCCCTCTTGAGAGATCAGACACAAATTTGGATTTTTGGGTGAATTCTCGAAAAGAGAGGACAAGTTGCCCGATGCATCCAGAAAGGCTCTAGGATGCTGAAAATATGTGAAAACTAAAAAAAAAGATGCGAAATGAGCCTCAATTGGGAAAAAATGATGCTGGGGTAACAAAACCCTAGTTTGACGGCTAAAAAGGGGCAAAAAACCCTAATTTTCATGCTTAAACAGCCTTGGGGGGTCACCTTCCATTCATTTTTGCATTCACACTTTGAGAATTCTATCTTTTTGAGCTCTAACCCTCCTATAGAATGGCGCAAAGAGTGCTTCCCCGACACATTTCTGAGCGAGTCCGAGTGTACCAGAGACCTCCAGGCACAGGACCAACAATATGTGATCCTAACCCAACCTTGTCATTTGATTTTTAAGTGCATTTATTACATTTTGAAAGGTCAAAGTCTCCAACATTACTATATGGCGATGCTAAAAGCGCAAAATCGGCAATTCTAGGGCTCAAATAGCACCGCTTGTGTGAATGGTGATGTCGCGGTCCAGTTTAGGTTTAGGGTTTCTAGGTCAAAGGGACCCGCATGTGCAAATAGCAATGCTACAGCTTGGTTTGCATTTTGAAAGGGTCCAGTGTCACTGTTTGGAATTTTCAAAGGGCGACACCTTTGCAAATAATGATGCATTCATTGTTCTTGTGTCGAAAAATCTAAATGAAGTTAGATTTTTTTTACAAATTTTGACGTTGTGGCTTCATGAGTGTAGGAGGATAGAGAGCCTGTGCTTTCACGTGAGCATCAACCCTCGGTGCTTAGTAGATTAAGTAGTTTGCATGAACTATGATAGGAGCACTTGGGGGAGATCGACCTTTGGTACATCGCTTATGCGCCCACCGTCAGGACCCACCTAGCAATGGTGACAGTGTTGGCCAAGAGGTGGCATAGTGAGACGTCGTCTTTTCACCTTCCTACTGACGAGGTGACTATTACACTAGAGGATGTCTGGTGCATCTTGTGGTTGTCGATTCGCGGTGACCAAGTTATTTATGACACATATGTCGATGGTGATGCATGTTTCGAGGTCATGGAGGTAAAGGAGCTCACACTTTCTAAGGGATAGATTGATTTAGAGTACTAAAGGCATCGAGTGTCAACCTTCTAGCTGATTCTACCAATGATCATATGTGGATTGGTAGCTCCAGACCAACGAGGTTGATACTTCAGCTTGGGATGGGGTCTGGCTTGGGAGTAGATGCTTTTCTAGAGGACACAATTTGCTTGGGGACTAGTAATGCTGGCCTCATTATACCATGATTTACATGAGTTTTCCTACTGTGACAGCTGAGCGGTTGGTTTCGACGTTACATTATTACATATCTGGGCCTAGGAGTACATTGCCTTCTCTAACCGATGGTCACCGTGGTCGACATAGAGCATGATGAGGTAGTTGGAGATAGAGATGTGGCATCACTCTGAGGCACATAGGATGGTTAGGTCTTCCCCACTAGCACCGAGTGATTGATGAGATGATAGTGTTTACCTGTAGACCATGGTTACAGATGCCCGCCTAGTATGATGACGTGTAGCAGTTGTTCTATGCCTGGCAGGATCGATTGATGCAGGGGCATGAGCACACTATGATAGAGTGCTACCTGCTAGATAGGGTAGCTTGGTAGTTTGGAGATATTCAGGATCAACCTGATGATCAGTATGTGGCCATTTTTTCCAGGACATCTAGAGAGACCATATGGGGCTAGATGATTTCGACGTCTAACGCAGTCGAGTCCTTTAGAAAATTGGTGGCTAGGCCATGAGACTATGTGCAGGGATAGGTAGATCTGGGAACTACACATCCCTATGATGATTGGTTTAGACCCCCACCATGGATGATAGTCCCAGGGTTAGCGCTTCCACGGAGACCCTGAGGCAAGACAACTGGGAGAGGTTAGGCAGGACAGGTTCTGGGAGTACCTGGAGGAGGTGGGCCACCTCCTCGCTAGCCAAATCAGCAGAGGGATGCCTCGAGAGACCAGTAGAGAGACCAACATCCTCCACATCCACCTCAACCATCACAGCTAGACCCACAAGACACCCAGATATAGTAGTTATAGGGGCAGATTTAGGGGTTGTAGGCATAGTTACAAACTATTACAGTAGAGAGGGGGACCAGGCTAGATAGCAGGTCCAAGCTCTTATGATAGAGAGAGATCAGGAGTGCCAGTAGAGGTAGGTGATAGAGCTGCAGCTGGTCCAAGAGGTTAGTAGGAGGCAGCAACTAGGAGCATGGCTACTTCATCCCAGGGGAGGAAAGTACCTACGTGGATGTACTGCAAGGTAGTTAGAGAGGTTGAGTACTACAGGCTTCATTATCAGTAGGTTGTACTTGTGGTAGCTCGAGTGCCAGAGTACTCTCAACAAATAGGGCTGAGACAAACAAATGATTGAGCCAAGAGATAGGCAGGCAAGGGGAGTAGTCACCAAGGTTAGCTACCACATACAATTTTTTATCACAACATTT
The DNA here is from genome assembly GCA_007258455.2 of Sequoia sempervirens. NCBI lineage: Eukaryota > Viridiplantae > Streptophyta > Pinopsida > Cupressales > Cupressaceae > Sequoia > Sequoia sempervirens. The sequence goes on along the minus strand of VDFB02000007.1, from coordinate 15,271,108 downwards.
GATTCTTTTTGGGACTCACAGGCTTCATTTTTGATAGCCTTGTGGGTATTTTACACTGATTGATATACATACACATGATTCTAATTTGTACCATGACAAAGACATTTTTTGATATATTTATGATATGATTGATTTGTGATGTAATGTGTCTACTTTATTTATGCTTTATGGATGGATGCACTTGATGTTCTCCATGTAATGCGATTCTATATGATATGATGTGATGTATTATTATTGTTGGAAATATATGCCTCAATCCCACAGGCTAAAACCTCTAAGAGAGCCAAGTCGGTGTGACATGATTTGTGTCTAGCCGACTAGCAGTTGAAACATTGGTGAACAGTTTTGGTCACTGTGACCTTGCTTCAGTCATGCTGAATGTATCTATCGTTGTGACATTATGATCGCTGTGACAATTTATATCTCACTCCACCCGAGTTGATCTCTTGTCGATGGGTCAATGTCAAGTGGTGGTCGAGGAGACTCATGGCAATTGGAGTCTTCGGGGTAACATGGAGGCTTCGCTATGAACTCTCAGTGATGAAGGAAAGTCTCACCAATAATATACACTCGGAGTAACATATGGTGGCTCAATATGAAGTCTTACTGATATGAATATCTCTGGTCGACATGCCACTCTTATTGGATATCAGGGAGACTTTGGGCAACAAGCGGAGACATCGGGGTAACACTAAGGGTTCACTAAGAACTCTTAGTGATGGAGAGAAGTCTTGCCAACTGTTGTTTGGTGCTCGGTATGACTTAAGACGTCGGAGTAACGTCTCAGTGATAGCGATAAGTCTTGGCGATAGATGAATACTTCGGGATAACTTGTGAATGTCGGTATGATCTCCTGGTGAAAGGGATAAGTCTTGCCGACTATTGAACGTTTCGGTATAACATAAAGGCTCGGTATGATCTCTCAGTGAAAGCGATAAGTCTTGGCGATAGCGATACAAGTGATGATCATCGATATGAGGTCTTGGCAACATGGCGAAGTCTTAGCGATAGCTCTCTGGACTTGGTGTAACATCTTGCTGATAGTATGGACTCTTGGCGATATCGAATGCTAACTTTGTGGCATCAAGGAGACATGGTTAGTGTCTCACTAACATGCCAACATAGGGTGAACGCTTTGACCGAGTGAAGACTATCCTATGTGGCTTGTATTTGACCAATCAAAAAATCCGAATGGGAACCGCTAGCAGTTGGACTGTTGCGGCCGTTACTGAAGAGGAAGTTCGACAGACAGGGGCATCATGGATATACTTAGAGATTGCAGAAGTAGTCTGGCTCGAAGGATCGGTTTGATGGTTGGGTGAATAGTTCGAAAGGTGATCAGTGTGAACTCTATTCTGAGTATATTGTAATTGGAATCTTCTGTACAAGGTTGGTCATTGTGAAAGCTGTTGTAATTTGACATGAGAAAGATAATTCTGATCTCTGTATGTAATCTCCATTACTATAATACAAAGTGACTTCTCTTGGTGTGGTGGGTTTTTCTCCCGTAAGGGTTTTCCCACGTAAATCTGGTGTTCATATGTGTATGTCTAATTCTCTGTTTCTATTATCTCTTTCAAGTGCATCTTATTTGGACTGTAATTGTAAAATTTAAAGGTATCTATGCATTCTTCCTTGAGGTTTTGATGTTAGGAGAGTTGCTTCCGCACTTAACTTTCCTTACAAGTGGTATCAGAGCCTGGCCAGTTGTGTTATCCTTGTGGGTACGTTGGGTTTTTTGTGTCATTTTTGTTCAGTGGGAGTCTTGTAGAAGCTTTTCAAATTCGAATTACAGATTGAGATGGCTAGCACGTCAGGAAAGATTGAAATAGAGAAATTCAATGGCAGCAATTTTGAGTTGTGGAAACTTAAAATGGAAGATCTGTTGGTTGATTGTGATCTTTGGATTGCTGTGTCTGGAACTAAGCCTACAGGCATGAAGCAAGAAGATTGGGACCTTGCAGATAGAAAGTCTAAAGATAAGGCTCTGTTTGGCAGACTTCGTTCTTCTCAATGTGCATGAAGAGAAGACTACATCTTCCTTGTGGAAGAGACTGGCATCTATTTATCGGGAAATCCTTGGTGAATAAACTGCTTCCTAGGAAGAAGCATACACTTTGAGAATGTAGGAAGGAGGGTCTGTAGCTGATCATTTGAACACATTCAACATGTTGATTGCACAGTTAACATCTGTTGGTGTGAAGATTGATGAAGAGGATCACTGTATGCTTTTATTGTGTTCTTTGCCAGACTCTTGGGATCACCTGGTGATGGCTATTGGGAGTACAACGTCCAATTTCAAGATGGAAGATGTTGTTGCTTCTTTGTTATCAGAAGAGATGAGAAGGAAATCTTCTGAGATGGCAAAGGAGGTTCTTGTTGTTAGAGGAAGATCAAAAGATAAAGGCAAGAAGAAGGACAAGAAATCTAAATCAAATCAGAGGGGAGATCAAAGTCTCCTGGCAAGAAGTCCAAGGTGAAGTGTTGAACTGTGGGCAACCCGGTCATGTCCGAAAGGATTGTAAAGAGGAGAAAAGAAGAAGAAGAAGAAGAAGAATTCGACAATGATTCTTCTCAGAGTGATGCAGACGCCTTCATTGGCTTTGGCTACTGTGCATCGGATGATGTCCGGCGATTGATTCGAGCATCTTTCCACATGACATCTCATAGAGACCGGTTCACGGGGTATGAAGAATACGATGGTGGAAAGGTGTACCGTGAAGTGATTCAACTTTGGAGATTGTTGGTCGTGGAAGAGTCGTAATCCAATTCCCTAATGGAAGAGTGAAGGGAATCAAGGATGTGATGCATATACCGGTCCGGCTCAAAATCTGTTGTTCATCGTCAGTAAGCTAAATGATATTGGAGTGCAAGCTCTTTGAAATGGCTACAAGATGACTAGAGGCTCAATGGTGCTAGCAAGGGTGCTCGTATTGGTACCTTGTACAAGCTGGATGCACATGTTGTTCAATGCAACAGTGTCTCTGTAAAGTCATAGAAAGCTACTCATGGAGGTAAAGAGGGAAATGTTCCTAATTGTGTAAACTCTGTGGAAGTAAGCTTCCAACAAAAAAGACTATGGTCTGGCATCATAGGCTAGGCCACATTGGAGAGAAAGGTTTAAAAACCTGGTTGAAGGGCTTGAAGATTGTAACCTTGAATTTGAATTATGTGAACATTGTATATATGGAAAACAACACCATGTTTCTTTTTATTCCAATCCTCATAAATTTCTGGTTTGCTAGATTATATTCATTCTGATGTATTTGATCTTGTGAATGTTCCTTCTTTGTCTAAGTCAAGGTACTATGTATCATTTATTGATGATTATTCAAGAAGAGCATTTGTCTATTTTTTGAAAAGTAAATCAGAAGTGTTCAGTCGGTTTAAGGAATTTAAGAACCTTGTAGAAAATTAGACTGGAAGAAAAATAAAATGTTTAAGGACTGATAATGGCGGTGAATTTTGTTCTAATAATTTTGAGAGGTATTGTAAAGACCATGGGATTAAAAGACATAAGACTACACTTTATACTCCACAACAAAATGGAGTTGCAGAAAGGTTCAATAGGACAGTGATGGAGAGAGCACGGTATGCTGAGTAGTGCTGGCTTGGAGGAGAAGTTCTAGGTTGAGGCAGTTGCTACAACATGTTACTTGATAAATCGTTCTCCAAATTCTGCTCTTGTTGAGAAAACACCTTTGGAAGTGTGGTCTGGTAAGAATCCCTCTTTAAGACATTCATGTTTTTGGCTGTGAGGCATATGCTCATGTGTCGTATGAGAAAAGATCTAAGTTGGAGAACAAGGCTGTTAAATGTATTTTTATTGGCTATAGTGTTGGCATAAAAGGATACAAGCTTTGGAATCCTGATACGGAGAAGGTTCTATACAACAGAAGTGTTATCTTTCATGAGCTAAAGCCTTCTACCTTAGATTTGCAGTCAGAGACAAAGTCAAAAAATAATAAGGATGTAGTTGAAATTCCTCCAACACTAGATAAAAAAGAATTGAAAATTCAAAATGTACCTAAAACTGAGGAGAGCTCAAGTAGTTCTGAGAGTTCTAATGAAGAAGAACAACCTCAACCTCAACAAGTGAGGAGGTCAACTTGTGAAAGAAAGCAACCTGATAGGTATGGGTTCTCTTTGATAGATTCAACTTGTGCCTATGCTTTAATTTCTAGCACTGATGAGCCTAGGACTGTGAAAGAGGCATTTAGAATGTCTGATTCAAACTCTTGGTTGGAAGCCATGAATGAAGAAATGGCATTATTAGAAAAGAATGACACTTGGAGTTTGGTTCCCTTGCCTAAAGGCAGAAAAGTTGTTGGCTGCAAATGGGTATTTAAAAAGAAGATTGGTCTGGATGGCAGTGTGGAAAAATATAAGGTGAGGTTTGTTGTGAAGGGTTATTCCCAGGTAGAGGGAATTGATTATGGGGAAATATTTTCTCCTGTAGCTAAGCTGATATCTATCAGATTTCTTTTGTCACTTGCAGCAGCGTATGACTTAGATGTCGAATAGATGGATGTGAAGACAACATTTCTTCATGGTGATCTTGAAGAAGAGATTTATATGTCCCAGCCTGAGCACTTTGTGGAGAAAGGTAAAGAGAAACTGGTTTGCAAGTTTAAAAAAGTCTCTGTATGGGTTAAAGCAGTCTCCTAGAATGTGGTACCAGAAGTTTGATACTTTTGTATTGTCTTTGAGATTTGTAAGATCAAAATCTGATCATTGTGTGTATTACAAAGCTGAAAGTGATCAAGTTCTTATTATTGCTCTTTATGTTGATGATATGTTGTTCATAGGCAATAGTAAGTTGATGATTTCTGATCTTAAGTCTCAGTTGTCTGCTAAGTTCAAAATGAAAGATCTTGGTACAACAAGGTATATTCTGGGGATGGAGATAACCAGGGACAGGAATAGTAGAAAACTTTGGCTTAGTTAGAGTAAGTATATCAAGACTGTTCTAGAGAGATTTTGCATGAATGATTGCAAGCAGCTAGTTGTTCCAGTTTTGCATGGAATGAAGCTATCTGTTGAAGACTATCCAAAATATCCTACTGAGATGGAGGACATGCCCAGTGTACCTTATGCTAGTGTAGTTGGAAGTCTTATGTATGCAATGGTTTGTACAAGGCCAGACATTGCCCAAGTAGTGGGAGTACTTAGTCGGTTTATGGCTAATCCTGGAAGGACACATTGGGATGCTGTGAAAAAAGTATTCAGATATTTGAAGGGTACTTTAGAATATGCTTTGTGTTACCATGGAAACTTGGTTGAATCACAAAGGACTCTTAGTATTCAAGGCTATGTGGATTCTAATTGGGCATGGGACATTGACAACAGAAGATCCACTAGTGGATATACTTTCATGTTGAATGGTGGTGCAGTGAGTTTGATGAGTAAGCGGCAGGCTGTAGTCACTTTGTCCATTACAGAGGCTGAATACATGGCAGCTACACATGCTTGTAAAGAAGCAGTTTGGTTAAAATGTTTGTGTTCTAACATTGGTTTTGATGCATGGAAAATAACTATTTTCTATGACAGTCAGAGTGCAATTTGTCTAGAAAAGAATCCTACTTTCCATGCCAAGACGAAACATATAGATGTACAGTATCACTTTGTACGAGATATGGTGGAGGATGGAAAGGTCTCATTAGAAAAAAGTGGATACTCTGGAAAATGTTGCAAATGCATTGTCGAAGCCAGTGAGCACAGACAAGTTCAGGTGGTGTGCTAGTTCGATGGGCCTTAGTGCCCATGATTTTTAGTAGTTTCATTGTGCTCTAGAGGTGCCTGTGTGATCTTCGTCAAGTGGGAGATTGTTGGAAATATATGCCTCAATCCCACAGGCTGAAACCTCTAAGAGAGCCAAGTTGGTGTGACATGATTTGTGTCTGGCCGACTAGCAGTTGAAACCTTGGTGAACAGTTCTGGTCGTTGTGACCTTGCTTCAGTCATGCCGAATGTATCTATCACTATGACATTATGATCGTTGTGACAATTTATATCTCACTCCGCCCGAGTTGATCTCTTGCCGATGGGTCAATGTCAAGTGGTGGTCGGGTAGACTCATGGAAATTGGAGTCTTCGGGGTAACACAGAGGCTTCGCTATGAACTCTCAGCGATGAAGGAAAGTCTCGCCGATAGTATACACTTAGAGTAACATATGGTGGCTCGATATGAAGTCTTACTGATATGAATATCTCTGGCCAACAGGCCACTCTTATCAGATATCAGGGAGACTCTGGGCGACAAGCAGAGGCATCAGGGTAACACTAAGGGTTCGCTAAGAACTCTTAGTGATGGAGAGAAGTCTTGCCGACTATTGTTTGGTGCTCAGTATGACTTAAGACTTCAGAGTAACGTCTCAGCGATAGCGATAAGTCTTGGCGATAGATGAATACTATGGGATAACTTGTGAACCTCGGTATGATCTCCTGGTGAAAGCGATAAGTCTTGCCAACTGTTGAACGTTTTGGTATACCATAAAGGCTCGATATGATCTCTCAGCAAAAGCGATAAGTCTTGGCAATAGCGATACAAGTGATGATCATTGGTATGAGGTCTTGGCGACATGGCGAAGTCTTAGTGATAGCTCTCTGGACTCGGTGTAACATCTTGCCGATAGTATCGACTCTTGGTGATATCGAATGCTGACTTCGTGGCATCAGGGAGACACGGTTAGTGTCTCACTGACATGCCAACACAAGGTGAATGCTTTGACCAAGTGAATACTATCCTATGTGGCTTGTATTCGAACAATCAGAAAAGCCGAATGGGAACCACTAGCAGTTGGACTGTTGCGGCCGTTACTGAAGAGGATGTTCGACAGACAGGGGCATCATGGATATACTTAGAGATTGCAGAAGTAGTCTGGTTTGAAGGATCGGTTCGATGGTTGGGTGAATAGTTTGAAAGGTGATCCGTGTGAATTCTATTCTGAGTATATTGTAACTAGAATCTTTTGTACAAGGTTGGTCATTGTGAAAGCTGCTGTAATTTGACATTAGAAAGATAAGTCTGATCTTTGTATGTAATCTCCATTACTATAATACAAAGTGACTTCTCTTGGTGTGGTGGGTTTTTCTACCGTAAGGGTTTTCCCACATAAATCTGGTGTTCATATGTGTATGTCTAATTCTCTGTTTCTATTAGCTCTTTCAAGTGCATCTTATTTGGACTGTAATTGTAAAATTTAAAGGTATCTCTGCATTCTTCCCCGAGGTTTTGACGTTAGGAGAGTTGCTTCCGCACTTAGATTTCCTTACAATTATGCAGATGTTCATGAATGTTATGGATACATCTCCTCTCTATATTATTTGTATGCACTTTTATGATGGTGATGTATGGAGTATGGATGTATGGGTTCAAATGTTGATGATATGCAAATGATCTTCTAATATGCTTATACTAACATATCTATGTTATGCCCCTAATGGATTATGGGATGTTATGATTATGAGATGCATGGGATGTTATGACATGCTCTTTTTCTTTTTTAGTATATTTTTCATATATGATATGATGATGCACATATGGATGATATGATGATGCCTATATGATTATGCAATGGATGAAAATGTATGGTATATGAGATGCTTAGAATAACCAATTTATATGATTAAATGTAATGTATGTGAGATGATCAATGTTTCCTATTATATATGATATGAATGATATGCAACATGTTGACGGTTTGTGGATGCAGGATGGATGTAATGGTGATGTTTTGATTAACTGGCATGGTACCATGTTACTGTGGAGAGAAGAAAGAAGAAATGAGATAACGACAAGAGGATCCAACAAGTCCATGATCTATGAGACTTTATTAGAGATGAGGATGAATGATGATGATGTATTGCTTATCAGGAATTGGGATTTTAAAAGGGCTTACTTACCTTATGTTTGATGACACACATAGGCATGATGCATCAAGGTATAATGAACCAGGATGGCGTTGTGTCTAATGTGATGGAATTTGAATTTAAAATCATATAGGAGTATCCTTGTTCACACCTGACATACATAACCTTATTTAAAATGCAGTTCAAATATTTCAAATATCTCAGACCAAACATAGAAAAGAAAGCCTTATTATGTGGTCAACAAGACACCTAAAACACCCTCCCTATAAACCAAACAAAGCATGCATGACCAAAGTTATATTACAAGAATATCCAACAAGCACAATAGACAAAAAGATAATAATCGTTGCCCCATTCCTTTCTCTCTAAATCATTTTGATTAGACATCATCGAGAGGTCATTGAAATGAGTGCAATAAGATAAATCAACAAGACAAAGATAAACTAAACAAACAAGCTAATGTTCTTCATACCACTAGCCAAGAATAAACTATAATGATGTCTAATGTTGATATCCATTGTAGGAAGGATGCATCCTAGGACATGATGTTATCAAATGATTTGGGATAAACTAGATGATGGGCTATTAATACCAAGAGTTAACCAACTTGTTTACCTATTGACCTAAGCTTAAGACTTTTGACATTTGAGTTTACACTTTCAAATGGCTAGATTTATTTTTTATTCTTTCACCAAAGGTTGGGGGCGACGATGATTTATTATGAGTGGATTTTTTATTTTGGTGAAAGAGAAATGAGATGGATGTATTTTTTGGGTTTTTTGAATGTTTTTGGATTTTGAGATGTTTTGAGACTGTTTTTGGTATTTTTGAGATGTTTTACAAATGTTTTAATTTTCAAATTTTCTAATGTTTTTGTATTTTTTGAGATTTTGACTAAGAGACTAACCTAAAGACCTATCCTAGGGGCCTTGGGGGTTGATCAAATATTAGCCTTGCCTACGTTATACATGCAGAGACCACATAGTTTGACTGACACAAACTTGTTTATTGATGAGATATGAACAAATGGATTGCCATTTTATTATGACAAACCCCTAAAGGAATGACCTAAGTGTCTCGGGGGATGATCAAAGATCAACCTTGCCTACGTTAAGAGCTCAGAGACCCATAGTTCAACAAGATGACTCTATTTTTGACTTTTTCTGATTTTTTGACCTATTTTTTAGATTTTGATATGTTTTGTGAATGTTTTTGGATTTTTAATTTTTTGAATGTTTTTGGATTTTCTAATTTTTTGAATGTTTTTGGATTTTTTGATTTTAAGGAAAACTTCAAGAATATACATGAATCCGATCCAATGAAGGTATAAGAACATGCCCCCAGTGTGATGTGATGGACTACTCTGATATAGGAAGGACAAATTGACCTTAGGAATGGCCTGAGTAGTACTTAGGAGGGATCAGATACAAACAAAAAATCAAGCTATGGTGCAGATGTGGATGGGTGGTGGATGGAGATATGGAAGTGTGATGGATGAATGATGCTAAACAAGCCATGGAGATCATGGTGGATGGAAAGTGTTTATTTACACAAGGCTTCTGATTGCCAAGTTTTCACCAAGGTACTTGCCCAAAGTGCCACTAAAGTGGTTTTCACTAGAGGACGATTTTTTTCTTTACTGTTTTCAATCCTTTTTCTATTTTTTTTTGGATTTTTATATTTTTTGGATTTTTATATTTTTGGATTTTTTTGTATTTTTGGATTTATACCTTGGAAAATTTTAGGCATAATTTTTTTGAGATGGGAGCTATTCATGAGCTCCTATAGAGGCTCTCCTTCAGGTGTTGATAGTTGATATGCTCCTAATTTGTAGCTTGTTCTGATGATGAAGGGACCCAACCAATTGGGTTCAAACTTTTCTTTGCTATCTATATCCGATACATTTTTCTGATTCTCCTTCAAGACGAGCTCTCCGACTTGAAAGGTATGATTCCTGATCTTCTTGTTGTAGCTTCACTTGAGATGGTTTTGGTAGACTTGCAAATGATTTAGAGCTTCCATTTTCCGCTCATCTAGTAGTTCCAGCTCATTCAGTCATGACACCCGATATTCGTCATCTATAATGAGGTTTTGCAATGATATTCTTAGGGATGGGAGCTCGATCTCAATGGGGAGGATGGCTTCTAATCCGTAGACCAGGGAGAAAGGGGTTTCACCTATTGGTGTGTGGATACTTGTTCGGTAGGCCCATAACTTGGGATTTAACTGCAAGTGCTAGTCATGGCCAGCTTCATTGACTATCTTCTTTAGGATTTTCAAAATGGTCTTATTAGTAGCCTCAGCTTGGTCATTTCCTTGGGGGTAGTATGGAGTGGAAAAGCGATGTTGGATATTGAAATTTTGACATAGGTCTCGAACATCCTGGTTTTTGAAAGATGTCCCATTATTTGAGATAATGGCTTGAGGGACACCGTAGCGACAAATTAGGTAGTTCAAGATGAACTTGGATATCTACTTTCCTGTAATATAGGTCATGGGAATGGCCTCCACCCACTTTGTGAAGTAATCAGTGGTGGTGATGATGAACTTATGTCCACTAGATGAGGTGGGTGTGATTTTACCAATGAGATCGAGCCCCCATTGTGAGAAGGGCTAAGGAGTAATGATTGGGTGGAGCTCCTGAGTTGGTGCATGGATGAGATACCCATGCCGTTGACACTGCACACACCTTCGAACATAGTAGTGAGCTTCCTTCTCCATTGTAGGCCAATAGTACCCAGTCCTCAATAGTTTCTTAGCCAAGGTCATACCTCTCAAATGTGACCCACAAATTCCATTATGTACCTCAGTTAAAGAATTCAAAGATTCCTTAGTGTTAAGGCATCGTAAAAGGGTTCCCTCAATATTCCTATGGTATAGGGGGTCTCCTCAGATAACAAAATGGGATGACTTCTTGAAAAATGTTCTTTTAAGGTTCAAGGTTATGTTTGTGGGGAGGACTCATATTCTCAAGTAGGTGTATATATCATGATACCATGGATCACCAGGACCAACGATTTCACACATAAATTCAGACTCTGGTACCTTGAATGCTGGTATGAAAAGCTACTATACAAGGAATTATTGCTTTGGGACATTGCGTGGAATATCCAATAGTGATCCAATTGTTGCCATAACATCTGTTGCTTTGTTATTTTCTCTTGGTAGCTTCTCAAACGTGATGTCAATGAAGAACTCTTTTAGGCTTTCCACCAGTTTCTTGTATGGAGTCAAATTTTCATCCTTCGTTTGGTATTCATCATTGACCTAGTTGATGATAAGTTGTGAATCTCCATAGACTTTGAGTATCATGATTTGCCACTGCACTGGTATTCTGAGTCCTATGATGAGAGCCTCATACTCTACAATGTTGATTTTGCAAGGAAAAGACAACTTATATGATTTAGGTATGCAATCCCCTTGTGGTGTAATGAAGAAGATTCCCAATCCTAACCTATGTTGTGTGTAGGATCCATCAAAATACATTTTCCAGTGATCTGCTATGCTTATGTTAAAGATGGACTCATTAGGGAATTATGATACAAGTGGGTTTTTTGAATACATTGGTGCCTCTGCCAGTTGATCTACAATTACTTGTCCTTTAATGGCCTTCCGTTCTACATACTCAATGTCGTGTTTTGTTAGGATCATGACCCATTTAGTTTTTTTCCTTCTGAGCGTTGCTTTAGAAAGAAAATACTTGAGAGGATCTATCTTGGCGATGAGTTTGATCTGATGTGCTAGCATATAATTTCTAAACACAACTGCTAGGCAAGCCTTCTCAATGGATGTATAATTCAGTTCATGTCCCACCATGGTTCTACTGATGTAGTAAATATCTCTCTCTTTCCCATTTTCATCATGTTGTGCTAAGAGAGCGCCAAGGGCCGTTATTGTTGCTGATATATATAGAATCAATGGATTACTTGGAATTGGTGGCATGAGAAATGGTGGTGTGAACAAGCACTCCTTGATTTTATTAAATGCCTAATCACATTTCTCATCCCATTTTTATGCTACCCCCTTGTGGAGTAGATGAGAATATGGGATAGCTTTATCTGCTAATTGTGCTATAAACCAACGAATGGATTGGTCTTCCCTACAAACCCCTTAACTAATTCAAAGTTCTTGGTGCCTCCATCTCTAGAATTGCTTTGACTTTGGAAGGGTCTATCTTAATTCCTCTCATAGATATAATGTATCCTAAGAGATTTCTTGAGTGTACCCCGAAGACACACTTCTTTGGATTAAGTTTGACCTTGTATTCTTCTATCCTATCAAAGATGGAACTCAGAGCTGGTATGTGATCTCAACGCTTTTTTGATTTAGGTAATATTTCATCTACATAGTCTTCCATAGTTTTTTGAATCATGTCATGGAAGATTAGCGTCATAGTTCTCTGGTAGGTTTCTCCAGTGTTCTTCAACCCAAATGGAATCATGTTCCACTGGTATGTTCCCCATGGACAAGTGAATGTTGTCTTGTGTTGGTCATCTTTGGCTATCATGATTTGATTGTACCATAAGAATTCATCCATTAGTGATAGCATTTCATGCCTTTCCATTTGATCTACAATCATGTCAATATTGGGAAGGGGGAAGTCATCTTTAGGGCATGCCTTGTTGAGATCCCCGAAGTCAATGTAGATCCAAATGCCCCTAGTAGGTTTAGTGACTAGTACCAGGTTTGAAACCCATTCTAGATAATCAATTGGCCATATGAAGTTGACATCAAGGAGCTTCTACAATTCAAGTTTGACTAGTAATGCTATTTATGGATGCATCTTTCTTAGTTTTTGTTTTACTGGTTTTCCTTCTGGATAGATGACTAGATGGTGAGCCACAACTTCTGGATCAAGACTAGGCATGTCAATGTAGGTCCATGCAAAGCTTACCTTCCTTTCCCTTAGGAATGTAGCTAGAAGTTCTAGTTCTTTTGTCAAAAGTGATTCTGCATAGAAGGTTATGTGTGGTGTTTCTTCTGTCCCCAAGTTGACCAGATTGCACTTTTCTGCTAAGATTGTTGACTTCTCCTAATCAATAGAACTAAGGGGAAGATTGAATCCCTCATCCTCTGGTGCCTCAGAGAGGTTTTCACCATTAGATGTGTCCTTTTTTTTTACTATTTTTGGGTCAAAGAGTGCCACAATGTGGTTTTCACTCAAAGACCTAGATATTATTCTTAAATTTTCACTTTTGCAACTGAGGGATTCAATCATTTCCCCATAATAGGCATGTGTGTCTAGCTCTATGTCAAATCTTGCTTTGTGATCTCCATATGGTATAGTATCCCACAATCCCATGAATTTTGAGAGAGCCTCATCATTTTCAAATGTGTCTAGAATTAGTGGTCCTCATTGGTCATAATCGATGAGTTGGGGATAGACTAAGTTTAGCTCATGGGTTTGGTTGTTTGACTCGAAAGATAGGGTACTGGTCATGAGAAGAGAGGAATCCTCGAATAGCATGGGTAGGTCAGTTATGGGATCTTCATCACACACATTGGTTACATCAAAGGTAAAGCTATCTAAGGGAAAACCTGTGGATATTGGTAATTGAAGGGGAGCTTTGACTTTTTTAACAGGGGTAGCTCTGCCAAGTATGGTTATTTTCGAAGGGGTACACCCAAGACTGAGATTCTTTATACACTTCTTAGGAATGATGGGTTCTAGCAAGCCATTTTCATTTTTGTTATAGCCCCATCCTTACATTAACTACAGTCCTTTGTTGTCATTATCCATAAGATCAAGTATGGGCCTTTCATCTTGATACAATAAGCTTGATATATCCCTTTCGTCTACCACTTCTTGACTTAGGTCCCCCCACTTTTTGAATCTGGAGGGGTATGCTTTGAAGGTTTGGGCTGATGTGTTAATGAGTTGACGTTGTCCATGAGATCGAGGAGATTGAGGTAACTCTCCTATTACAAAGGAACTCTTTTTCATTTTGTAATCCCCACACCCATTGTCTTGGATAATGACTTTGATATCAGAAATGTCAAGAATGGTGGGTGTCTTTGTCTCAGAAGTGGAGGCTAGGGTAGACAGGTCTACATATGGAGTCATAGGGATTTCATTGTTCTTTGGGACCTAAGGGATTTTGTAGTACTTGGCTTTTAGGTTCTTACAATAATAAAATGGCTTGGGATCACCATGGATTGTTACCTCTTGATTCTGATAGGGAAACTTGACACATTGATGGAAGATGGATGTGACAACTTGCATCCCATGAATCCATGGATGCCCCAAGACGATATTATAAGGTAACTCAAGATCTAGGACTTGGCATGTGGTTTCCATGATAGTTGGACCTACTTGAATAGGGAGTTTAATAGTTCCTTGAGACACTCAGTCTTAATCATCATATGCCCTGATTGTAATACCTTTACCTTTTTCAATAATATCTTTGGAGAATCTCATAATTTTTATTAGCTTGAGAGTACAGATGTTCAAGCCCGCACCTCCATCCATCGAGACTCTTTTAACTTTATTCTTATGGACTAGGACTTCGAGATGGAGTGTGCGGTTATGAGATGGTTGCATTGGGAAGTCCTGGTAAAAAAATGTTAGGATATGCGGAGTGCAATGTGTTTGACCATAGCCTGGAACTGGTCTATGTCAAGATCTATTGGGATGGAAGATGTGGCCAATGCTTCTTCTAGGATTTTCCTATGTGCAGGCGAGATTTTCAACAACTCCATGATGGAGATCTAAGAAGGGGTTCTTTTGAGCTGGTCCAAGACATTATAGCCATCGAGGATTGTCTTTGAATTGGTAGTGGATGCTTTGGGTGCTTGAGATGGTCCTAGAATGGAAAATTTTCCACCATGTGTGGTGACTCCACAATCAGCCTGGGATCCTTTGATATTGACGACAGTAACCCATTCATCTAAGGGTGTAACAACATCTAAGGATGCAATCACATGGTCATACACATGATCCACATTATTATATTTTTTCTTACCATTGTTGTTCCCCTTATTGTGATTTGGAATTAGATTCGTGTATATCTTTAGATCTTGATTACCTACAATTTGTTCAACGTTTATGGTTTTGTCATCGATAAGGTCTCGGATCAAATTTTTCAGTCTCATGCAACTGGACATTGTATGTCCCTTTATCTTGTGAAAATCATAGAGATTTTTCTCATCATAACATGGTGGTTTGACTTGAGGTTCTTGATAATTATCATAGACGGATCTTGATAAGATTTTCCTAGACTATCTGTTGCATGACATACTCAATTGGTTCCCCAAGCGGTGTGCATTTCTGTTTAGGGGGATATTTCCTTGGGGGTGGTCCCCCTTGATTGTTCAAGTTATTGACAATGTGGTTGTTGGATTGTTACGACAATGTGTTGGCTTGTGTGTTTTTTTTGGTTGTTGGTTTGCGGTTGTTGATATGATTGTGTGTTTTTCCTTGGGGCATTGATGACAACTTTGGCATCAACGACACAATCATTAGTGACATTCTTGTTCTTTTCCCATGTGTGAGGTTTTTTGTTATAACTGTTTGATGGATGCTTGTCTTGATAAGTAAGTGTTCCCCCTCATGTGATAAGGGCTCTTTCAATGTTGAGCACCTTGGGGACACTAACTCATTTGACTGCAAAATCCAACGAAAATGTCTGACGAAATATGTATAATTTGATGTATCATCAGGTGCTTGTAAAATTTGATGTGTAATTTTCAAATTTTTGAAAGTTTATTTCCGACGTTCGTCAAAATTTCAACGAACCTGGGTTTCGTCGAAATGTTGACTATCAGTTTCGTCAAAATTTTGACAAACATGAAAAATAGAAAAAAATCAAATTGTGGCCGACATAAAGAAAAGTGAGTTCGCGCCTGATTTATTGCGATAGTGTTTTTCTCTACTTGAGACAGTTTGTGGAGAACTAAGTACAATTTTCTTGGGAAAAATAAAAAAAATTCAAGAAGATATCGCCAGGTTGAGGGTGGTCATTGTTTTTTTGCAGAATTCAGTTGTGAAGTCAGATTTGTAGTTCCAGGTTTGAAAATCATATTTTAAAGCAACATCTCATCTTATTTCATTTTTAGAGGTTTAGGGTTTTGAGAATTTCATGTCCAGATTTTGTTGTGTGGAATCACCATAAGATCACAACCATGGAACAGATTCTTGTGATTGTAATTATGTGATCCATAGCTCTATTGGTCATGTGGCACAATTGTGCTATAACAAATGCAAGATGCATTTATGTGTGACCCAAGTTTAATGTGGCTATGTTGTGATAGAAATGGAGGCACTCATATAATGTAGTTAATTCAGGTTGTCTAATGTAGGTGTCAATCATCATTGGGTGCATTCAGCTTGTCTCAAGTTTAATAGGTTAGGATGTAATTATAGCATGATCGAAGAGTGATTACCTCTTGCTGCAATAAAGAGCCTATAACTCTGGTTGATATGCAAAGTGGTGTTATATCAATTATGTAGTTCATTCAAGCACAACCCATGTTTAATGGGCTATTCTAGAGAGTGATCAAGATTTTCTAAACCTTATGAATGTTACTTAAAAGTGTATAGCTTAAACTACAAACCAAGTTTGTTACATACTTGAATGAAATCTTGGGTTACCGCAAACTATAACAATGTGATCTACTAATAACCAATATGGAAAGTATTAAAGCAAGACCCATGATATATATGATACATTTACCTGATCAAGTTTACATACCTTAATGATCAAACACAAGCTTCCCACACACTCTAGGATACAATCCAAGATCATACCACAACTTTTTCAAGACAACTAATTTTTTGACCCAAGATTTAAGGTTGTTTTTAATACCAACAGACGCATTGGTAAGAGCATGATTAGGGTACAAACCCTAGGCCTTCGTAGAAACATAAACAATAGCTATAGCGGATTAGTGAGGTTGCAATACCAGAAAGATTGAGACATTGTAGGTAATAACAAAATATTGCAATCTAAAGATTGTAGCCAATAACAAGCACACTATGTAGCTTAGTGACATTTGTAAATGCAATCTACAGTAAAAAGAATGACAATAAAAAAGAGGCTAAGTACTAACAAGATAATAAAGCTCAAACCTTTCATAGTAAAGTGGATATTTTAACAGTGAGTTTCCTTACCCCCTTGCTGACCTTAAGGGTTTTTCAAATGCTTTTGGTAGTGTTAGACAAGGAAAATGCAATCAGGGAATGACTATCCAAATAAAGTAACAATGGTAATCATAGGTTGAATGTTTCTTCTTAGCCATTAATGTATACTGGAGGTAGTGGATTGCATGTTTGAGCAGTGTTATGAGACTCATCAAATATGGGAGAATAGTGAATAATACCTTGTGGACTCTGAAGTAGTGTCAATAAGGTTGAAGGATCTTAAGAACTACAATTCCATGAAACAATGAGTCCCCTGTAGTAAGTAGGTAGTCTATAGGGCATAGTTTGATTTTATAGAAGGATGCTCATGAAAGGAATCTTCAAGTGATAGTGAGTGAGCTATTTGAGATTGCAGCCGAGGGTGCAATACCCAGTCTTAAAGGAAGTTAGAAAAGCAATAAATGTGCAAGAAAAATAAAATCATACACAACAAACAATTCACAATGTTATCTTGCATAATGCCTTGAGTTTGAAGACAAAAATATCATTGTATCTTCATGATGAAAGTGGTGACCTTAATGGTCAATCATTGGGAACTATGATTTTAAAACATGCTATTGTGCTTATGGAGGCAACATTTTAAGCAAGGCAGTGAGTCTTGTAACTTGGTGTTTTCTTTCAAAGTCCCTGACCCTCTGCATCAGTTCCATAATCCACCTTCAAACATAAAACCCTCCTTAACTTGCCTCAAAAACTAGGGCTTCTTGAAAACTAACCTTCCAATCACTTCTAGAACTTGCTCATTGACTCTACACCATTAGGACAACATATTTAGTCTATCCCAACTCAAAAACATGCCCCTCTTTAAGGCAGATCTGCTGCTGCTATACCCTAGCCTCCAACTTCAAGCACTTTTCACAGTCAAATCTTGGTGTACACCATAGTATTCATCTCTCCTGCACATTATATTGTTAGTCCAGTATTGTACATGTTAAATATGATCCATTTCACAAGATACAGTCATAAAATCCCATGAAATGGATCATTTATCCATGAAAAACCCTCAAACTAGTGTAAATTCTGTGCTTTTTTTTAGGACAGTCAATATAAAATGCAAAGAAATTAATTATCACTGATTTTAGAGCCTTCAATGGTGTTAAAATATGTAAACAAAAACTCCTAAAGCATCCTACTAGACATAACTTCAATACAAATCAAGTATTCATCAAAAGAACACACTAAAATGCAAGAAAACTGTGTTTTTCACTATTTCCAGAAAATAGTCCGTACAATACTTGCTCCAAATGCCCAACCTCCGTAAAAATGATTATTTTGGCTTTGTATATCCTTTCCCCAACTGATCCAACCATTTTGGATTGATTAAGATGCATAAAAGTGATTAAAACTCATAAAAGCTAGTTACTCGCCCAAATTGGAATTCAAATATTTAAATTTCCAAATTTACATTTTATTATTTCCCACTAACTAGAAACATTAAAAACTATTACATTATTATTGTTCAACCTTATTTGACACCATTAAAGCATTATAAACCTACCTAATCTCCTAGAACATGATTTTTCCCTTTATATTGCAATTTGGTCCTATGGTCCTTTCAAGACCCTTAGGACTTTTGATAGTCACATTACCTTTATTCATTCCAAATGCCATTATAGGCTACAAGATACCATAATTGATGTTTTCATTTGATGGAAAGGTCCTCTTGACCCCTGCACACTTCTGACCTTTGAAGAGTTCCTTGAAGAGCTTGGGTGCTCCTACACCATTCTCCCCAAGAAAGAAAGAGTTCTTGCCCCAAGAAGTATCCCATGTGCTGCCACCAAAAGACCCCTTGCTCTCATATGTTTTCATCTTCCAATGAGAAGGTATGTAGTCTCCCAAAGTCACTGTCTTCCTCTTCTGCCAATCTACACTCTTGACAGAATCAAAATATGGATTAGTGTGTCCTCTTTGCTGTTTGATCTCAAACTGCCCTTGTACCTTGTTTCTGCCTTCATTCCACTGTCTCCTTTTTCAAAGAACTCCACCATTATCACCCTCAATTATAGGGAATTCAATGCCTCCAACCCTGATACTGTCCAAATCCCACAAAGTCTGATTTTTAGGACTGTCTCCTTAACAACCCTGCTGCAACTTGTCTTTGCTCAATCTACCAATGTCTTCCCCTATTTCACCCTACTTTTTCACCTGCAAACTCTTCTCAAAACAAATCACAAAACTATCATTAGACTGCTCCAAAGGCAAAGGCACTAATTTGTATCTAACATCTCCTTTGTGAACCAAATATGTGTTAAGAAATCCATCATGCAATGTCCTTCTAGCATACTGCCATGGTCTCCCCAAGATGATATGACCACAAGTCATTGGAATGACATCACAAATCACCCTATCATGATATGATCCAATTGAGAAATCAACAAAAGCTCTCTTACCAATCTCTACATGATGTCCTTGAGTTACCCAAGTGGCCTTGTAGGGAGTAGGATGATCAAATGTTTCAATCCCCAACTTGGTTATCATACCAAGTGAAACTAAATTTCTATGTGACCTTGAATCTATGAGCAATCTGCAGATCTTACCATGACTCAAACAATTTGTTTTGAAAATAGTTACCTTTGGCTCTTGATGAAGTCTTTCTCCTTGCTTAACCATAAGAAACTCACCATCAGTCACAGGGTCTGCCATGAATGTTTTTGATTCCTCCTTTTTGTCCTCTTCTTCTTGTACCAAGTTAGCTCTCCTATCTCTGCCTTTATCAGCTTGTTCCCATTTAGGACACTTGAAGGAAGGATGCCCTGGTTCATTGCAATTGAAACACCTACCTATGAATGGTCCTCTACCTTGTCCAAATCTGCCTCCTCCTCTAGGAGTGTATCCACCTCTTTGATTAGAAAATACCTCTTTGCCTTTGTCATTGCTGCTCTTGTCATTGCTGCCTTGTCCTTGTTCTCTATTACCTCTGCCCCTGTTTGAACTACCTCCTCTTCCACCATTTTTTGATCTTTCTTACTTCCTCTTCACCTTTTCTTCTACTCTAATGGCCAACTGAAAACATTCTCCTAATGTCCTTGGCAATTGCAAACCAATCTCATCTTGTAGATTGTACCTCGAGCCATTGATATACTTGGCTATTTTCTCATCCTCTTCTTCATAACCTCCTCCAATACTAAGCTTGTGAAATTGCTTAGTATAGGACATCACATCCATGTCCTTTTGCTTTAAATTCTGCCTCATCCTTTTCACATGAATGGTAAAATCAGATGGTAGGAACTGCTCTTTGACCAAACTCTTCATCCTTGCCCATGTAGAGACTTTTGCCAATCCTCTAGCCATCCTATCATTTTGAAAACTAGTCCACCATGTCAATGTTGTGCCTCTCAACTTGGTTTTTGCAAACTTAACCTTCCTCTCTTCATCCATCTCCTCAAACTCAAAATAGTTTTCTAAGGCATCAAGCCATCCCAACACCTCTTCACTATCCATCTTCCCTTGATAGATAGGCAAGTCTATGTGGCTCTTTCCTCCATGACCTTGTACTACCTTCAACAATCTCAGTAACCTCCTTTCCTCAGGGTCCTCTATCTCATCTGCTTGTTGTTCCTGATTTACCCTCACATGCTCTTCATCTTCATCATTGTCTTCTTGGTCTTCTTGGTCTTCTCTCCTCCTACTCCTCTCAAGGTTATTTATCCTTGCTTGCATGGTCTCTCTCCCCCTTCTCCATTTCCTTTCTTCTCTTGCTCTGGCCTGCTCTCTTGCTGCTTCTTGTTCCCTTCTTTCTCTTCTCTCCCTTTCCAAGATTTCCTTCAACTCTTCCAACTCTCTTGCCAATTGATTTTTTGGTGCCATTGCTATTTCTCCAATCCCTAAAGGACCTACTCACTACTCTAATACCACTTTGATGCAGAGGGTCAGGGACTTTGAAAGAAAACACCAAGTTACAAGACTAACAATGATTCACTCTCAACCTTTCAACTAGGCACCAACATGGAGATAAGGCCTCAACTTTGCATTCATGACTTATTTTCCTTCCTTATGGACCCAAACCCTAGGAACACTCTTAAGAGACCCAAACAAACTTGTTTTGAATGATTTCAAAGCCCAACCCTTTGACTTAGACACAAAAATATTTTTTCACCTTAACTAGGCTACTAGCCCAACTAGGCCTCTAGCGAAAGATTTTTGAATTTGCACTCAAACTTTCCAAAGGAACCTCCAAAATAATGATTGAACCAGATTTGGTTTGTGATGATACATAACATAATAGATTCTTGATGGAACTTTTTTTAGAGCACACCAATCAAAAATCTGCTGTTTCCTCCAATTTAGGCCTAATTAGCCCTCTTTTTCAAAGCAACCCCCCTCTAAACTTATCCCCTAACCATGAAACTTTCAACAGTCCCTTAAAATGACTCAAAACCAAGGATTCCAAGTTTTTAGGCCTCTATGACACCTCTAACATGCTCAAACAAAAAACCCTCCTTAACTTGCCTCAAAAACTAGGGCTTCTTGAAAACTAACCTTCCAATCACTTCCAGAACTTTCTCATTGAATCTACACCATTAGGAAAACATATTTAGTCTATCCCAACTCAAAAACATGCCCCTCATTAAGGCAGATATGCTGCTGCTATACCCTAGCCTCCAACTTCAAGCACTTTTCACAGTCAAATCTTGGTGTACACCATAGTATTCATCTCTCCTGCACATTATATTGTTAGTCCAGTATGGTACATGTTAAATATGATCCATTTCACAAGATACAATCATAAACTCCCATGAAATGGATAATTTATCCATGAAAAACCCTCAAACTAGTGTAAATTCTGTGTTTTTTTAGGACAGTCAATATAAAATGCAAATAAATTAATTATCACTACTTTCAGAGCCTTCAATGGTGTTAAAATATGTAAACACAAACTCCTAAAGCATCCTACTAGACATAACTTCAATACAAATCAAGTATTCATCAAAAGAACACACTAAAATGCAAGAAAACTGTGTTTTTCACTATTTCCAGAAAATAGTCCGTACAGTACTTGCTCCAAACGCCCAACCTCCGTACAAATGATTATTTTGGCTTTGTATATCCTTTCCCCAACTGATCCAACCATTTTGGATTGATTAAGATGCATAAAAGTGATTAAAACTCATAAAAGCTAGTTACCCGCCCAAATTGGAATTCAAATATTTGAATTTCCAAATTTACATTTTATTATTTCCCACTAACTAGAAACATTAAAAACCATTACATTATTATTGTTCAACCTTATTTGACACCATTAAAGCATTATAAACCTACCTAATCTCCTAGAACATGATTTTTCCCTTTATATTGCAATTTGGTCCTATGGTCCTTTCAAGACCCTTAGGACTTTTGATAGTCACATTACCTTTATTCATTCCAAATGCCATTATAGGCTCCAAGATACCATAATTGATGTTTTGATTTGATGGAAAGGTCCTCCTGACCCCTGCACACTTCTGACCTTTGAAGAGTTCCTTGAAGAGCTTGGGTGCTCCTACACCAGGAACTCAAGGGTTACCATGAAAAGGATTAAAGCAAAGACTAAGATCTATTTAAAAGCCACGGTCATGAAGATATTAAAGATGTCACATGCAAAACCCTAGTAGCTAGAGTAATGAATACAATGCCAAAGAGGATAGTGTGCTGGGGCAGATTTAGGAGATCTCCACATTATCTAATTATAGGGAAATACATCATTTATTTATTTTTTTAATTAAAGAAATCATTCTAAACCCTATATAGGATACATTGATACTTCAAAAGCCTCTGAAGGAATTTGAGATTATGCAAATATATGTCAAGTAAATACTTAGGTTACAAATAGTAGGGGGAACAATGTAAGATTTGTTGAGCAGAGTAGGAATGAGATAAGCAACAATGAATCATATGCATCCTTTCACGCACATCTCCTCACTGTTCTTTTCCATTCTTTACAGAAACACTTCTCCATTTTGGCGGTCTATGCTTGAAAATAATGTTTTGACAAAGGTTCTAAAGTATGTTTATTAAAATGAAAACTCCATTTTGGTGGGCTACGCTTGAAAATAAGATTTTGAAAAAAGTTTTAGGGTATGTTTATTAAAGTTTTAGAGTATTTTGGTGGGCTATATTCTTGATTCCTTAAATGATTTATTCAAATGGATTCTGACTAAATAAATGACTAACTATTTAGTCATTTTTATTTGTGTGACTAAATAATTTTTAATCAACGACCAAACTAGTAATTTATTTACTCATTTGTAGCTGGGTTGCAAAGAATGAGCATAATTTAGTCATTTTTAGTTGTTGTGACTAAAATTTTTAGTCACTTAGTCATTTATTTTCCAAATTCTACTAGTGTGTGCTTCCTTGTGTGATTAGGACTCTCTCAATGTTGAGGGCCCTAGGGATAAGCTCGTCATAAGAAGTGACACATTGCATCTTTAACTAAAATGATAAATTGGTATTGACATTAGCAATGATGATTTTGACTTGTTGCTCCTTAGGAATGGGTCACTTGCTCTTATTAGCTCGCTACCTCCATCGTTGTAGGAAGTTTGCGATCAAGTTCAATATTCTAATTTTAGGAATCTTAACGGTTGGAAATCATAGTAAAATCAGAATTTAATAAGTTTTGCAATTAACATTTTAAAGGTTTTTTTGGGGTCATTAACCTTAGACTATCTTCTCTTTTGCAGGGGTGGTTGCATGCCAAAAATTTTTGGTGTAAAATATTAGAATTATTAGATTTTGTTACCTGTCTATGAATAAAAATGATTGGAGTGTGAGTTTAATATTTTTTTTAAGATCTAAATAGTCAAGCTTGGTAAAGAAAAATCATGTCAGATAATATTAGTCCAGAACAAAATGAAGAGACACTTGATAGATTGTGGGCTAGATTGAAAAGAAAGGGTGATGGGAAATGTTATTGTCCTTGCAATAATTGCAAGGGCTTAAAGACGAGACAACTTTTAATCACAACAACTGAGAAACATTGTAGGAAGCATGGTCACATTGAAGGGGGGCATGATTATCGTCCATTGGTAAGTTGTTCATTATATGTGTTTATATTGATTGAATTTGTAAATGTTTATATCATTTTAACATTATATATATATATTTTTATATCTATATATATATAATCACTTGATCATGATCATGGTTTGTTTGTGTCTATCATTATTATAAAGGTGAGACGCCTTAGGGAAGATGATATGGATTATCACGACCCAGAGAATGTGGTTTTGCAAGCGGACGAACATGGAGCTGTGAATATCGAAGATGAAGTTAATGATCCTATGGAAGAAGATGATCATGCACCAGAAAACATAGTTGAAGATGATGGTATGAATACATTAATCCATGACACATTTAGTGGTAGAGTTAATCATGATGATCAGGATGAATTTGATGATGTTCATGATTTACTTGTACTTGAGAAGGCATACGAGCCCCTTTATGAAGGCTCCCAAACAACTCTTCTCTCTGCTGTATTGTTGCTATTGAATTTGAAGGTTATGAATGGTTTATCAAACATAGCAATCTCACAGATTTTAAGGTATGTCATATATTTCATTTTTTTCATCTATTTTAATTCTTGTTAGTTCATCACTAGTAAATAAAGGATGAAATATGTACCATTAATATTCTTTATATTAACAAATTATTTTTTGTTGTAGATTGATTGGTGAATTTTTGTTACCACCATCAAATATTTTACCTCGCTCATACTGAGATTTATCTGCCATTATGAAAGATATCAGAATGGAGTATCAATCAATAGATGCATGTCCCAATGATCATATTATATATCATAAACAACAGGAATTTGCAACAGAATGCCTAGAATGTCATATCGTATATATTGAACATATCAACTAACAAAAAAGGTGTCTCGCAAGGTTCTTTGTTATATTCCCATTATTCCACGTATGCAATGATTATTTAGGTGTGAAAGCTTAGTGCAATTTATGGATTACCATGCACAAAATAGAAGTGAAGATGACATTCTTTGAATGCCTACAGATGGTTATGCTTTTAGGGACATGGAGAAAAAATGGCCACACTTTAAAGAAGAACCTCGTAATCTTAGACTTTCATTGGGAGCGGACGGTGTCAATCCATTTGGAGAACTGAGATCTATTTACTCCATATGGCCTATTTTTGCTATCAACAATAGCATTCTTCCATGGATGTCAATAAAGAGGGAGCACATAATGTTGTCAATGATTGCTCCAGGTATTTGTTTACATCAATTTTCTTTAACGTAGTAGCATCTCATTTGTCTTATTTGTTGCATAATGACTTTTTTTTTTCATTCAATAGTCATGTACATTAATTTATATATATTGCAGTAAAATGGTTATAATAATTATGTAATGTTTATGTTCATTCAACTAGGTAAGTACCAAGTTAAAGATATGAATGTATATATCAAGCCTCTTATCGACGAGTTACTAAAGTTATGGAATGGTGTCACTATGTATGATGTCTCTAGACCAATAGGACAAAGACAATTTCAATTCCATGCAATACTTGTATGGACAATTCATGATACCCCAGGGCTAACACATTTTTGTGGTATGTTATAACGTTCGACTGCACTTTAACAATATTTAATTTGATGAAGTAGATATCATGCATGTTTTAAAATAATCTATTCATTATATATAATTATAAAAATTGACATATTTAATCCAATTATATATTATCTTGCAGGTCTTCAAACAAAGGGAAAATTTGCATGTCCAATTTGTGGTCCAAAGATGAAATCTCGTTCAACAAGTTTAGGAAAGCAGGCGTTTGATGAGTATAGGCACCTCCTCCATAGAAATCATAAGTATCAAAATACTGAAAAACATCTTTTCAATGGGAAAGAGGAGACTACATCAAAACCTGAAGAATGACACACTAGCCTATGGAAGTTGGAATATAATAGAATTAATCATCAAGGTTATACATTGGATCAAATTGTTTATCTATCATATATGATATGTTTTGAATTTATATTTTTATATTGTGTTGTGTTTACTCATGTTGTAATTGACAATGATTGTCATTGTTAATTTGTTTAACTTATATGCTTCATGAAGGTTGTCAAGGCATTAATGGCCGGCTTCCACAGGGGCTGAAAAGTTATCCTAAACAATTTAGTAGATTTCCCTACTATGAGCAGCTACAAATTGTGCATTTGTTTGATACAATGCATATTAGAAAGAATATAACAGAAACATTATGAAAAATATTGGATGGAAGACATGAAAAGAAAAAATTGTCAAAATTTGTAGTGACATTCAGGAAGCCAATCATTCAATGAAAAATGTCATTCAATTAATAGCAATGGAGACCAAATTAATATAAGTTCCCTTCCTTGGTTATTAACAGAGCAAAAAATCAATGCTATAAAATAAGTCATACAAAAAATTTGATTTCCCACAGGATTTGCTGCGAACATAAACAATATAATAACAAAGAAAGGTGAATTTGGGTCAGGGATGAAAACGCATGATTGACATAACTTCATTAAGGTAATTATTCTGGTATATTATATACACTTGTATAATGCATGCACTTTTGAGTGTATTGTGTTTACTACTTTTGGAAAAATAATGAAAATATCATTTTATAATTGTTGCAGTACATTCTACCTCTATCTCTTCCAGACAACTTTGACAACAATGTCAAACAAGTTATATATGATCTTGGAAAATACATGAGGTAAGTAGCGAGATTTGTTCAATTTGTTGTATACATCTTATAATTTCTATTTGTTTTACTTGTTATGTAATATACTATATAGTTTTGTTAAATCTCGTTAATAGATTTGCGCCTTGAATCACTTGGAGATGGTTGTCATCTACAGAAATCCATAAAGAAGATATAAATTATTGGAATAGAAAAATTCCTTGTCTAATGTGTGAAATGCAAAAGTGTCTACCTTCGACATTTTTCAATGCACGAGAACACTACCTCATACACCAAGTTGAGGAGATTGAATTGTGTGGACCTGTACACACAAGGTCAATATGGATGGTTGAGAGGCACTTAAAATTTTTGAAGGCTTTGGTTAGACAAAGAGCACATCTTGAGGGTTCTATGGTGGAGGGATATATGGTATACCAGACCATGGTGTACATTAGTGAATATCTTCCTAAGTTTGTAGCAAAGATCCATGTAGATCGCATTTGGGACCCCAACTCCATTAACAAATTTGAACGGAAGTACCTGATGGGGAAAGATAGATTGAGGAAAGTGAGGTAATTATAAGATGGTCATGGAGATTAATTGGAATAGATTTTACATATGGTTTTTATGTATATTGTACTTATTTAATTTTTAATCTTCAATATACATCAATTATAAATTAAGGTCGTATATTGTGGTATTTAACTAATTATATGTCGTTTGTGAATTTTGATTTTTTTTGATACAGTTGGTCGAGAGTGGGATGCACTACATTTGTACGTTGCCAACAATCTTGATTGAATGACGGTATGGATTGAACGATGTCAAAAATCTGGTCGCACATTAACATGGGAAGGTGTGGCTTCATTGGTTAAAGAAACTCATCGTAATGGAGATTCCAATGTTACACAAAGGGAAATTGATTTAGCATATGGTTTAAGAGATAAACAGTACGTATAAATATATTAATCACCCATATTATTTAATTATTTTCAATTATATTGATGTATATATATGTTGAGATTGTTTTCTTTGCATACATTAGGCCAAGAATAAATATGTTTATCAACTGATGATATTGCAATAATTTTTACATGTTTGACATATTGCAGTGAAACACCACAAGGCTATGTGGTGCAATGGTCATTAAATTTTGAATCAAAATGTTGGATGACATGAAGAAAACTTTGATTCTGGTATAACTGTAGTCTTTTAGGTGACTAATGTTTCATCTAGAAACGACACACATCCGAAGTCTAAGAAAATCAATACTATGGGATTTTGGATGATATACTTGAATGATATACTTGAGTGTGACTTTTCCAGTCCTTCCTTATTAATTTTGTTCACGATGGAGTCCTATAGATTACAGTTCTGATTGAATAAAAATGATCTTGAGAGAGCTGTTATTGAACATGATAATGGATTTACCATGGTTAATACAAGGTCAATCGAGCGAGCTGAAAATGATCCCTATGTTCTTCCAAGCCAATGTGAGTAGGTATTTTACTTAGAGGTTCCAGGTAAACCGGGTTGGTCATTTGTTGTTAGACATGATCCAAGAGGAAGGCCGGTAAAGTATAATGTGGTGGAAGAAGAAGATACCAAAGAACTAGAAGATGATGTAGATGATGATCAGGACCCACAGTTAGTTGATGATGTCCCTAATGAAGATGTCGAAGAGGAGGAACTAGATCATGATGATGTAGGAGTTAATATTCATGAAGATGATATTAGTGTGGATGATGACATTATCGAAACTGATATCGATGATGGTGATGATGATATAACCAATCCTTATAATGTCGAATATGGATCGGATGATACTGACAAAGAGTTGGATGAAGAATAAGATCAATGACATTGAAATGTATAAGTTATGCAATTATATTATCTATTTGATATTAATTTCTTGATAGAATTATATTTGACTTATGTGGTTACACAATTAATTCATGATGTTTTTAATTTTTATGCCATTACATAATTAATTTAATGATGTACTTTTTCATGTTTGAAAGTTCAAAAAATTATAACATTTCAATAGTGATGTTAACAACCTTGAAATTAGTGTGTTTTATGGTTCATGTGATCATAAAAGATTAAAAAGTTAGTTGTAGAGGTGGTTGTTTAGTGGTTGATGTGTAAATGCCTTTAAAAGGCATAAATTGATCATTTTAATGGTTGTTGATGGTTGAGGATTTAAAATACAAGCTCTTGACGTTCAAAAATTTGTGTTTTTCTTCAAAATTTCTATATTTTTCCTGTTCTGCAGCACTGTACGGTCACATGAAACCATATTTTGATGTGAAATCAATTCTAGGTCATGAAGATATGTGTTAACTTTGATTTGAATATGATTTGAGGGCTTAAGACGTTGATTTAAGTTAGAAAGCTACATTTCTTTGCATATAGCCTGGTTACCCTGTTTTTGAGGGTTTTGTAGTCCAAACATGATATAAAGGGTCTTTTTTACACTTTGTGATTCTTTGTAGCTTGTGTAGAGGCCCCATGGATCTTATTTGTGGTATTATACAGGATGCATGAATAGGGCATAGGATGAAATAAAGAAGGTTATAACTGTTGTCCCTCAGAGTTACGTGAAGAAAACCATGTGAAGTAGAGGTTCAAGCCTAGGTTTCAACAAAACATGTATGGGGGAGATCTGATTTTATGAATTTTTATCATGTGTGAACCCTAATGGGTTGTTTTGAACAGCGAATATAAAATGATATACATACACACACACACACACATATATATATATATGTATGTATGTATATGTATTTTAAATGTAAATGTAAATGCAATTACTTGGATGCTCTCCTAGAACAATAAATCAACATATCATTAAAGAAATCTATATCTACGTATATAAATGTGTGTTTCTAAATGCACGTGTAAATGCAAAGAGCATATGGTTTTGTAGTGTTATAGATACAACATATCCATAAATTAA
This sequence comes from Sequoia sempervirens, assembly GCA_007258455.2. NCBI lineage: Eukaryota > Viridiplantae > Streptophyta > Pinopsida > Cupressales > Cupressaceae > Sequoia > Sequoia sempervirens. Next base: position 15,241,487 of record VDFB02000007.1, on the reverse strand, counting down.
TGTAATTGAAATTCTAAAGTCTTCAACACATAATATGAAATTGATCAAACTATTAAACTACATGAGAAATAAATGAAATCAATAAATGCATATGTATGTGTATTTGTACATGTAAGTGTAAAATAAATAAGAATAATGAAAATTATAAAAGGAGAATACAAGGAAAGGTTTAGAGTTTAGAGTGGGAGAGAGATGATGATTAGAGGGTTTAAGGGTTTAGAGTTTAAGGGTTAATGGTTTTAGGGTTTAGGGTTAAAATTGAGGGTGTTGGTTTTACACTATAACAGGTTGGTCTTCTAATCCTACCCTATGGGATTGCCAGTTTCCAATCAAGGGCAGCTTGAAGGACCTAGACCAACTGACGAGGACTTTAAAAAGACTCCTACACTTTGGGCTCTGCAAGACCCGAGAGGGTGATCCCTTAATGTGTTTACAACCTCTGCACCGATATCATAAACAACATTAACACATAACAGATAATCCCATTGAATAGCTCAACACAATAGGATAATATTGAATAAAATTGGTTGTTCACCTATAATATCAACTATGTGGAGCATGAGATAACTCCAACACAATCCATAGTAAAATATAGTCATTAATTTGCAATTTGTAGCAAGCTCTAGGCGAAGACAAACAATTATTGAACTACACAAATAAGTACAACTTAGATCAGTGCCAGATATCCATTGTAGGAGTAAAATTCATAAGCATCTAAAGGTTTATGACAGATTTAATACATAACATATAACTTATAAGATCCCTAACAATATTGCATTACAATTTCATAAGTATGCATTCTCACCCAATACTACTTATCAAATCCTTATACAAAACATATCCGCCTATAATCCCATTCAAGTATTTTAATTAATTCCTTGAATTAAAGCTAAAATAAGGATTATACACACCACTTGATTGAGATGGTCCACTCTCCTTTGAATCCCTCTATCTCTCCCCTCACCCATAACCTAAACCTAAACCATATTCCATAAACTCAAACCCTTAAACCCCTCCACCCTCTCTCTCTCCAGGTCTCTCCTCCTTCCCCCCTCTCCCTCTCTTCCTCTATCTATCTCAATCCTCCCCTCCTTCCACTACCACCATTCCCTTAACCCTTCATCCATCCATCCACTACCCTCAACCCATATCCACTCACTCTTTCCCTATCTCTCTCCAAGTCTCACCTCCACCCCATGCCTCTCTCTCTCTCTCACTCCTCTTATCTCCACTCCTCTCTGCCCTTGGCCCTCTACTATTCCTGCCTCTGCACATGACCTCTGTCTCTGTCTCTCCCACTCCTCTGCCTCTCACTGTCCCTTTATCTCTCTCCCTCTACCCATAGCCCTAAGCCCTTAACCTTAAGCCCCTGACCTTAGAAGCCCTCTACCCCTCTACCTCTCACTATCAACTCACTCTCTCTCTCTCCCCTCTACCCATAACCCCTAGGCAAACCCGCCCGTCTTACCTCTAAGCCCTTAAACCCATAGCCCTTAAAGCTCAAACCCTTAATATTGGGTGTATTAAGAAGCATTATAAAAGTATAAAATTTTTGGGTTCTAGGAATTGAATGATAAATGACAATGAATGGGAAAATCTAAGGAACTTTAATATTTTCAACTAAAAAGTTAAGAGTTCAATTAGGATGAGTGTTCACTTAGGGTTAGGTTTAGGGTTCAATTAATGTTCAATTTGGGTTAGGATTGAGGATGAGGTTGGGTTTTAATTAAGGTTATGAATTCAATAAGAGTTCAAATAGGGTCAAGGTTAAGGTTGGGGTTGGGGTTAAGGTTCAATTAGGATAAGAATTAGTGTTAGGGTTAGGATTAGAGTTCAACTGTAGTTCAAAGTTAGGGGTTAATTTCAGTGGGACTGAGTGTTCAATAAATGTTCAATTAGGGGTTATGCCCAATTAAGGTTAGTTTTAAAGTTCAATTAGGGTTTGGGTTAGGGTTGGGATTATGAATCAAGTAGGTTTGGGTTAGGGTTTGATTAGAGTTAGGTTTAGGGTTTACTTAGAGTTAGGGTTAGGGTTAGGGGTAGAATTCAATTATGCTTAGTGGTTAATTACAATTAGATTTAGTGTTCAATTAGGGTAAGGGTTAGAGTCCAAAGAGGGTTAGGGTTTAACTAGGGTTAGGATTAGAATAGAATAAAGTTTTGTGTTTAATTATGATATCTAGAATTTAGTATAATTTTAGAAAATGAAATGATTTGGACACAAAGAAAAAAAATAGAAAAGTTGATTTTATATATAGATCATGACTGCTTAATTTATTCCTAAAATTCCTAATTAATAATTGTTTAATTAATATAAAATGAATATTTTTATTTTATTTTATTTAATTTTATTAGATAATTAGTAAAACTAAATGAATAATAATTTTTTTATGGATTTTAAAAGTGGGAATTTAGTTTAATTTTATTTGTAATGTCAAATATTAAAATTTTAGATTGAAATACTTAATTTATTTTAAAATATTTATAATTAATGTTCAATTTATAAACTAATATTAAGACGGTAATAAAATATAACCATGACATATGTATTAAAGAAACATCAAAGTATTTATCATTCCTTCGGCTTCACCAAATGAGACACGTGGCGCTCACCCGTGATATCGCGATCTTGCAATTTCCGATTGCGGGATGGCGGGGAATGACTGAGATGCGGGCAGACTCAACTTCTAATCTCCTATCATAGATCTTCTTGACTTGACTAGTTGCCCTAATTTCTACGCTTTTGCTCATTTTTAATGAATTTCCCCCCGGCCTTGTCAAATATTTCATTTTAAATGTTTTTCTATGGAATCAATGAAACATTTAAAATCTATTGCACAAAAATTTCCTCGGGCCCCACGTTGTACAATCCACATGGCACCTGCCCATGATTTCACAATCAACCAAAGCACCATCGCGGGATGGCGGGGAACGGCTCATATCAAAGGACAGTTGATGAATGGTCGTGCAAATTTGATCCCCCAGATGGGACACGTGTCACCCGCCCGCGATATCACCATCCTACAATTCTCGATCACGGGATGGTGGGAAACCGTTGATCTTGAAGGAATTTTGATCGAAGGCAGCGTGAATTTCGTCCTTCTAAAAAATAAAAAATTCATTAAAGGGCAAGGGGACATTACTAGGCGGATGGAAAACAATCACATAAGTTTTTTTAAAGCCATTCAGCACAGGGCCAACCAAGACTTAGGAAAATAAAACCCGCAAAGGAAATAAAATATTAAGACCAAAGGGACCAGGCCTAGACAGAACGATGGGGCATAAGATGTTTTTAAAACCCTTCAAAAAAGGTAACATCAAAATAGATCTCGACCAAGGCCTTAGGTAAACACAAGGGTTTAAGATGAAGACAAAGCTAAAACCCCAGCCCTAAGAAATTTTTCAACACCATGAAAGACTAGTGACATAAGGTAGGGCATGAGTGAAAAATTAGGAACAAAATTTGAAGTTCCATCAGTTCATGAGAACCTCTAAATGTTATATGAAAAAAACATAAATACATTCATGAAGAAGTGAAATAAGTAGTATTTTTTTGTTTCAAATAAAATATCACAACTCTCCACTATAAGTATATCATTTAAAAAATAAAATGCTCATTTAATAAAATAAGACACTCATTTAAACAAGTATTGTTATCATAGTGAAAAAATATTGTTCTTATGTGTACAAAAATTGGGGTAGCAATGTACATGTTGGTATCTTTTTTTACTACTAAAAAATGTAACCAGGTTTGTCTTCTAATCTACCTATGGAATTGCCAATTCCAATTAAGGGCAGCTCAAAGGACCTGGACCAATTGACGAGGACTTGAACAAAGCCTCCTACACTTCGGGCTCTGCAAGACCCAATAGGGGGATCCCTTAATGTGTTTACAACCTCTGCACCATTATCATAAACAACATTAACACTAATAGATAATCTCACTTAATAGCTCAACACGATAGGATAATACTAAATTACTGAATTAAATTGGTTGTTCATCAGTAACATCAACTATCTGGAGCATGAGATAATTACAACACAATCCATAATATAAGATACTCATTGATTTGTAATTTGTAGCAAGCTCTAGGAAAAGAGAAACAAATACTGAATCATACAGGTAATTACAACTTAGATCAGTGCCATATATCCATTGCAGGAGTCAAATTCATAAGTATCTAAAGATATATGATAGATTTAACGCATAACATATGAAATCCTTGACAATATTGCATTACAATCTCATCAATATGTATTCTAACTCAATACTACTTATCAAATCCTTATACAGAACATATCCGCCTATAATCCTATTCAAGCATTTTAATTAATTCCTTGCATTAAAGCTAAAATAGAATCATACACACCACGACAGTGAGATGAATGAAACAAC
>VDFB02000007.1:15214941-15236991 GCA_007258455.2 Sequoia sempervirens | reverse complement strand
CATAGTTGATGTTTTGATATAATGGATAGGTCCTCCTAACCCTTGCTAAATCCTGGCTCTTGAAAAACTCCTTGAAGGCCTTGGGTGCTCCTGCACCATTCTCCCCAAGAAAGAAAGAGCTCTTGCCCCAAGAAGTATCCCATGTGTTACCACCAAAATACCCCTTGCTCTGATGTGTTTTCATCTTCCAATGAGAAGGTATGTAGTCTCCCAAAGTCACTGTCTTTGTCTTCTGCCAATCTGCATTCTTGACAGAATCAAAATATGGATTAGTGTGTCCTCTTTGCTGCTTGATAACAGTAGGTTCTTCTGCCCTGCTCCTACCGTCATTCCACTGTCTCCTTTGTGAAAGAACTCCACCATTATCACCCTCAATTATAGGGCATTCAATGCCTCCAACCCTGATACTATCCAAATCCCACAAAGCCTGATTTGAAGAACTGTCCACCTCATAACCCTGCTGCAACTTGTCTTTTTTCAACCTACCAATGTCTTCCCCTGTTTCACCCTGCTTTTTCACCTGCAAAATCTTCTCAAAACAAATCACAAAACTATCATTAGACTGCTCCAAAGGCAAAGGCACTAATTTGTATCTAACATCTCCTTTGTGAACCAAATATGTGTTAAGAAATCCATCATGCAATGTCCTTCTAGCATACTACCATGGTCTTCCCAAGATGATATGACCACAAGTCATTGGAATGACATCACAAAGCACCCTATCATGATATGATCCAATTGAGAAATCAAAAAAAGCTCTCTTACCAATCTCTACATGATGTCCTTGAGTTACCCAAGTGGCCTTGTAGGGAGTAGGATGATCAAATGTTTCAATCCCCAACTTGGTTATCATACCAAGTGAAACTAAATTTCTATGTGACCTTGAATCTATGAGCAATCTGCAGATCTTACCATGACTCAAACAATTTGTTTTGAAAATAGTTACCTTTGGCTCTTGATGAAGTCTTTCTCCTTGCTTAACCATAAGAAACTCACCATCAGTCACAGGGTCTGCCATGAATGTTTTTGATTCCTCCTTTTTGTCCTCTTCTTCTTGTACCAAGTTAGCTCTCCTATCTCTGCCTTTATCAGCTTGTTCCCATTTAGGACACTTGAAGGAAGGATGCCCTGGTTCATTGCAATTGAAACACCTACCTATGAATGGTCCTCTACCTTGTCCAAATCTGCCTCCTCCTCTAGGAGTGTATCCACCTCTTTGATTAGAAAATACCTCTTTGCCTTTGTCATTGCTGCTCTTGTCATTGCTGCCTTGTCCTTGTTCTCTATTACCTCTGCCCCTGTTTGAACTACCTCCTCTTCCACCATTTTTTGATCTTTCTTACTTCCTCTTCACCTTTTCTTCTACTCTAATGGCCAACTGAAAACATTCTCCTAATGTCCTTGGCAATTGCAAACCAATCTCATCTTGTAGATTGTACCTCGAGCCATTGATATACTTGGCTATTTTCTCATCCTCTTCTTCATAACCTCCTCCAATACTAAGCTTGTGAAATTGCTTAGTATAGGACATCACATCCATGTCCTTTTGCTTTAAATTCTGCCTCATCCTTTTCACATGAATGGTAAAATCAGATGGTAGGAACTGCTCTTTGACCAAACTCTTCATCCTTGCCCATGTAGAGACTTTTGCCAATCCTCTAGGCATCCTATCATTCTGAAAACTAGTCCACCATGTCAATGTTGTGCCTCTCAACTTGGTTTTTCCAAACTTAACCTTCCTTTCTTCATCGATCTCCTCAACCGTGCATCGCTTCATCCCAACACCTTCACTATCCATCTTCCCTTTTGATAGATATGTGGCCTTTCCTCCTTTGACCTTGTACTCACCTTCAAACAATCCGAACCCTCCTTTCCTCGTGGTCCTCTATCTCATCCTCCTCGCTTGTTGTTCCCGGATTTAATTTTATAAGCGCGAGGAAGCGGATTTTTTTTTACTGAAAGCGCCGATCCGCCGATCTCGAAAAGATTTGTCAATCCCTAAAGGACCTACTCACTACTCTAATACCACTCTAGGAGAGGGTCAGGGACTTTGAAAGAAAACACCAAGTTACAAGACTAACAATGATTCACTCTCAACCTTTCAACTAGGCACCAACATGGAGATAAGGCCTCAACTTTGCATTCATGACTTATTTTCCTTCCTTATGGACCCAAACCCTAGGAACACTCTTAAGAGACCCAAACAAACTTGTTTTGAATGATTTCAAAGCCCAACCCTTTGACTTAGACACAAAAATATTTTTTCACCTTAACTAGGCTACTAGCCCAACTAGGCCTCTAGCGAAGGATTTTTGAATTTGCACTCAAAATTTCCAAAGGAACCTCCAAAATAATGATTGAACCAGATGTGGTTTGTGATGATACATAACATAATAGATTCTTGATGGCACTTTTTTTAGAGCACACCAATCAAAAATCTGCTGTTTCCTCCAATTTAGGCCTAATTAGCCCTCTTTTTCAAAGAAACCCCCCTCTAAACTTATCCCCTAACCATGAAACTTTCAACAGTCCCTTAAAATGACTCAAAACCAAGGATTCCAAGTTTTTAGGCCTCTATGACACCTCTAACATGCTCAAACAAAAAACCCTCCTTAACTTGCCTCAAAAACTAGGGCTTCTTGAAAACTAACCTTCCAATCACTTCCATAACTTGCTCATTGAATCTACACCATTAGGAAAACATATTTAGTCTATCCCAACTCAAAAACATGCCCCTCATTAAGGCAGATATGCTGCTGCTATACCCTAGCCTCCAACTTCAAGCACTTTTCACAGTCAAATCTTGGTGTACACCATAGTATTCATCTCTCCTGCACATTATATTGTTAGTCCAGTATGGTACATGTTAAATATGATCCATTTCACAAGATACAATCATAAACTCCCATGAAATGGATAATTTATCCATGAAAAACCCTCAAACTAGTGTAAATTCTGTGTTTTTTTAGGACAGTCAATATAAAATGCAAATAAATTAATTATCACTACTTTCAGAGCCTTCAATGGTGTTAAAATATGTAAACACAAACTCCTAAAGCATCCTACTAGACATAACTTCAATACAAATCAAGTATTCATCAAAAGAACACACTAAAATGCAAGAAAACTGTGTTTTTCACTATTTCCAGAAAATAGCCCGTACAGTACTTGCTCCAAATGCCCAACCTCCGTACAAATGATTATTTTGGCTTTGTATATCCTTTCCCCAACTGATCCAACCATTTTGGATTGATTAAGATGCATAAAAGTGATTAAAACTCATAAAAGCTAGTTACCCGCCCAAATTGGAATTCAAATATTTGAATTTCCAAATTTACATTTTATTATTTCCCACTAACTAGAAACATTAAAAACCATTACATTATTATTGTTCAACCTTATTTGACACCATTAAAGCATTATAAACCTACCTAATCTCCTAGAACATGATTGTTCCCTTTATATTGCAATTTGGTCCTATGGTCCTTTCAAGACCCTTAGGACTTTTGATAGTCACATTACCTTTATTCATTCCAAATGCCATTATAGGCTCCAAGATACCATAATTGATGTTTCGATTTGATGGAAAGGTCCTCCTGACCCCTGCACACTTCTGACCTTTGAAGAGTTCCTTGAAGAGCTTGGGTGCTCCTACACCAGGAACTCAAGGGTTACCATGAAAAGGATTAAAGCAAAGACTAAGATCTATTTAAAAGCCACGGTCATGAAGATATTAAAGATGTCACATGCAAAACCCTAGTAGCTAGAGTAATGAATACAATGCCAAAGAGGATAGTGTGCTGGGGCAGATTTAGGAGATCTCCACATTATCTAATTATAGGGAAATACATCATTTATTTATTTTTTTAATTAAAGAAATCATTCTAAACCCTATATAGGATACATTGATACTTCAAAAGCCTCTGAAGGAATTTGAGATTATGCAAATATATGTCAAGTAAATACTTAGGTTACAAATAGTAGGGGGAACAATGTAAGATTTGTTGAGCAGAGTAGGAATGAGATAAGCAACAATGAATCATATGCATCCTTTCACGCACATCTCCTCACTGTTCTTTTCCATTCTTTACAGAAACACTTCTCCATTTTGGCGGTCTATGCTTGAAAATAATGTTTTGACAAAGGTTCTAAAGTATGTTTATTAAAATGAAAACTCCATTTTGGTGGGCTACGCTTGAAAATAAGATTTTGAAAAAAGTTTTAGGGTATGTTTATTAAAGTTTTAGAGTATTTTGGTGGGCTATATTCTTGATTCCTTAAATGATTTATTCAAATGGATTCTGACTAAATAAATGACTAACTATTTAGTCATTTTTATTTGTGTGACTAAATAATTTTTAATCAACGACCAAACTAGTAATTTATTTACTCATTTGTAGCTGGGTTGCAAAGAATGAGCATAATTTAGTCATTTTTAGTTGTTGTGACTAAAATTTTTAGTCACTTAGTCATTTATTTTCCAAATTCTACTAGTGTGTGCTTCCTTGTGTGATTAGGACTCTCTCAATGTTGAGGGCCCTAGGGATAAGCTCGTCATAAGAAGTGACACATTGCATCTTTAACTAAAATGATAAATTGGTATTGACATTAGCAATGATGATTTTGACTTGTTGCTCCTTAGGAATGGGTCACTTGCTCTTATTAGCTCGCTACCTCCATCGTTGTAGGAAGTTTGCGATCAAGTTCAATATTCTAATTTTAGGAATCTTAACGGTTGGAAATCATAGTAAAATCAGAATTTAATAAGTTTTGCAATTAACATTTTAAAGGTTTTTTTGGGGTCATTAACCTTAGACTATCTTCTCTTTTGCAGGGGTGGTTGCATGCCAAAAATTTTTGGTGTAAAATATTAGAATTATTAGATTTTGTTACCTGTCTATGAATAAAAATGATTGGAGTGTGAGTTTAATATTTTTTTTAAGATCTAAATAGTCAAGCTTGGTAAAGAAAAATCATGTCAGATAATATTAGTCCAGAACAAAATGAAGAGACACTTGATAGATTGTGGGCTAGATTGAAAAGAAAGGGTGATGGGAAATGTTATTGTCCTTGCACACTGTAAGGGCTTAAAGACGACAACTTTAACTGGCCAAATAACCGAGAAACATTGTATAGGAAAGCATGGTCAGCATTGAAGGGCATGTGATATCATTGCAAGCAGTTGTTCATTATATGTGTTTATATTGATTGAATTTGTAAATGTTTATATCATTTTAACATTATATATATATATTTTTATATCTATATATATATAATCACTTGATCATGATCATGGTTTGTTTGTGTCTATCAAGGTGGGACGCCTTAGGGAAGATGATATGGATTATCACGACCCAGAGAATGTGGTTTTGCAAGCGGACGAACATGGAGCTGTGAATATCGAAGATGAAGTTAATGATCCTATGGAAGAAGATGATCATGCACCAGAAAACACAGTTGAAGATGATGGTATGAATACATTAATCCATGACACATTTAGTGGTAGAGTTAATCATGATGATCAGGATGAATTTGATGATGTTCATGATTTACTTGTACTTGAGAAGGCATACGAGCCCCTTTATGAAGGCTCCCAAACAACTCTTCTCTCTGCTGTATTGTTGCTATTGAATTTGAAGGTTATGAATGGTTTATCAAACATAGCAATCTCACAGATTTTAAGGTATGTCATATATTTCATTTTTTTTCATCTATTTTAATTCTTGTTAGTTCATCACTAGTAAATAAAGGATGAAATATGTACCATTAATATTTTTATATTAACAAATTATTTTTTGTTGTAGATTGATTGGTGAATTTTTGTTACCACCATCAAATATTTTACCTCGCTCATACTGAGATTTATCTGCCATTATGAAAGATATCAGAATGGAGTATCAATCAATAGATGCATGTCCCAATGATCATATTATATATCATAAACAACAGGAATTTGCAACAGAATGCCTAGAATGTCATATCGTATATATTGAACATATCAACTAACAAAAAAGGTGTCTCGCAAGGTTCTTTGTTATATTCCCATTATTCCACGTATGCAATGATTATTTAGGTGTGAAAGCTTAGTGCAATTTATGGATTACCATGCACAAAATAGAAGTGAAGATGACATTCTTTGAATGCCTACAGATGGTTATGCTTTTAGGGACATGGAGAAAAAATGGCCACACTTTAAAGAAGAACTTCGTAATCTTAGACTTTCATTGGGAGCGGACGGTGTCAATCCATTTGGAGAGCTGAGATCTATTTACTCCATATGGCCTGTTTTTGCTATCAACAATAGCATTCTTCCATGGATGTCAATAAAGAGGGAGCACATAATGTTGTCAATGATTGCTCCAGGTATTTGTTTACATCAATTTTCTTTAACGTAGTAGCATCTCATTTGTCTTATTTGTTGCATAATGACTTTTTTTTTTCATTCAATAGTCATGTACATTAATTTATATATATTGCGAAACATATAATAATTATGTACAAGCGAGGTTCATTCAACTAGGTAGTACCAAGTTAAAGATATGAATGTATATATCGCTTCCCCTCATCGACGAGGAAGCTACTAAAGTTATGGAATGGAATCACTATGTATGACGTCTCCAAACCAATAGGACAAAGACAATTTCAATTCCATGCAATGCTTGTATGGAAAATTCATGATACCCCAGGGCTAACACATTTTTGTGGTATGTTATAACGTTTGACCACACTTTAACAATATTTAATTTTATGAAGTAGATATCATGCATGTTTTTAAAATATTCTATTCATTATATATAATTATAAAAATTAACATAGTTAATCCAATTATATATGATCTGCGTGTCTTCTTCAAACAAAGGGAAAAATTTGCATGTCCAATTTAGTCCAAAGATGAAATCTCAAGCCAACAAGTTTAGGGAAAGTAGATGCTTTGATGAGTATATAGGCACCTCCATAGAAAACCACCATAAGTATCAAAAACAAAAAACATCTTTTCAATGGGAAAGAGGAGACTACATCAAACACTAAGAATGACACTACCATGGAATATATAATAGAATTAATCATCAAGGTTATACATTGGATCAAATTGTTTATCTATCATATATGATATTTTTGAAATTTTATATTTTTATATTGTGTTGTGTTTACTCATGTTGTAATTGACAATGATTGTCGTTGTTAATTTGTTTAACTTATATGCTTCATGAAGGTTGTCAAGGCATTAATGGCCGGCTTCCACAGGGGCTGAAAAGTTATCCTAAACAATTTAGTAGAGTTCCCTACTATGAGCAGCTACAAATTGTGCATTTGTTTGATACAATGCATATTAGAAAGAATATAACAGAAACATTATGAAAAATATTGGATGGAAGACATGAAAAGAAAAAATTGTCAAAATTTGTAGTGACATTCAGGAAGTCAATCATTCAATGAAAAATGTCATTCAATTAATAGAAATGGAGACCAAATTAATATAAGTTCCCTTCCTTGGTTATTAACAGAGCAAAAAAGCAATGCTATAAAAGAAGTCATACGAAAAATTTGATTTCCCACAGGATTTGCTGCGAACATAAACAATATAATAACAAAGAAAGGTGAATTTGGGTCAGGGATGAAAACGCATGATTGACATACCTTCATTAAGGTAATTATTCTGGTATATTATATACACTTGTATAATGCATGCACTTTTGAGTGTATTGTGTTTACTACTTTTGGAAAAATAATGAAAATATCATTTTATAATTGTTGCAGTACATTCTACCTCTATCTCTTCCAGACAACTTTGACAACAATGTCAAACAAGTTATATATGATCTTGGAAAATACATGAGGTAAGTAGCGAGATTTGTTCAATTTGTTGTATACATCTTATAATTTCTATTTGTTTTACTTGTTATGTAATATACTATATAGTTTTGTTAAATCTCGTTAATAGATTTGCGCCTTGAATCACTTGGAGATGGTTGTCATCTACAGAAATCCATAAAGAAGATATAAATTATTGGAATAGAAAAATTCCTTGTCTAATGTGTGAAATGCAAAAGTGTCTACCTTCGACATTTTTCAATGCACGAGAACACTACCTCATACACCAAGTTGAGGAGATTGAATTGTGTGGACCTGTACACACAAGGTCAATATGGATGGTTGAGAGGCACTTAAAATTTTGAAGGCTTTGGTTAGACAAAGAGCACATCTCAGGGTTCTATGGTGGGAGGGATATGGCATACCGCACTGTGGTGTACATTAGTGAATATCTTCCTAAGTTTGTAGCAAGATCCATGTAGATCTATTTGGGACCCCAACCTCCATTAACAAATCTTGAACTAAGCAAATTCTGATGGGAGCGTAGATTTATAAGTAGAGGTAAGAGTAAGATGGAGATTAATTGGAATAGATTTTACATATGGTTTTTATGTATATTGTACTTATTTAATTTTTAATCTTCAATATACATCAATTATAAATTAAGGTCGTATATTGTGGTATTTAACTAATTATATGTCGTTTGTGAATTTTGATTTTTTTTGATACAGTTGGTCGAGAGTGGGATGCACTACATTTGTACGTTGCCAACAATCTTGATTGAATGACGGTATGGATTGAACGATGTCAAAAATCTGGTCGCACATTAACATGGGAAGGTGTGGCTTCATTGGTTAAAGAAACTCATCGTAATGGAGATTCCAATGTTACACAAAGGGAAATTGATTTAGCATATGGTTTAAAAGATAAACATGTACGTATAAATATATTAATCACCCATATTATTTAATTATTTTCAATTATATTGATGTATATATATGTTGAGATTGTTTTCTTTGCATACATTCGGCCAAGAATAAATATGTTTATCAACTGACGTAAATACTTTTACATGTTTGACATATTAAAGTGAAACACCACAAGGCTATGTGGCAATGGTCATAAATTTCAAATCAAAATGTTGGATGACATGAAGAAAAACTTTTGTGGATTCGTATAATCGGCAATTTCTTCAGTGACTAATGTTTCATCTAGAAGTTTAATGCACATCTGTAAGTCTAAGAAAATCAATACTAAGTGAGATTTTGGATGATATACTCTATGATATATCACTTGAGTGTGACTTTTAAGTCTTTCACTTTGTTCGGTCGGGCCCCATGGTACGTAATTTCACGCATTGAATGAAATGATCCCAGAGAATCGCTATTGAACATGATAATGGATTTTCACCACGGTTAATACAAGGTTGATCGAAATGCATCGAAATGATCCCTATGTTCTTCCAAGCCAATGTGAGCAGGTATTTTACTCAGAGGTTCCAGGTAAACCGGGTTGGTCATTTGTTGTTAGACATGATCCAAGAGGAAGGCCGGTAAAGTATAATGTGGTGGAAGAAGAAGATACCAAAGAACTAGAAGATCATGTAGATGATGATCAGGACCCACAGTTAGTTGATAATGTCCCTAATGAAGATGTCGAAGAGGAGGGACTAGATCATGATGATGTAGGAGTTAATATTCATGAAGATGATATTAGTGTGGATGATGACATTATCGAAACTGATATCGATGATGGTGATGATGATATAACCAATCCTTATAATGTCGAATATGGATCGGATGATACTGACAAAGAGTTGGATGAAGAAGAAGATCAATGACATTGAAATGTATAAGTTATGCAATTATATTATCTATTTGATATTAATTTCTTGATAGAATTATATTTGACTTATGTGGTTACACAATTAATTCATGATGTTTTTAATTTTTATGCCATTACATAATTAATTTAATGATGTACTTTTTAATGTTTGAAAGTTCAAAAAATTATAACATTTCAATAGTGATGTTAACAACCTTGAAATTAGTGTGTTTTATGGTTCATGTGATCATAAAAGATTAAAAAGTTAGTTGTAGAGGTGGTTGTTTAGTGGTTGATGTGTAAATGCCTTTAAAAGGCATAAATTGATCATTTTAATGGTTGTTGATGGTTGAGGATTTAAAATACAAGCTCTTGACGTTCAAAAATTTGTGTTTTTCTTCAAAATTTCTATATTTTTCCTGTTCTGCAGCACTGTACGGTCACATGAAACCATATTTTGATGTGAAATCAATTCTAGGTCATGAAGATATGTGTTAACTTTGATTTGAATATGATTTGAGGGCTTAAGACGTTGATTTAAGTTAGAAAGCTACATTTCTTTGCATATAGCCTGGTTACCCTGTTTTTGAGGGTTTTGTAGTCCAAACATGATATAAAGGGTCTTTTACACTTTTGGTGATTACTGTAGCTTGTGTAAGAGGCCCCATGGATACTGTTGTAATTATAGGATGCGTGAATAGGGCATAGGATGAGAAATAAAGAAGGTATAACTGTTGTCCTCAAGAGTTCTGTGAAGAAAACCATGTGAAATGAGAGGTTCAAGCCTAGGTTTCAACAAAACATGTATGGGAGATCTAATTTTATGAATTTTTATCCATGTGCAGACCTAATGGGTTGTTTCTGAACACTGAATATAAATGATATACATACACACACACACACACATATATACTGCATGTATGTATATGCATTTTTAAATGTAAATGTAAAATGTACTCATCGATGCTCTCCAGAACACAATGCAACATATCATTTAAGAAATCTATATCTACATAAATGTGTATTTCTAAATGCAAGTGTAAATGCAAAGAGCATATGGTTTTTAGTACATAGATACAACATATCCATAAATTAATGTAATTGAAATTCTAAAGTCTTCACCAAGATATAATATGAAATCGATCAAACTATTAAAACTTACATGAGAAATAAATGAAAAATAGTAAATGCATATGTATGTGTATTTTGTTACTGTAAGGTAAAATAAATAAGAATAATGAAAATTATAAAAAAGAATACAAGGAAAGGTTTAGAGTTTAGAGGAGAGAGATAGAGGGTAGAGGGTTTAAGGGTTTAGAGTTTAAGGGTTAATGGTTTAGGGTTTAGGGTTAAAGGTAGAGGGTGTTGGTTTTTTTTTTACACTATAACCAGGTTGGTTTTCTAATCTACCTATGGGATTGCCAATTCCAATCAAGGGCAGCTTGAAGGACCTAGACCAACTGACGAGGACTTTAAAAAGACTCCTACACTTTGGGCTCTGCAAGACCCGAGAGGGTGATCCCTTAATGTGTTTACAACCTCTGCACCGATATCATAAACAACATTAACACATAACAGATAATCCCATTGAATAGCTCAACACAATAGGATAATATTGAATAAAATTGGTTGTTCACCTATAATATCAACTATGTGGAGCATGAGATAACTCCAACACAATCCATAGTAAAATATAGTCATTAATTTGCAATTTGTAGCAAGCTCTAGGCGAAGACAAACAATTATTGAACTACACAAATAAGTACAACTTAGATCAGTGCCAGATATCCATTGTAGGAGTAAAATTCATAAGCATCTAAAGGTTTATGACAGATTTAATACATAACATATAACTTATAAGATCCCTAACAATATTGCATTACAATTTCATAAGTATGCATTCTCACCCAATACTACTTATCAAATCCTTATACAAAACATATCCGCCTATAATCCCATTCAAGTATTTTAATTAATTCCTTGAATTAAAGCTAAAATAAGGATTATACACACCACAAATGTTGAGATGAATCCCTCTCACCTAATCCTCTATCTCTCTCTCCCTCTCTACCCATAACCCTAAACCCTAAACTCCTTAACCCTTAAACTCCAAACCCTTAAACCCTGCACTCTCTCTCTCAAGTCTCTCCCTCCTTTCCCTCTCTCTCTTAGGGTCTCTATCTATCTCTCAATCCTACCTCTATGTGTCTCCCCTCTACCCTAAAACCCTAAACCTAAAACCCTTAACCCTTAAACTCTAAATCCTAAACCCTCTACCCTCTAATGCTTAACCCTCTACCCCATATCTCTCTCCCACTCCCCTCACTCTTTCCTATCTCTCAAGTCTCACCCTCCTCTACCCCTTCTCTCTCACCCACTCTTTATCTCCTCTCCTCTCTACTCCTTAACCCCTCTACCTTCTACCCTCTACCCTTAACCCTCTACTCTCTATCTCTCTCCCACTTCCTCCCTCTCTCTCTCACTAAATCCCTTTATCTCTCTCCCCTCTACCCATAACCCTAAACCCTAAACCCTTAAACCCCAAACCCTTAAACCCTCTACCCTCTACCCTCTCACTATCAACTCACTCTCTCTATCTCTCTCCCCTCTACCCTTAACCCTAAACCTTAAACCCTTAAATCTTACACTCTAAACCCTTAAACCCTTAACCCTTAAACTCAAAACCCTTAATATTAGGTGTGTATTAAAACATTATAAAAGTATAAATTTTTGGAGTTCTATTAGGAATTGAATGATAAATGACGATGAATGGGAAAATCTAAGGAACTTTAATATTTTCAACTAAAAAGTTAGAGTTCAATTAGGATTAGTGTTCACTTAGGGTTAGGTTTAGGGTTCAATTAATGTTCAATTTGGGTTAGGATTGAGGATGAGGTTGGGGTTTAATTAAGGTTATGAATTCAACAAGAGTTCAAATAGGGTCAAGGTTAAGATTAGGGTTGGGGTTAAGGTTCAATTAGTATAAGAATTAGTGTTAGGGTTAGGATTAGAGTTCAACTATAGTTCAAAGTTAGGGTTATGGTACAACTGGGACCAGTGTTCAATAAACGTTCACTAGGGCTTAATACTTAAATTAAGGCTATTTTGAAGTTCAATTAGGGTTTGGGTTAGCTTGACAGAATCAAGTAGGTTTGGGTTAGGGCTCTGATTAGAGTTAGGGTTTAGGTTTACTTCTAGAGTTAGGCTAGGGTTAGGGCAGAATCACCTCATGCTTTAGTGGTTAATTACAATTAGATTTAGTGTTCAATTAGGGCAAGGGTTAGAGTCCAAAGAGTGGGTTAGGGCTTTAACTAGGGTTAGGATTAGAATAGAATAAAATTTTGTGTTTTGTTATGATATCCAAATTTAGTATAATTTTAGAAAATTAAATGATTTGGACACAAAGAAAAAAAATAGAAAATTGATTTTATATAGATCTTATTTCTTAATTTATTCTAAAATTCTAATTAATAATTGTTTAATTAATATAAAATGAATATTTAATTTAATTTAATTTAATTTTATTAGATAATTAGTAAAAATAAATAGATAATAATTTTTTTTATGGATTTTAAAAAATTAATTTAGTTAATTTTGTTTTAACTAATGTCAAATATTAAAATTTTAGATTGAAATACTTAATTTATTTTAAAATATTTATAATTAATGTTCAATTTATAAACTAATATTAAGACATTAATAAATATAACCTGCGACATAATGTATTAAAGAAACATCAAAGTATTTATCATTCCTTCGGCTTCACCAAATGAGACACGTGGCGCTCACCCGTGATATCGCGATCTTGCAATTTCCGATTGCGGGATGGCGGGGAATGACTGAGATGCGGGCAGACTCAACTTCTAATCTCCTATCATAGATCTTCTTGACTTGACTAGTTGCCCTAATTTCTACGCTTTTGCTCATTTTTAATGAATTTCCCCCCGGCCTTGTCAAATATTTCATTTTAAATGTTTTTCTATGGAATCAATGAAACATTTAAAATCTATTGCACAAAAATTTCCTCGGGCCCCACGTTGTACAATCCACATGGCACCTGCCCATGATTTCACAATCAACCAAAGCACCATCGCGGGATGGCGGGGAACGGCTCATATCAAAGGACAGTTGATGAATGGTCGTGCAAATTTGATCCCCCAGATGGGACACGTGTCACCCGCCCGCGATATCACCATCCTACAATTCTCGATCACGGGATGGTGGGAAACCGTTGATCTTGAAGGAATTTTGATCGAAGGCAGCGTGAATTTCGTCCTTCTAAAAAATAAAAAATTCATTAAAGGGCAAGGGGACATTACTAGGCGGATGGAAAACAATCACATAAGTTTTTTTAAAGCCATTCAGCACAGGGCCAACCAAGACTTAGGAAAATAAAACCCGCAAAGGAAATAAAATATTAAGACCAAAGGGACCAGGCCTAGACAGAACGATGGGGCATAAGATGTTTTTAAAACCCTTCAAAAAAGGTAACATCAAAATAGATCTCGACCAAGGCCTTAGGTAAACACAAGGGTTTAAGATGAAGACAAAGCTAAAACCCCAGCCCTAAGAAATTTTTCAACACCATGAAAGACTAGTGACATAAGGTAGGGCATGAGTGAAAAATTAGGAACAAAATTTGAAGTTCCATCAGTTCATGAGAACCTCTAAATGTTATATGAAAAAAACATAAATACATTCATGAAGAAGTGAAATAAGTAGTATTTTTTTGTTTCAAATAAAATATCACAACTCTCCACTATAAGTATATCATTTAAAAAATAAAATGCTCATTTAATAAAATAAGACACTCATTTAAACAAGTATTGTTATCATAGTGAAAAAATATTGTTCTTATGTGTACAAAAATTGGGGTAGCAATGTACATGTTGGTATCTTTTTTTACTACTAAAAAATGTAACCAGGTTTGTCTTCTAATCTACCTATGGAATTGCCAATTCCAATTAAGGGCAGCTCAAAGGACCTGGACCAATTGACGAGGACTTGAACAAAGCCTCCTACACTTCGGGCTCTGCAAGACCCAATAGGGGGATCCCTTAATGTGTTTACAACCTCTGCACCATTATCATAAACAACATTAACACTAATAGATAATCTCACTTAATAGCTCAACACGATAGGATAATACTAAATTACTGAATTAAATTGGTTGTTCATCAGTAACATCAACTATCTGGAGCATGAGATAATTACAACACAATCCATAATATAAGATACTCATTGATTTGTAATTTGTAGCAAGCTCTAGGAAAAGAGAAACAAATACTGAATCATACAGGTAATTACAACTTAGATCAGTGCCATATATCCATTGCAGGAGTCAAATTCATAAGTATCTAAAGATATATGATAGATTTAACGCATAACATATGAAATCCTTGACAATATTGCATTACAATCTCATCAATATGTATTCTAACTCAATACTACTTATCAAATCCTTATACAGAACATATCCGCCTATAATCCTATTCAAGCATTTTAATTAATTCCTTGCATTAAAGCTAAAATAGAATCATACACACCACGACAGTGAGATGAATGAAACAACCCTTAGTTATTTATTCAAAGTTCAGATATGCATGTACAGTGGAGATACATGAGTTTGAATTTATCACTGCAACTCAAATGCTAGTACTGTTATATAGCATTAAATCCCCATGAACTCAAAACCTGTTACAAAATGACTCAAAACCTAAATTGCATTTTTCTCTAAAACCATCAATCTTTACAATTCGCTCTGCAACTTCACCTAGACTCGGCCAAAATTATCTAACTTGCTAACCTGTACTTCTGGCCTTGAAATCCTTCTTATAGAAAATGAAGGAGAAAACAAGCATTGGACCAGAAAGTACACATGTCACCAGCCAATTGGAGCACTTGGTGATATTCCAAAAATTGTTACAACAACAATCACCCTGGAGAATATTCTTGTTCATCATGTCAGCTGAGAAAAGTTGATGCAATAATAAAAAACCACAAGAAACCCACACTGAGAATGTCATCAACGCAAAACTGGAACCGTTGTAACCGCAACATCTAATTTACCACCTATTAGTAGCTCATTCCTTTTACTCTTCCTCAGTCAAATACTTAGCTACCCATTTATGGTATTCTTCATCAGTTGGCTAGTAAAAATTAATCACCTCATTTGCCTTTGTACTATAAGGCATGTATTTACTGCTACCTGATTTGCATCTCTTTCAAAAGATTCTAAAAATGAGATGGTACTAATAATCTTATCCATACAACTCACCAACAAATCATAATCCGAGTCATCACAAATTAATTTAATTTGATCATTGATGACCTTACTTGCTTGATCCTGCCATTTTTGGAGTGTTTTGATTTTCCCTTGCTCATCAATTATATCAGGTAACAATGTGTTACCCCAATCATTGAAATTATTCACCAACTCCCTAATCTTCCTACTCAAGTCATCTGGTAAGGTCTGAAAACCTTGCAATTATTTTACTAACACATGAGTAGACTTTAATGATTGGGGCCTATTATTTATATCAAACCTTGAGGCTTTATACATGATATCCAGATCACTGGCCCTAGGGATCCAATTTTCAATTATTGGTATCACTACCTCCTGATCCCTATCAATATTCTTTATTGCTTCCAACAAAAAAGAATATAAAGAATGTATAGATGGCAATTTACTATCTACTTTTCCATTTAAATGCATCAAGACAGTAGTAACAATCTCCTTTTCCTTTGAAAGAAATCCCTCCTCTTTTACCTTTACCGATGTCTGTAATTCATCAATTTTTTGCATGAGTTGCTTCTTCGTAGGATCAATAGAGCACTATGTTTCTTCATCAATTTGTTCTAAAGGAGGGGTGAGGGTACGATTCTGACTGGGAGACCCTGGTGCAGAAACAATTAGAGAAGCAGGAGGCACTGACCATGCTGTGGAAGGTAATGTACTAGTCCCTGGAGCACTTGATGTCTCCCCAATCTGTCTATACCTGAACCTTTCCACCTCAGTTTGCAACTCAACATTCCTCTGTTGCATCTTGTTGTATTCTTCAATCAAAATGTTATACTTCTCCATTAGGCTTTTCTTTTTAGCCTCCTCCCTTTCAGTAGTCTTTTGGGCCAATTTGGCCACATTCACAGTCAAATTAGTGGCTTCGGTGGTTGAGGTCTCTGAAGCTCTCTTTATTATTAATTCTCCTCTGAAATTTGGATTAATATCAGAAACATCTGGTTTTCTCCCTTGTGGGGCCAATGCCCAAATTTCCAAAGTTTCATATTCCTCACTGAAGGCAGAGTTTTCCAATGTTGCCTTGACTTCTTCTTCAGAGTCTTGAAAAGGATTCTTGGACTTCATAATAGCATTAAAGGCTACTGCATCTGCAATTTCCCATTCAGGCAGAATCAATACACCAGCCTGACTTGCTAGTTTTCTTCCTTCTTTAGGAGTGATGTTCTTGAATTTTTCCATTAATTCAGCTTTTACCTCCTCATCATTCTCCTGGTCTGACCTGTCAGGCCTTAGTTCTCTTCTTTGCCTACATTTATCTTGATATTATTCAAATTTCATCCTCCATACCAATTGCAAGAATACAAGAGTTTTTACAAATGTATTGTCATCTAGAAACTCCTTGCATGCTTCCATTCTTGCATCTTGTACACTTTTGCCTTTCATATCTAAATCGAATAAAACCAATTCAGTTGGCCTAGGAGGGGAAGGCATACCAACCTGCATGTCCTGATTAGTAACAATAATCTCATCCATTAATCCTCATGTGGTTGATCAATTCTTTGCCTCTTAGGGCTTGGCTCAGATGGTGGTGATGAGGTATTATCTTCTGGTGATGATTCTAAATCAATGATTTTGATTGCCCCAGGCACTTTGAATTTTGGACCTGGTTGTGGAGGCACCTTCATTATTTGCTTTCCTTTTTTGTCCACTTCTTCCTCATCACTGCTACTATCCTTTTTCCTCCTATAAATGGGCCACCTTTCTGTAGGCTAGTATATTGGCCTTGTTTCAATTGGCCTGGCACCTTGTTCTTGTACACCCAGACTCAAGTCTAAGTTTATCTTCTTGGTTCTCAAGGTTCCCATAATCTCTTTGAAGTTCTCCATCAAAAAAACAATTTTCTAATGGTGGGGACTGAACTCCAACAATTGATCATACTTGGGATCCATTTTATGCACAACATCTAGTAGCTTACTATAAGCTATCCATTTCTCCTTGTTCAACTCCTATCTTTTTAGGTCGAACTCATTTCTAATCAGGTCCTCAGGGAAGTTGAACTCATGCACAAATTTTCTAGCTTTTATTCTTTGTCTGAAAAGAGCAAAGAAACCCTCAAGATCATGTTGCCGCTTTGGACTACATCTCAAATGGTAATCAACAAAGAATTTATTAAAATGCGTCTAACCTCCCTTTGAAAATGCAAAATCAGACATCATTGTATAATCTGGGAAAAATGTTTCCTTACCCCTTCTAGTGAGGTTGTCCTCATGAATACAACCTATCTGCCACATAACTTCTACAACCCCACTCTTGGTGGTATATTGTATGGCAGTATATGAGGGTCTCCTTGAAAACCATATACTCTCAAAACAGTGCTGACTGGGTATGGGATAATGTCATCCCAGTTATGGAAAACATTCAATTCTGGCTTCCTCCCCTTTGGCTTGAGGAAATCATGTAATCCCTTAGGGATCCTAGGTACATTCACCATCAATCTAGCCCTTAATCTAGAAGCAAAACAATTATCAAATTGTACATAACTAGTGCTTTCCTTATTACAAGATAAATCTGCAGCCCATATTTGTACTGACAATATTTCTCCATCAACTAGTTACCTTAATTTCATCTTCTCAGAGAAGAAGTCAGCATTCTTAAACAGAAACATATGCATCAGCATAGAATACCAAAAGAATTGAGTGCTGGTATCATTTTTTTGTAGCTTAGATAGCCCTTCATGCATCCTCTTAGCCAAGAAAGAAGCAAAGTCATAGGTCACAGAGAAGTTAGGGTGTTGTATTTGCACCCCCATGAATATGTATGCAATGGGAATTACCGCACCATGACTGAAACCCAAAATATGACACAATGAATAGAAAGTGGGCAGGAAATGGTTTGCAAAACAATTAGATCTGAAAGGTTCCTGGTCACTAGGGCTGATATGAAATCTAGAACCTCCTGCCCTAGCCAAATGAGGTGGAAGCAACTTAGCTCTAAAAAGAGACTTCAAATTTGCATATTCCTGCTTCATTTCCTCAAGATTGATAGGAACCAAGTCTTCACTTGGTTCACTCAATTCAAAAATCTATTGGATATCATCTCTGTTAATGTTTAATAGAACCTTTCCATCATTATCCCTAATTACCCGTGTGACAGGGTCATACCTTGTGGCCACTGCCCTAAGCAGGTCTACATTAGGGAACACATTTGGTACCACCAGCTTCCCCATGTCATACATCCATCCATTTGAAAAGGGGTGAGGAAAATTCCTCTGTCCATACCACAATCTGAACATTTCCAAGCTGGTGAGGGGAACCCTAGCATCAACAATGTTGGAGAAATTATACACTAACCCTTCCCCCAGGATTTTCCCTCGCATCAGAACCAATCCTTTCTTTCTATCATTCTTTAACAAGGGCAATTGATCTAGGAAATCATCATACGGGTTTCTTTTTAATTATTCAACTTGGCCAAAATGTTGCTTGGGTGGTGTCATCTCAGAAAAACTAGGGCTTCGTTACAATGTTACATTTCAAGTAGCTAGGACTAACTAGAGATAGGAAATTACAGAACAAATTATTGCAATTTCTCACAGTCTATAATTAAACTATATCCCTAACACATTTATCAACAAACTCATTGACAAACATAGCCAATCCTTTCCCAAATTCAAGTGCAGAATGACTGGGAAGCATAGAAAATAAACTCATGGCTTTGTTCGTAGAAACCCCAAATTCTGGTTGTAGAAACTCGCAATTCCACCTTCGGCTCTAAAACTGCTCCGCAAAATAGTTAAATGCTTTGTGATACAAAAAAAATAGGAAAATTGATTTTATGTCAATCAAATCACACTAGCAAATGTCTCATCCACCATTAAAGCTCAATTGCACACTGCACAAACGGCTCCAACCATATTTGATGTAGATTTAAACTTGAGCCGTTGATCCTTCAGTTTGATCAAATCATCGATGACCACCTTCAAAACAGGTTGACATAATTGCCAACATGGCAATAAGGGGCCCACCATGTCATACACCATGAAGGAAATCCATGTGGCGGTTGCCCGCGATATCGCAATCCTGCAAAGCACCATCACAAGATGGCGGGAAATCGTTGATCTTTATCATCAGTGATCTCACTCCTTCAAAATGGTCGCCATCCTTTTTATTAACTGTCGAGCAAATTTTCCCTCAAGATTATAACATTTGCATTGATTTAAAGCACGTGCATCTCACAAGTGCTTTAGTAACCCGCCTTTTAATGTATTTAAGGCCGGCTGATGTATTTCATTGTTCCTTCGGCTTCATTGGATGAGACATGTGGCACCTACCCATGATATCGCGATCTTGCAATTTCCAATTGTGGGATGGCAGGGAACGACTGAGATGCAGTCGGAGTCAACTTCTAATCTCCTATTGTAGATCTTCTTTGACTTGACTATTTTCCCTAATTTCTCCACTTTTGCTCATTTTTAATGAATTTCCCCCTGGCCTTGTCAAATATTTCATTTTAAATGTTTTGCTTTGGAAGCAATGAAACATTTAAAATATATTGCACAAAAATTTCCTCGAGCCCCACCTTGTACAGTCCACGTGGCACCCGCCCGTGATTTCGCAATCAACCAAAGCACCATCGTGGGATGGCGGGGAACAACTCAGATCAAAGGATAGTTGATGAACGGTCGCACAAATTTGATCCCCTAGATGGGACACATGTCACCTTCCCACTATATCGCCATCCTACAATTCCCGATCATGGGATGGCGGGAAACCGTTGATCTTCAAGGAATTTTGATTCACGGCAGCGCAAATTTCATCCTTCTGAAAAATAAAACATTCATTAAAGGGAAAGGGGACATTACTAGGTAGATGGAAAACAATGACATAAGTTTTTTTAAAACCATTCAACATAGGGCAAACCAGGACTTAGGAAAATAAAACCCGCGGAGGAAATAAAATATTAAGACCAACGGGACCAGGCCTAGACGAAACGATGGGGCATAAGATGTTTTTAAAACCCTTCAAAAAAGGTAACAGCGAAATAGATCCTGACCAAGGGATTAGGTAAAGACAAGGGTTTAAGATGAATACAAAGCTAAAACCCTAGCCCTAAGAAATTTTCCAACACCATGAAAGACCAGTGATGTAAGGCAGGGCATGAGTGAAACATTAGGAACAAAATTTGAAGTTCCATCAATACAAGCATTAGATAATTTATAGTAATAGTTTGTCATATCACAAATATAAAAGGTGAGCACAACAAATAACATGTATTTTCCCATTAAATGTGAAGGATTTTCAAAAAGTTTTAGTGTTCAACTATTGGTCCATTTTTGTTCAATATAAGTTGTATTTTAAATCATTATGTGTTGTTTTTATAACAACAAATAGATTTTTTGTGTTCAACTATTAGTCCATATGTATTGAATATAAAAGGTAGAGATATCAAATATTTATGGTTATGAATAAGTATTGGGTCCACTTAGGTTGTATATTAATTTTAATTTAAATAAAAATATCATATTCTACAAGCAACAAATGATATTTTTTTGGTTCAACTATTGGGGGTTCCATGATTAAGTTTTGGTCGAACCTTTAAAAAGTCAAATTTTAGACACTTCTCAAAAGATCTGCCGATGTGGCAAGTTGCATGATGAGTCACGCCTCCAAACCTTAGTTATAGATAAATAAGAGTCTACATTTAAAAAAAAAACAAAGGTTCTACAATATTCCAGTCAATTGCTACATGCTGAGAAAGTTAGCTTGCACGACTACTGGGCCCTCTCCCCTAAAGGAATAAGGGGACATCACTAGGTCGACGAAAAACAATGACATACATTGTTTTAATGAGGGAACACAAGACCAACAAAAGACTTAGGAAAAATAAAGTTAGGCTAAGGAAATAAAACAATAAAACAAAAGGGTGCCCAACCTAGACGTACGAAGCGATGGGGCTTAAGTCATTTTAAAGCCTTCCCAAAAAGTAACATCCAAATAGATCCCATCCAAGGTGTAAGATGAACACTAGGGTTTTACATGAAGACGAAGGTAAAACCCCATCCTTAAGCTTTTCCCAAACACCATAGATGACCAGAGACACAAGGCAAGATAAAATAGAACACAAAGAACAAAACTTTGAAGTTCCATCACTACCCATAACCCTAAACCCTAAACCATTAA
>VDFB02000007.1:15000545-15213777 GCA_007258455.2 Sequoia sempervirens | reverse complement strand
GAAGCACTTATTTCAAACAAATATCTTTATGAAAGAAGTATATTGGCATGAAATTAAATATGATTTGTATTCCAATGTAAAAACTACAAAGAATGGAAACAATTATTTCAACACAAACTATTATGTAGTAGTTAATTAAAATGAAAAAGCTTACTCTATATTAATTAGGATACACAACTAAGAAAATGATCTAAAGTTACTTATTTATCCTAGAGGAACTAAGTATATAGTATACAAAGAAAACCAACAAACCCACAACTACCCCTATTTTGAAGGAGTTTAGTTTTATCCCTTTCCTGATCTAGCTAATATTGTCTAATTATTTTAAAGAGATGAAGGGTTATAACACAACTTTATTAAACCCAGTAAATAGCTTGGTTAATGAAACTTGACAAAAGAAACAAAACAATTGCTACATTTGGCATTTCATGTTGAATGAAGAGTGGTGAAAATAATCTACTTATAGTATAATAAAAAACTATTTTTATAAGAAGGCCTGAAGATTAGAAAGATAAAGTACACTTCTTATAGCTCTAACAAAACACCATTCATAGTTTTGCACCAACATATACTCCATTGCATTCCTTGCATGGCCTTAGTTAAATACACGGAGAGAAAGAGAGAGATAGAGACATATGGGAAGAGAAAGAGAGATGGAGATATATGGGAAGAGAAAGGAAGAGAGGTGGAGATAGAGAGTCGATGGATAGGGGGATAGGGAGGGAGAGATGGTGAGAGATAGAGAGGGGGAGGGAGAGAAAGGGATATAGATAGAAAGAGATAGAGAGAGGAGTGAGAGGAAGATAAAAAGAGAAATAGAGATATAGATATAGAGTAGGAGAGATGGAGGGAGAGATGGAGTGAATGAGAGAGAAAGGGGGGAGAGGGAGAGATAGCTCAATAGATAGAGGGGGGAAGAGATAGGAGTGACATAGATAGTGGGAGATATAGAGATATAGAGACTGACAGGGAGAGATATATCAATCACCCTCCCTATATCTCTATCTATTCATCCTTATATCTTTATCTCTCTACCCTTCTCTATCTCTTTGTCTCCCTTTCTATTTGTATGCTTGTCATTATCTCCCTCTCTCTCTATATTTTCTTCCCTATATTTATCTTTGTATCCTTAAGTGTGCAATGGGTACATTGAAGAGGTCATAAAGGAGAATTATCATATCTTTAATCAAATGGCATGCTACCTTGAGCATAACTCCCCAAGGACACATGCCATCCTTGGATTGTTGACATGAAACAACCAATCAAAATTTAGTTTCTCTCTCTAATATTAATATATATTACTATTATATTAAATATATATTATATTAATCATATTTTGTATTATATAAAAATATACTTATTATTACTTATTAATTATAATAATTTTATACGTATTTAATAATTTTGTTAAAGAATATAATATATAATTATAATAAGTTGAATAATTATATTATTTATTATGTAAAATATAGTTAATATATACTTAACTATATTGTAGAATATTAAAACCTAGCTAAATGGTGAAATTTTTTTGAACTTAATTAACATACTATAAAACCTAACGAAACTAGGTTGTAGCTCGTCAAATTGGAGAAGTGAAAGGTCAATACTAGCATCGAGGAATAGTTTGGAGTAGTGAAAACAAGGTCAATGCTAACGCCGAGGAAGAGTTTGGAGTAGTGAAGACAAGGTCAATGCCAGCGCAAAGGAAGAGTTTGGAGTAGTGAAAACAAGGTCAATGCCAGCACCGAGGAAGATTTTGGAGTTAAAACAAGGTCAATACCAGCGCTGACGAAGAGTTTGGAGGAGTGAAAACTAGGTCAATATCAGTGTCGAGGAAGAGTTTGGAGGAGTGAAAACAAGGTCAATACTAGCACCGAGGACAAGGTTGAGGGAACTCAGGGAAAATCGACGACCAAGGGGCAATGAGTACTATAAGTTTGGCACCCTCATTCTCTTTAACCTTCAATTTTCATGCCTAGTTTCCAAAGATCTCGTACATTGGTACTCCCATTCTCGTAAAATGGTATAAGATAAGACAAAAAATAAAATAGCTTAGTCTTTCACATTTTTATCCACCAACCTTAGGTCTTGGAAAAACTCCCATAATCTACCCACATCTTGGTTGAGGTCTAGGATTTCATCACACATAGCCTTCATCGCATGAGTCTGAAGCAATTGTAGACATAGCCCAAGTATATGCTAGGCTAAGGTAGATATAATGAATGGAAATAGAGGCATACCATTCTTCTTTAATACCTCCACCACAAACATATGCAAGGTGTTGGTTGTTTTTACGGTAAGCAGGTTGATCTTCTAATCTACCTATGGAATTTCCAATTCCAATAAAGGGTAGCTCTTAGGACCTGGACCAACTAATGAGGATTTGAAAGACCTCCTACACTTTGGGCTTTGCAAGACCTGGGAGGGTGATCCCTTAATGCGTTTACAACCTTTGCACCATCATCATAGACAACATTAACAACAAAAAATAATCTTATTTAATAGCTCAACATAATAGGATAATACCAAATAGAATTGGCTGTTTATCAATAATATCAACTATTTGGAGCATGAGATAACTACAACAACATTTCATAGTATAAGATAGTCATCGATTTGCAATTTGTAGTAAGCTCTAGGTAAAGGCAAACAAATATTGAACCATACGAATAATTACAACTCAGATCAGTGCCATATATCCATTGGAGGAGTCAAATTTATAAGCATCTAAGGGTTTATGACAGATTTAACACATAACATATAAGATCCTTGATAAAATTGCTTTATAATCTCATCAATATGTATTCTAACCCAATACTACTTATCAAATCCTTATACAGAACATATCCACCTACAATCCCATTCAAGCATTTTAATTAATTTCTTGAATTAAACCTAAAACAAGAATCATACACACCACAACAGTGAGATGAACGAAACAACCCTTGATCATTTTATTCAAAATTCATCTATGCTTGTACAAGGGAGAGACATGAGTTCAAATTAATCATATCAATTCAAATGCTAGTATTGTCATAAAACATCAAATCCCCATGAATTCAAAACCTACTATAGAATGACTCAAAACCTAAATTGCATTTTCCCTAAAACCATTAGACTTTACAATTTGCTCTGCAACTTCATCTAGACTAGACCAAAAATATCTAATTTGCTAACCCATACTTTTGACCTTGAAATACTTCTTATAGAAAAAGGAGGAGCAAACAAACATCGGGCCAGAAAGTACATGTGTCACTAGCCAATTAGACCGCCTTGTGATATTCCAAAAAATTGTTACAACAATCTCCCCATAGAATCTTCTTGTTCATTGTGCCCGCTGATAATGGTTGATGCAACAACAAAAAACTTCAAGAATTTCACGCCTAGACTGTCACCAAAAAACAAAACTGGAATCTGTTGTAATTGCAACAGCTGATTTGTCAACCATTAGCAACCTACTCCTTTTCACTCTTCCTCAGTTAAATATACATTTACCCATTTCTGGTACTCTTCATCAGTTGGCCAATCAAAATTGATCACCTCATTCACCTTGACACTATGAGGTTTGTACTTAACTACCACTTGATTCGCTTCTCTTTCAAAAGACTCCAAGAATGAGCTGGTGCTAATGATTTTGTCCATATAGCTCACCAACAAATCATAATCTGAGTTACCCTGTTTTTGAGGATTTTGTAGTCCAAACATGATATAAAAGGGGCTCTTGCACTTTTTGTGATTACTATAGCTTGTGTAAGAGGCCCCATGGATATTGTTGTAATTGTAGGATGCATGAATAGGGCATAGGATGAGAAATAAAGAAGGTATAGTTGCTGTCCTCAATAGTTTTGTGAAGAAAAGCATGTGAAATGAGAGGTTCAAGCCTAGGTTTCAACAAAACATGTATGGGAGATATGATTTTATGAATTTTTATCCATGTGTAGACCTAATGGGTTATTTTTGAACACTGAATATAAATGATATACATACACACACACACACACACACATATATATATGTATGTATGCATATGTATTTTTAAATGTAAATGTAAATGCAATTACTAGATGCTCTCCTAGAACAATAAATGCAACATATCATTAAAGAAATCTATATCTATGTATATAAATGTGTATTTCTAAATGCAAGTGTAAATGCAAAGAGCATATGGTTTTGTAGTGTTATAGATACAACATATCCATAAATTAATGTAGTTGAAATTCTAAAGTCTTCAACACATATAATATGAAATCGATCAAACTATTAAACTACATGAGAAATAAATGAAAACAGTAAATTCATATGTATGTGTATTTGTAAATGTAAGTGTAAAATAAATAAGAATAATGAAAATTATAAAAGAATACAAGGAAAGGTCTCCTCCCTTCTTGGTAGTGATAACCTCCTCCACACACAACCCTTAAAAATTATGAATAGAGGAATATAATCTTTGAAGAACTCAAAGTTGATTCTCTCCTACCTGATGCAATTAGTCATTTTATCCTTACAAACATTTATAGTGATTACTAGAGGCACATAGACCAATTCTTCATAATAGAAGAATTTGATCATACTTTTCCAATGATGGCATTATGAGAAAACCTTAGGTTAAATGAATAATTCTTAGCTAAGTTCTTTAAATCATGTCCAAATGTATAAGAGAAGACCACTACTATGTGTACCTGGATACCATGGAGAAAGGCTAGTCTTTGGGCTCTTTCATCAATCATCCTACCTTAAAACATACCAAAAATCTCCTAGCAATTAGACATAGGAAGATTTAATGACTTAAAAAAAAATTATTTCCAAAGCGTAAAATTATGATGACTTAACCAGGCCTAGTACACACTCCCTCCCCATTAAACACTTAGACATATGGAAATTAAATGTAAATTTGCTGCTATTTTTAGTCATGTAGGTGTCCAATAAACCACTTGGTGGTGTTTCCCTTCAAGTTTATTTACTTGAATGAAGAGAAAAAGTCCTTTGATTACAATTAGAGAATACATTTGAGGCCTTGGTTGTGTAACTGGTGGACCATATTCACATTTAACACTTGTTACAAAGTTTGGGAGTTAAAATGTTAAGTAGATTTGATTTGTGATGGACACATTTGGACGGTAGTAACAATAGCTTGCAATCTATCAAGACTTGATTACCTTATAACCTGTGAAATTCTAGCGATGAAATGATAGATTAATCATAATGTCACCTTGGGATCACATCACCATGAAAGAACATCCAACATCCTTATGAGTGCATGTACCACCAAATAGGTATTTGTCATATCTGTCTTCCTTGAGCAAGGAAAATTCAAGAAGAGAAGAGGAAAGCGAGACATGTAGTATGTCTAAAAGAGGGAGATCAACTAGAGGTCAAAATATTAGAAGAAAATTCTATAAACGCATGGAATTTTTCTTGCTAAAGGGGGGTCATGTTCTTATGATGATGAGAGCATAGGCGATGTTGAGGTGCCCTTGAGGTACAAACATCTACGGAAACAATGGGTACCCAAGGAACTTCCTCCATTAAACACTAATTTTTGTGTCAACGAGAGGATATATCGCATAGCACCATCATCATTACATGGTTTGGGCCTATTTTGCATGGATGGCATAAAGGTCTGTTACAAAAAAGTTACTGAATTGATGGAGTATGTCAGACCTTGTTACACTTACAAAGATTGGATGCAACTGGTTTGATATACACGAAGCATGCGTAGGTATGCACTGTCAGCAAATTATATACAACTAAAAGATAATGATCAAAATAAAGGAGTGGCGATGTACATTGGCGGAAGGCCAAAAGCATCAGGGAATATTGCAGGGTTTATAAACAGTACATGACCTGGGTCAACAAATAAGCAACCCAATTGCATATTCAAGGTGCGCGAGGGAAATCGTGTATTCACATGTGCGATAAAATCAATAACTGCAGGGGAAGAGTTTCTAATCGATTACAATTTGAATCGCTTAGTTACAAACACAGTTACTATGGGGGTGGTACGTACTATGTACCATTTTACCCAACCTCCAATTAATGACTCCAATATACCATTTTATTCTTATGTTTTTTTTCATAAGTCTATTGCTTTCATTTCGGTAATGTTTTTTTATATTTAATTTTTGTCACAGTGGGACATTGATCATACAGAGAAGTCTCTGGCCTAGAGCACAGATCGCGATGTATCTTCAGGTGCTTCTACCCGACAGGTTTACCTCATTGTAATTGTACAAATTAGATATGAGCAAAAAATTTTATTATTATGTTTTTTTCATAAGTTTATTGGGTTAATTTCGATAATATTTTTAATATTCTTGTTGTAGTCGACTGATCGGGGAAAGGAACCAATAGTAGAGGAGAGCATCCATAGTGAGGTGCAGTCAATATTTTGTGATGATGACATTTCTTATTCAGCAAACCCTCTCGATATGATAAAGAAGATCTAAAAAAAATGCAATGAAGAAATGGTTAAGTTGATATTCATAGTGCCTAAAACAGATGAGATAAGAGAGAGGGTTAAAATATTATCTGAGAGATTACAAAACTTGCAAGTAAGTTTTTATGAGGTCTTTAATTATAACATAAGTTCATTCGTGGTTTTATATTTTGTACTCTTTTATGTCATGAACTAAAATATGTGTTGTTTTTACAGGGTTATTTGCCTCCTCATGATGCTCCTGGCCATGATCTGGGTACTACAAGTGTTGCTTGAGGAGTAAGGGTTGGTACAAGTGTCCATCCTGATCTTTATACGCATACATCACATCATCTGACCCCATCATCTATGCCTATATTGTCATCTAAAATGTCTTCAAAACATGCCATGCCAGAATCCATGAATGTACCCTTTGGCAGTGAACACATGTCAGAACATGCGTCAGGACATGTACCTAGGGATGCAGAGGCCACTAGTACTGGTGATGTTTTAGCAGCATTTCCTGGATCTTCCCATATTACTAGTATGGTAACATTGCTGGTCACACTTGTGGTGACCGAGGATTTCGTTCCCATAAAGATAGAGAAGGTCCCAGGTACTTTAAAATGTTTTAATAATTATATATAATCCAATTGAAATTTACTTATTGATCGCTCTTTTTAGACTATTGATCTCATGATCATTTTGTAGGAAATGATGTTTTTTATAAACATCTAAGTGATATTACATTGGAGCTCTTCAGGACCACCATATGTACACAGTGGAATGCCCAAAATCAAGATTTAAAAGATGAGCTCATTAACCGTTTAGTTGTGTTGTTAGGTGATAAAACATTCAACTGAACCAAGGTCCTTAAGAAAGCTGGTACCTATCTAAAGTATGCGAGGGGCCAATATAGGTCACATTTAGAGAAGAAAAAAAAGTACGAGCGTCCGCCCATGATTTCGAAGAGGGAGTGGAAGACCTGGTGTCAGATGGATAGGAGAAGGCTGAGAAGAAAAAAGGAAAGATACCACCGGGCCAAGGAAGGTATGTGATACTATCAACAATGTAATTATATACTGATTACTCTTTCTTTTTACATAATCTAACATATTTCAAACTTTTCATAGGATGCCTAACACATCGAAGGAAACAAAGGAAAGACTAGAAAAGCATGGGCAACACAAACTTGGCTCTAGTGGTTATATGAAATATTGCATCCAAATTATAATAAATTGAAAACAATTTTGGTTTTATCACACCATAGAAGAAAAATTAATGATCTTATGCAAAAATGTAGGGCTCTGAATTCAACAAAGTTCCCACAGAAGAGGACCTGAAGATTTCCATCCAACAAGGCTATGGAGCCATGGCTGAACGCCTAAGAGTCTTGACTGGGAAAACAAAATCTTCCATTGCATCTGACACGCAGGTAAATAAACTCAATAAAGTTTATTTAAAATTGAATACTTGTGCAATCTATTCAATATTAATTTCCACCATAAAGTAATTACATGCCTATTTGTTTTAAATATTCAAGCAATGACAATACTGCACGACATTGGAATGCAGCCTGGTGAGGGTGGAGCACAATGTGTAGATGAAGGCCATGGTGTGCATCCTGGTACTTTAGAGCATGTAGAGCGTGATCAACATGTTGAGCATGATCAGGCTAGAGAAGATCAGGAATATGATGTGGCCCCTTCAGGTAAAGAGGACCACTCTAAAGTTCTTTTAAACATATTTAATTACAATTGGTGTATTAATTAATGTAACCTTTCGTGTTTCAACTTTAGAGCATGTAGAGCATGATCAAAGTGTTGAGCATGATCAGGCTAGAGAAGATTAGGAACATGATGTGGCCCCATCAGGTAAAGAGGACCACCCTCATGTTCTCTTAAACATATTTAATTTCAATTGGTGTATTAATTAATGTAACCTTTCGTGTTTCAACTGCAGATCAGGATTTAGAGGGTGTTTAGCATGTTGAGCATGAGTCTATAAAAAAACTTTAGGAACATGATGTGGACCCATCAGGTAAAGAGAACTACTCTAATTTTCTTTTAATTAATGAAATACTTGTTTAACATTTCTTTCTTATTGCAACAGAACCCCCCTTGCAGCGGCGTCTACGTCATGAAATGACTAGGCATACATTAAGATCACGAGCAGAGGGAAGAACAACTAAAGGGGGGACAAATATTGATTTAGAAAATGATACTCCACTTCAGCTTTATGTAACTTTAAAAAAGAAACAAAAAAAAAGTGATTGTAATCATATCATGACAACCATATTTTTGATAATATGTAAAAACTAGAAGAATAAATATTATATGTTAATGAATGAATGTGAATATGTTAATTTATGAATGCTATATGTTAATGAATGAATGTTATATGTTATTAATGGATGAATGAATGTTATATGTTATCAATGGATGAATGAATGAATGTTATATGTTATTAATGGATGAATGAATGATTAATGTTATATGATTGGGTATGGGGAATTGAGAGTGATGTGAGGGGGGGGGGTGAGGGGCCAAATAAGCTTCCACCGTCACGTGGTTGGCCCAGTTAAGTAGAGAATATTAAACTATTCTCGAAACAAAGAGAAGCTCAATAAGGTAATGCACTTTTCAATATAAGAAATGCATCATTTGAAACATCAAACCAATATGCAAAGATGAAAGAAAGTGCTAACTTTTCACTATGGTTGCAGAAAAATGATTCTTTATACCCTGAATCCATGCTCTGCATCATAATTTGAAGTTGTTTCCATTCCAATGTTCTAAGTTTAGTTTGTTTGTATGGCTTTGTATGAATATCACATTGTGTTGTGTGTGGATTTGGTTTCAAAGCTCTGTTTCTTCTATTTTTAGTGGTGACATAACTCTAAAATTTAACTTTTGTGCATAACAGGTTAGTGGAAAAATTGACAGCTCTGAAGGGTTTAGAGGCTCGATTGAGATAGATACACACATATTCGGATCTTGTTGTTGATGGGAGGCTTTGACTTAACAATGAAATTTTGTACCATCTGCAGGTATGCAAAAGTTTCTCTACTTACATTCATTCTTGATCATAAATGTTGTAAATGATATTAATGCTTCAAACTTAAGATTCTTTTCATTGTTATAATGATCAAAATGTTATTCTTTTCTATACATTCAAGCATTCTCTTGCCCCCTACCATTTTCTCTCTCTCTCTCCCCTCCTTTTAAGAATTTTCTTTGTCATAAAAGATTCACATTTTGTCTCATTTACACAAATTTATACGAAATTATACAAGGAGTGAATAAAGATATGTAAAAGATGATGGATTATGTCTAACAACAACTTTCCATCTTATAGCTAATTAAATCTTTAATATTTGAATAGTTTAGAGCAAGAATAATGCTTGTATATGCATGTGTAGCAATAAGGGAGCCTATGTGAAGATTAAAATTTAAAACATCACTTTGGTATTTTTCCTTAGGCAGTGAAATGATATTTTGAGTAATACAAACCTACACACACATTGATATTTTTTGGCATTGCATTGAGGAATTTTTTTCCTCTTATACCTACCCTCGGCTAGACATGGAGGTATATAATATTGGTTTATGGGTTTATTCTGTAAGTAGTTAATTTCACAGAGGAAGACTAAAATCTTTTTAATGTCCTGTGTCAGGTGTGAAAGCATATGAATCACTTGCTGAAGGCACCATTTTGTATTCATCCAAAAAATAGTTTGTTCTTTTTTTTTTTATGTTTCTTGCATGTGTTTCTTTTAGGCTCTAGATATGTATCTCAGCTCTTTCCTTTGCAATTTTCATCTATTTTGATAATTACAGTAGATTGTTGTCATAATTTTTCATGTAGATCTATTTGTAACCTTATTTTATACCAATCAATTTGAAAACCACTCACATATTAAGGACCATTTCACTAACTTGTAGTCATCCATTACTTCATATGTTGTAGGTTGTGTCTATGTGCCAATAAATCTTGATGATTGCAAGAACTTAATCCTACAAGTGTACCCAATCTTTCTCAAGTAAAAGTCTTACCTTATTTTATAGTACTTTAAATGGTTAATTGAAGGTGCTTCTTTAGATCTGAGATAGTTGAACCCTGGATTAAAATATGGTATTAGATGGGCAGTATAATGATAAAACCGAGGTCCATTGAACACAAATTATGAACATAATTTACTGGACTATGAATAGTGTTACAATTATAATTATTTCTCCTTTACCTACCTCTGCATTAATGAAAAATATAGATCCCTATAAATCTAACCATGAAAGTGTTGAAATCTGCAGGACTCAGGAAACTATCAAACATATTATTTTTGAATGTTTTTATGCTCAGGAAATTTGGTACTTATTCTGCCATAAGCTGAAGGTCTGGAATAGCAATGGTAAAATTAATTGGCATGATATTTTGTTTTGTAATTTCAAGCTCAAGTTTTATTTCAAGCTCAAGTTTGATTGTAAGCTATTAAGTAGTCGAAGGAAAGTCCCGGCGACCCCCAAAGTCATAGCAATAAGTTATCATTGGTGAGAATCGTAGCGATACACTTAAGATCGAAGGAATAATTCTTGGGGAGACTCAGAATGTCGGTATGACTACATGCCACCATAGCGACATATGATCTATTGGCTATCAGTGAGACTTAGAACATCAATGAGACTGTGTGACACCAAAGCGATATGTAATATTGACTGTCGAAGAGACTCAAGGCGTTGGTGAAACTACATGACATCTCAGCGGGTGTCTAAAAAACATGGAAAATGACCGAATAAAATAATTGCCTGAGATTTGAATATGAAGGGACATGACTTGATTGATCTCTCACCGATGGTACATTTTAACAAATATTTTTTTGCAAAAAAAATTGCATTGTTTCGTCGAAATTTCGACGAATCACCGAAAAGGTCCGACGAAGTTGCTATAGCCGCGACGAAGGCTTCGTCGTAACTCCTTGTCCATTTCATCGCAATGTCGACGAAGTCCACCGATGAATCACAGAAAAGGTTCGACGAAGTTGCTTAGCTGCGATGAAGGCTTCGTCGTAACTCCTTGCCCATTTCGTTGCAATTTCGACGAACATCACCGATGAATCACATAAAATGTCTGACAAAGTTGCTTAGCTGCGATGAAGGCTTCGTCGTAAATACTTGCCTATTTTTTTGAAATGGTGACAAAATTATGGTGTTATTTCCATGCCTATTTCGTCGATATTTTGACGAACATTTGAGTCATTTTTTGATGCGGACGACTGACGAATCTGCGCCGTTATTTCAATGTTTAATTTGTCATCAGACTTGTGACGAAAAAATAATGACGAAAATGTTTTCATAATTTCATCGTGTTTCCGACAAAGATTTGTTGAACCACCGATGAACGTTCGTTGGAAAATGTTGTCAAATTCAGTAGTGGGATCAACTGGTCATATGTGGTGATGCATTGCATTTTCATATGGAAAGACAAGGCTCCTTCAAGATTAGTGATGATAGTGCAAATTTGTTGTTCTTCAGGCATAGTCCACTTGCTCCTGTTGGCCTTGGATTTCCATCATTGTAAGAAGGATGCGAATGTTTCCCCCTTAGCTTGTTTGAGAGAAAATAGTTCTTCTAGACTTACGTCATGCCTATATTGAATGCGTAGTTTTGTATGAATGTGTCCACAATTTCTTGGAACTTTTTGATTCCAGGGGGATGGTGATAGAACCACTCCATTGTTGGGCCAACCAAACTTCAAGAGAATAGTCACATTAGATAAGTTTCATCGTATGCAACTTCTATACAATGTACCTGGAATTCCCTGATGTGATCTTCAGGGTTACCAGTCCCACGATATTTGTTAAATTTAGGTATCTCGAACCCCTTTGGGAATGGAACCATCATAAGGATTTTTTCGAATGGATAAGGGAACAAGTTCTTTGGTTTTTTTGTTGTCTTCCCTGATTGGAGGTCTAACACTTGTTGCAAGAGAAATTTGATTTATACAGACACATCATTTTGCAGATTGGGTGGTGGGATGAAAGTGTTTTTAGGTGGTGTGATTGTTGGAGTGATGGGTGGATTGTTTTGTGTGTTTTTAGGAGGTGGTTTCAAGTTTTGTTGCACAAAAAATGCTTGTTGGTATGCTTGCAATTGTTGTTGTTCCAACAACACTTATTGTTGGTCTTTTTGTTGTTGTGCCAACAATGCTTTTTGTTGGGCTTGTTGTTGTTGTGCCAACAATGCTTCTTGTTGCGCTTAGTATTGTTGCAAAACTTGTTGATAGGCTTGTTGTTGAGCCACTTATTGTTGTGCTTGATATTGTTCTTGTGTTTGAGCTTGTTGGGCTTGATATTGACCTTGACCTTGGGTGACTTGTGTTGCTTGTGCAAATTGGGTGGATTTTTGTTGTTACAATAAAGCTTGTTCTTGTGCTTGGGTAGCTTGTTGTGTTTATGCTTGTTGTGCAACTAGTTGTGCAGCTTGTTGATTTTGAAATTGTTGAAGTGAATTTTGATAGGCTTGTTGTACACCTTGCAATGTGATACTGTATTTATTTTCCATGTTTGGTTTCAGTGGTGGAGGTAGAGGATTCAAAATGGTGTGGGATGTCATGATGAGAGTTTGTTGAGGTGGTTATTGAGGTGATGTTTGATTGATGATAAGAGGTTGTGTGGTGGATTGTGCGGTTGATATGATGGGTCCTTGGGAGACCACATTTATAGATGGTGTTGTGATTGATTGTGTCATTGGGATTGGTTCCACTTGGTGTTGCAATATCATTGGCATGATTGGAGGATTCATCACTGGAGAATTGATTTTATTTGTTTGATTGAGGATTGGTAAAGGGGGTTGCCCTAAACTGATAATTAATGTGGATGTTAATGGAAGAGAGGGAAATGGTGGAAAGATGGGTGGTGTGCTTCCTTGAGAAAGTGATAATGATGAGGGATCAAAGATTCCTCCTTGCCCAAATATTCCACCTTCTCCTTATGAATTCATGGGAAGAGAGACTTGTGTGTTAAGGGAATATGTCAGGGTTGCAGTGAAAGCAGATGGATTATTGGTGTCATGAAAGAGGAGTGGAATGGATGGGTGTTTTGGATCTTGAGGAACGGATTGACCCAAGATGGTGTTTGCATCCAAGTCTTGGTTGTTTATAGTGGGATGTGTTTGAAGAGCATGAAGCAATGAACTTCCATTGGTAACCATGGGTTGACTTGGTGCATGAGATGATGTTGGTTGCGGGATGGATTGAATGATGCTTTGGAAGGAAGGTCTAAATGATACTGGTGGCATAATCCCAAGAGGTTTCTCCACAATAGTGCTTACATCATAATCAAAAGGGAGTTTAACCCCTTCTTTTTCCAATTCTAGCATGTATTGTGAAGGATTAAGTCTCATCATGGCATTGACAATTTTGTGAGTTTCAATATTTTGGACCATTTCTATGATTTCATCTTGAGTCATCCCTAGGACATTGTTGGTGATGTCCTCCACTTGGAAACCTCCCTATTGAAGATCTTATGGTAGTTGAGGAAGGTTGAGTGGGGGATTGCTATATTCGATGGGGTTGATTTTAGGTGCAGTTTGACTTAAGTCACTTGAAGTGGATGCTTCTTTGTTTGTTTCCATGTTCTTCTTGTGTTGAGATCTAGTTTGGACCATAAAATAAGGATCAATTTTCAAGAATGTAAGAGATGAACCTCTAACTCTTTAGGTTGGTCAAAACTTTAGGTACATAAAAGAAAGTCTAAGATGCTAAGGATCAAAGGATGGTGATGAGATAAATGAAATATGGATGATGTGAATGATTGAACTCTTAAGAAATCTTGAAGGAGATACTAGACTTTGGGACTTTTGGATTTGATTTGGATTTGATTTTTATTTGGATTTGATTTTGATTTTGGATTTGATTTGGATTTTGGATAATGAAATCATAAACCCCAAGATGTTGGATGCTATCAAGCGATAAACTTGTTCACAAGGATTGATAATTTAACTAAGTGTATGAAGAAGGATGAATCCACACACACTTAGTCAAACAAGATGATTTTGATTTTTGATTTAAAGGATTTTCCAAAAGTCTAGAATGGAGGATTTTTCCAAGATTTATAAGAGTTGTTTGTGAGATGATTTTGATTTGATGTTTGAGGATGGATGAAAGTGTTGATTTTTTATCCTAAGTGAACCTAAAGAGACTTTTTCTTACAAGACCTCAGTATTGAAGAGCATACTATACTTCATATGTGAGAAACTCAAACCTTTGAAAAAGACTTGGATTTTGGCAATAATAAAATGAGTACAAGTTGGGATTGTCCTTTGACGCACATTTGTAAAATTTATAGACCAATCTTTCCCTAACTTTGTGAAGCATAGACTGATGTTTCTTGAGAGATTTTGGACTAAGACCTTTGGACTTTGGTTTTCAGATTTTGATCTTGCGGGAAATCATTTGAGAAAACACATGTGTGGGGTCCAATTGTTTCTTATCTTTGCTTAATGAGTTATTTTTACCACAAACACTTTCTTTCCTTAGCTTTTCAAACTAAATGTCTAATGTCCCAATTTATTTTCATCCCACAAAGTCCATTATGTGGAAATCAAGGAAATCAAGGCAATAGTTCCCTAATGTTGACTTTAGTAAGAGTAAATTGAGATATAGATCCAAATGCTTGGAAGCCCCTAAGGATGAAATCCCTAGAGACAAGTAGTAACACTTGGATTTTTCAAAGGTATTTGCTCCTCCTAAAGAGTTTGAAATTTTGATGATTTTGTTGAATGTTTGTTTTCCAATGTTTTAGATCCAAGCAAAGCATTTTGATTCCAAAATGATGCACAACCCTAGGATAGAAAGAGATAGTATTTCTTGAATTCCCACTTGGATAAATCTAGTTGCACCTATTCTTAGTGGATGATTAGAAGCTTGACCACACTGGCTCCCCTCCACAACACACACTTTTCGGGTTAGCCAAGCTTTAGTTCTCATGAATCTCCCATGACGAACTTATCATCTCTACTAAGAACTACAAAAATGTGGGACAACTTCAGAACAACCATTCTTGCACTAACAAATAGTAAGGATTTTTTCCTCTAGACAAATTGGTTCTTAGTCAGGGTAATCGAGGACATGGAACCTTACGAGCATCTAGCAAGCCACTAAAGGATTTAATCAATCCTACTAGGGGCTCTTATACTTTTTATGGTAGTATCCCGTTCTAAAAGACACTGTACGGGTAAGGCCTACATGCCATGAAGAATTGACAGTTTAGTTTTATCCATTTGCATACCAGCCTAAGTGAAAAACCAGTTGAAGTCACCTTCTAATTTCTCTTAGGAAGGCCCCTCTAGAGGTGAACAATAGCGAGCAAGTATATCTGTAGTTCGATCAATCTCTGTTTGCATGAACAAAGAGAGAACACACGCAATATACTTAGCTCACACTAGCAAGTTTTGTTCAATTTTAAAAGCCCAAATTGAAGTGTGGAGGAAATATTTTAGACAACCTAATATCACCAAAAGACTTTTGATTCTCAAGATTTCTGTGAAGCGTGAGAGAAGTGCATATTCCCTTTAAATGATATTAATTTGTAAAAAAGATTACAAAACAAGAAAGGTACATGTTCATTTTAGACTTCAAAAAGTAGTAATGGGTTCTTTTTATAGCACCAAGATGAAATGTTTGGAGTTGTTTTGTTCAATTCTTAAAACCCAAAACCAAATCTAGTAAGTTTCTAATGCTATTTTTAACCCTTTGATTGTTCTTTTTAAAACCTAGACAAAATTTATTTGAGTCCTAAAACTGAAGATAACAATATTCTAAAGATGGGATTATAATTGCTCCCAAAGTGTTTAAAAACACTTGTTACAATCATGTGATGGTTTCATAGGAAGCTTTCTCCTTGTTTCCTCCTTCCCTTCTTGATCACCTCCAAAAGTTGGTTAATCCATAGAAAATAGAGCCACAAAACAGGT
The DNA here is from genome assembly GCA_007258455.2 of Sequoia sempervirens. NCBI lineage: Eukaryota > Viridiplantae > Streptophyta > Pinopsida > Cupressales > Cupressaceae > Sequoia > Sequoia sempervirens. The sequence continues at coordinate 15,197,391 of VDFB02000007.1, read as the reverse complement.
TAAAAGTTCAAGGTGATCAAAAACAAAAAGCACATGTTAAAATAACTTAAAATTTAACCTTTTACCCAACTCTAGTGTCGTAATCCATGGAGGCATCGCTGTTTGGAGAATTTAGCGTCGCTTTGGTGAAGTTAGTGTCACTCTATTGAGAAACAAAGACTACGATTTCGTCACTATTTTCTCTCAACGTCGCACTTTGGAGTTTGACTGGTCCGATCTCAAGAGAATCAATGTAGCATCATTTTTTGGAGCAGAGGTAGCACCACTATATAGGGACACTGGATTGATAGCGTCATTGTTTGTCCTTCTCAACGTCAATGTTTCCTGAAAGCACAAAAAAATGAAAAAACAATGGAATTATCCAAAAAATGTGTTAATTTTGAAAGATTCGCCCTCCTTCTAGCACCAAAATGTGAATGCTTGGTCTAGACCTACTCCAACATGATCAAACAATCAAACATTAGTCAAGAAACAAGTCTATAACAAACATTCCCCATGAAATTCATTTAAACATAATGAACCAGAAAAACAAGATAGCATATCAAATGAAATCCAATGAAATCTCATTCAAACCATTCAAACCAACATCCCATGGGGAAATTGGTGCTTCTTTGATGTTGAAAGAATCCTTTTCCAAATCCCTTGACAAGATTTGATGATAAAAAATGTGATCCTTGATGAAAATGTTGATAACCTTGCTAAGATTGATGAAATCTATGAAAACTTGGATGAACAATAGATGAAATTTGCTCAAATTTGTAGATAGTAACTTTGCATGAAGTTGTGGATGATTGTGTATTCAAATGAGCATAATGATCTTACATGGATTGTGGATTTCAAATCAAATAGAGAAGGCCTCTATTTATAAGAAAGAAGGATGGGGGATTGAAGAATAGGAAGAATGTGGGATTAAACTTGAACCAATGGCATTGTGCCACTTGTCAACATGCGAATGAAGGAGAGTGGAGCACATTTTGAACAATGTGCATGTTAAATGCATGTAGGTGGAATTTGAAATTCAAAAGACGGCCTGTGGAGGAAGAGTTGTAAGAGGAGTTAATGCCAAGTTGGCTCAAGAAAAAGGACATGTAAAAGCCATAAATGCCATGTTGGAGGACAAGTCCTTTTGGGAGGGAGATTTCAAATTGATGGAATATTCCAATGAGATGCCATTTTTGAATGAAAATAGAAGAATTAATAAATCAAACAAATTGATTTACATGTGCAAGTTGCAAAAGCTAGAGGATTTGAAGATTAGAATTAGGAGTTAATTAGGATTTAATTAACTTAGGTGGAATTAGTCGATATGACATTTGATTTAGATTTTTGGATTTATTTAAATCAAAATGAGAGGAATATTGAACATTAGTAATTTAATTAAATAAAGTTTGATTTATTCAATTAAATGAAGAACATGAGATTTAATCAAATAAAGTTGATTTATTTAATTAAAAGAGATGACTTTAGGATTTAATTAAATAAAATGAATTATTTAATTAAAAGAGGACATTAGGATTTAATTATCTAAAATGATTTATTTAATTAAAAGATGAATCATGATTTAATCAAATAAAGTTAATTTATTTAATTAAAAGATGAATCTTGATGAATTAATTAAACAAGGATTATTCAATTAATTAGTTAGTAAAGAAGTGATTCAGGAAAAATTGGTATTAGTTAATCAGAACCGAGTGCACGATATCAATCAAGATAATTTGAGCATCTACAAAAACAATCCCATGTAAAATAAGTTATTGGAAGATAGAATGTTTTGCAGGTGTTCTAGTAGGTGAGGTGGGTTTGATTTTCAACTAGTACTTTAAAATTCTTGAACATGCTAAATACTTCAGATTTCCTCTTTAGCATATAAATCGAAACCTTTCTACTGTAATCATCAAGAAAATTAACAAAATAATTAGACCCAATAATAGAAGTTACCTCCATGGGACCAAAAACATTTGAATACACTAGCTCCAACGGTCATGTCTTCTTGTCATGCCCTTGAATAGAGAAGTTGATCCTCCTTTGTTTTCCATAGATACAATTCTCACACAAGTCTAAATCAATAGATTTAAAACTTGGAAGTTGATCTTGTTTGTGCAAAATCTCAAGGCCCTTCTTTCTCATATGCTTGAGCCTCTTGTGCCAAAGCTATGTCCCACTATCCACAAGTGTCATCTCAAATCTCTCTTCAACATGACTCTCTAGCACATACAAAGTGCCCAATTTGTTTACTCTTGCAATCACTAAGGCTCCTTTGGTCACTGTTGGCTAACAAATTGGGCACCTTGAGATATCACAATCCATGTCTGAAAGGTGCCAACATGAACCAAACAACTCTGAATATTTACCCTTTAAGCAAAGACAAATATCCTCTGAATTTTGGTTAGGTACAACTCCCTCACAAGATTTGTAATGAATTTGAATGCAAAAAATTAAACATCATTTATGCTTTCAACTACAAAGCAATAAAGGTAAACCCAATACTAGGAAAATTCCTAAATATTAGATGCGGGATTCGACAACCAAGAACAATTGGCACAAAGACCGATTTCAACAAAACTATTCAAGAATAAAATACACACCCAATACCATTTGAGAAATGAAATTAATTATGAAGGAAAATACATCACTCACACAAAGATAAGATATTGCATTAAGATGTTCTTAAACACAAAGATTTAAGAACCCAAATTAATTTCATAAACTGAATGCACAAAGACAAATAATAATTTCATTCATAGAAAAATATTGTATTAAGTAGTTTCAAAGTGTCTAGATAGAGAGCATATAAAAATAGATATAATTAAATAGGAAGATGAGTAACTACCTCTTTTTCATGTCCATAGCTGATCAAAATGAAAAGAGAAATAAAAGAAAGAAAAGGAAGCTAATCCATCACGATGGCATCACTTCATTTCCAGCTTTTGGGGATAGTCATATTTGTCATCCTCACTTTCCACGTCAAATGATTGTCCTTAGCTATTTCCATGCGACATTCACACAGTTTCATGAGATCAATTTCTTGGGATGCAACCAAATGTAATTCCCTAAACTTCTGCAGGTGCTCGGCATTGAGTGAAGCTGAATCAAGCATTTCTTTAATAATTTTCTGGAAACTGTCTATCACACTCTTGACATCTATGTCATTCGTCATCTCACCTTTATCTCAGAGTAACCCAAGAGCCACTAAGGTGACCAGTGCTTCTTATGAAATAGTAACACACTTATCAATGATTTCCTTAAGCTTCTATAAACTCTGTTTAGCAATTTTCATCTTTCATTCTACCCCTTTAATCCATGAAAAGTAACGAGTGTCTGTAGTATTAGGTATAACCTACTCTGCAACCAGCTTCTCCATATCCCATCTTAACATCAACTTCAATTCAGTTTGATAGTTGTTCCATTACCTCTTTTCTTTTTCAGTCGTAGTGATCTCATCCCCTAAAGTGGTTTTCAAAGAATTTGTTTCTTGGAAGCATTTTATAGATTCAGAAATAACAAGGCTTCCCTTTTTAATCAGAGACTCACTCCAATCATGTACAACCTTACTTAGGGTTTGGCAACTTTTAATTTTAATAATGGCCTCTTTTCCAACTACATTTAGAGATTCTATAGAGGAATCAACCTAAGAGACGGGTTGAGGAACAAGCTCAAAGATAGACCTTAGACATTTAGTCAAGTATCGTACTTGGGATTTCAATTCATTCTTACTTTATCATTTTTTGATCTTTCAACCATTCTGGCTACAGACACCTGAAAAATCTGAACGTCTCCATCTCTAGTAGGAGGGCCAAGGTCCACTCTATTCACTTCAAAATCACTTGTTGTTTCTTGAGCAACATCCCTTTGCACAGAAGGGTGCACAATCTCTATTTGGAGATTTCTTGATTCTGTATCATCAATTAGCCTAGCGGCACTCTTTAACTTTTTCAATTTTGGGGTTGAAGTCCTTTGCAACAATTGGCCCACCATATTCTTCTTAGGTAAACTAGGTTGTATAGATTTTTGTTTCCTTGACAAAGATTCATCTAACCAGGTTGGAGTCACCAAGACCTTGGTTGTCTTAAAACCTATAGATTCAAATAATTTCCTAGCAATTAGAGGGGTGTCCTCTGCAGATGCAACTGCTTGTGGCTTTTGGGATGTACCTACTTCTCTGACAGGTGGTTCATCTTGAGAGGGGGGGAGTTGATATTTAGGGTTTCTAAACCCTCCTCTTCCTCATCTCCTTCATTTTATTTTTCTAAGATAGACAGGTTAAATACATTTTCCCCATGGGTTTGTGAAAACACATTCTTCTTTGGTGGATCCTCACCACCATCTCCTTGAGCCCTTGATGATAATGACTAGGACGTATCACTGGTTTATTTCTTGCTTCTAGAAGCTTGAGAAGTTCCCCCGGTAGGTCGTGATTCTTTGGATTTGGTGTGGGGACGGAACTGTTCTATTCTTTTCTTGGTCACCCACTCTCTTGTTCTAGTCAAAACATTGGCATTCCTTGTGTTAACGATTTCTTTCTCTCTACCACTCTAGTCCATGGTAGGGATAGGATGATTTTCTATTAAGTTAGTATACACTAGGTCCACCATGTCATACCCATCTTCCACAATGCCTTATAGATCCCATTTCAAATCATAAATAATTATCTGTTCCACTGCCAATCTCATCCAACTCCTTCTCTTGACTCCATATTCATCAAAATAGTCAGCCCAATAATCTTCAAGGCTAGGCTAGTGATAAAAAATTTGGCTTAGTTTCAGATTATTTTTAATATAATCTTTTAAATAAAAAGGAACTCACTCCTCATATGAAAGTATATTATACATAGACAATTCCTTTTCAATATTTAGGGCATCAGACATTGATTGAATACTATAAGAATGAAAAACAAAAGGAAAGTAGATTGTCAATATTTTCTTGCCTTGGCACAATTTGTTCACATCAACCAACTGCCTGCTTACTTCGATGATACCCACTTATCTTCAGGCTATTTAGGCAATTTGACAGGGAATCCAACATATCTGCCAACCCTTATGTAAGAGAATCTTTGAAATTAAATGAAAAGACTGCCATAGAAGTCCACAAATTGCATTGCTTCAAGTGATAACCTCATTGCAGGACGTCCTTGTAACTCCTTGACCATCCTCACAGTGAAAGTGTCAGTCACTCTCCTGAAATACTGAAAGCTCTTATGAAGATGTGGCTTATCAAAATAATCATAAATAGGCACTTTCTATGGAGGTAAATTACTTGGTCTTAAACCAAGCCAAGGTTTAGTGTTGGTGATGGCGTATATCAAGTATGAGGACATATAGAAGAACCTGTTGAGGGTAAAGAATGTCATCAACTCATGCAGGCGGTCACTGATAATTTCTGCCCAATCTAGGAATTGTTCTTCACTTAACATAATTTGGATGAAGAAATACGTCCATTCCTCAAATCCATGAACGTATTCAGTTCCCCTTACCCTATGTAGTAACAACACAATGTTGGCCACTTCTTCCACAAAACGGGTCTTGTGCAGTTTATGGGGAAATTGGGACTTACACCTCTTAGGCTTGGCCAACCAATTCTTTGCTATTTCATTCTTGTAAACCCCTTCTTTGCAGAAAATTCAATTTGAGAACTTTTCATATTCATTGGTGTATACTCATCCTTTTTTGGGATTCTCAAACAAGACATGAAGGTGGAACTCTGGACTCTAAGGACTAGTTGATTATCTTCTATCCTATAACCTATCGTGTCTAAGAATTATAGTTCCTAATACATTCTAGGATTATTTCAGGGCATTGCACTGCTAAAGGAAATGTGGCAGCTTCAACCAATCCACTATCAATTATCCATTCAGTGATGGGAGGTAGATTTGGTTTATTGAATTTACTTTGTATTTCATCCAAACTCATAGGCCCTAGGTGGGGTATCTCCAATTTTTGGCCCCTCATAAGTTAGCTCGGACATATATTCATAACCTGCATACTTAACCCTCACCATGGATGAGAGTTTACTGCTCAAAGAATAGATATCCTTCTAAAATGTAGACATAAATAATCTAGGAAAGCAAACTGAAACATGTGAATACTGTAAATACCTTAATGGAAAATCTTGGAACTGAAATTCTTCATCTAGTCTGGTTCGTCCTCAATGAACTTCATCACAATTAGAATGTTTTTTCAACACTTTAAAATCTCTTAAAACTTCACGAAAAAACATGGGAGTAGATGAGCATTTAATATCTTAAATTGCTCCATGACACACGATAGCTATTGCTTCACAATTTTCAATATAACCATCTTTTAAAAACTTGAAAGAAAATGTCTATAAGCGGTAAAGTGGAGAGTTCAACAAACTACACAAATTTTTTTGTGTGCCTGAGTTTGAATAACATGTCAAGACTCCGCTTAAATATTAATCATCACGCATATAGTAAAGGAAAGTTTGACAAACTATACGAAACACTGCCATGGTAGAGAACACAAAAAAGTGATATAAAACAAGATTAAGTGGAAAGGTAGGGGGTTCAGTGAACTATACAAAACACTTCCCAGATTTGAACAATTACATAAAATACATCCTAAGTAGGACTAATCCACTTATAAGTTGGTGGATGACTTTTATGAAGCAAGGGAAAATTATAGGGTAGTAGTCACCTTCCAAGTGCTAGACTCAAAAGTGATGCTACAACCTTGAGCATCTAGTTGTCCCACATAAATTAGATTCTCTTGAGTTGAGGAATGTGTCTCACATCCCACAACAACCAATTATTTCCATTCTTAATTTTAATATCACATCTCCTTTACTAGCAATGCCATACGATTCATTGTCATGAAGGTAGACCTTACCAAGTTTTCCTTCTTAATAATTTTTGAAAACTTCTTGGCATGAAGAGGCATGAAAAGAAGCATCAAAATCCAACACCTATACATCAGCTATAGTTTCACTTGTAGAAAAAACTAATGCACCTACATCCCCTTCAAATGCAACATTTACCTCATTTTCTTTTGAATGACTTTCTACCTTCTTAAATGACCAACAATTCTTCTTTATGTGGCCTTCCTTGCCACAAAACCAACATGTATTTCTACCATTGGATTTAGATCTTATGTGAGATTTATATCTACTTCTTTATTATGTCTACCCCACTCTTGTGATCTCACCCTATTGTCAAAAATCAAAGCCTCTTTGAATGAAGTACCTTGATGTTTTCTTCTCAAGTCTTTGTTGAGAATAATTGTAGCCACATCATCAAGTTTCAACCCATTTCCATTCTCATCGGATCCTTTATTTTTGGACATCGAGTTACTAATTATAATTACAACACCTTTCCAACTATTAGGAAGAGAACACAAAAGAAAAACGACTTTGATTTTCTCTTCAAAATTAATATCAACATAGGTTAATTGGATTATTACAATATTAAATTTATTTAAATGATTGGAAACATTGCTACCTTCCTTCATTTTCAAATTGAACAATTTTTTCATCAAAAGAATATATTAGCAGTAGAAGCCCTCTCCTACATGCCTGAAAATTGGTCCCATAAACCCTTTGGTGTATTCTCTGATGTAACATTAAAAAAAACATTGTTGGAAAGAGAGAGGATGATTGTTGCCACAACCTTTTTGTCCAATACATCCCATTCTTCATTGGACATATTTCAAGATTCTTTGACTTTCCCTCAATTGCTCTTGAGAGATATTTTTGAATTAAGAGAGCTTATAAATTTAGCTTCCATATTCTAAAATTCTGGCCCTAGAATTTTTCAATTCCCTATTTATCTCCATCCTCCATCTCTTCTCAAACAACTCTCAGCTTTGATACCAATTGTTCAATATAAAGAGCATTTTGAAAGTTAAATTGATTTAACAAAACAACAAACAATAATATAGCATATACTAAACAATCATACATAGACAACAAGAATTACGCGGTTCACCAATTAGGCTACATCCATGGGAACAAATGGAAATCTCTTTTTATTTATATCTGTTACAACATACATAAGATGCTTTAATACATATCCAAAGACTATTTTTAAGTCTCCACACATAAGGAGATGAAGAGCCATAGTGAAGGGAAAAGGCCAAGATAGTTGGACTTCATATCCCAACATTTTCCACAAGTTCATTTTGTGTATTACCTATGATCATGGTGTGGTATGAGATCACTTTTCTTTGAGGTATTTTATCTAACAATTCACATCTTGTCTATACAAACTAAAACCAATCTTCCCACAACTACCGCTTCAATCTAATTACAAAGCTCCCACTTTGTCATAGGCCACAAAGATGACGATAATGATTGAGGAATTTTATTTTACACCTTCTAAAACCATTTTCTTTAAAATTTTGAAACCCCTCTCAAAAATATCCATTATGTGCATACATTGTAACCATGGTCACCCTATAATTAAGGATGGTGAGAAAATGTCATTGAATAGATGTATTGAGAGTTCAAGGGTTTATGGGAACTATTTGAATGAACCTCAAGAAGTGTCAAGGTTTGGTGAGGTACCTGGTACCATGGGAAGCTGAAAAGTTCTCGTTCCTCCCTAAAATGTTGAACACATGATTTAAAATTTAGAGGTAACATCATGGGTTATGAAGGGTGTAATAACTTGTCAATACTTTAGAGGATATTGGAAAAATTTCATAGGCTTGAGGGTTTTTGGGAGACTTTTCAAACAATCACATGAGTAAAGTATCAAGATTTTGACAAATTATTTAAACTTAAGAATCTATTTCAAAACTTGTTCGACAAAATCATAAACACCAAAAGATGCATAAACTTTGACTGCGATAGTATTTTATCTTTAAGCCTTAGTATATTATCAATAATGATGTCACAAAACCCTCTTTTAGAATATTTTTCTTAAACTTTGATAAAACTCTTGATTTAATCATTTTCATAAACTACTCAGTAAAAAATTAAACTTTTAATATCTCATAAATTGAAAGGCATCTTTGTTTGAAAACTTTCCATATTAGATACAAAATACTATCAAGAAAATCTCCATAAAAGTATTTTGCACCATCTCCCATAGATTTGGAGATTTAATTATTTTCATAAATCTCGACAAATTGGATAATTGCTCTTAGTATTTTGACTAAAATAATGGATGATTCTACTTCAAAATGGGAAGACATATAAAACTTGAGGATAATTGGATTATTTGTGAGTATGAGTTACTCAACACAAGAATTTGGACACAAATTTTTTAATATTTGGTAAGTTCAAAATAAGGTTAATGGGATGCAACTCCCAAATGTGCCTCTTTGGTTGCTTCAAGTTTCTCTTTGTTAGATATTTGAGGCCCTCTCCTTTTTTGTTGAAGCTATGGCATCCCTTCATACTTCTAAAAATTAATATTTTTGTTTGGTTGGTTTCTCATAATAATATCTTGATGAGTGAAAATTTATCTAAATGGGTTTTTCTATGCCTAATAGGTGTATTTTATGTCAGTAAGTTTATGAGTTTTTTCTTCATTTGATGGTATATTATCCCTTTTCTTTGGAGGTTTAGGGCTGGTGTTATCCCACTTCAATTTTAGTTGGGACTTCTCTAATAATTTTCAACGGTTGATTGAACAATGGTCATCTCCCTTTTATAACCCTTATTTAAACTTCTTTGGGGAGTTGGTATACCTCACATTATTTAGAGATAATGGATGGAAAGGAATAACATAATATTTTGGTATTAGAATTCTACCATTGGAAATGTGTTTGATAAAATGAGTCTTTCCATAAAGGATAATTTATTATTAGCTATTAAGGAACAAGTCTCCAATTCTAAAGTGGGGGTCTCTAATATGGAGATAGAGGTGGCCTCATCATGGAATTTATACTTTGATACATCAATGTCTATCAAATTGTAAATCCAAAAGGTAAAATATCACTTGGTTCCTTCCTCCTAATTGATTTGAGTTAAATTGTGATGGGGTTTCCAAAGGAAACATGGGACTTGCTGGTGGGGGAGGTGTGCTAAGATATGATAAAGGAAGGTTTATTGTAGCTTTCGTAATCAATATCAATATCAAACCAACCAATTCATAAAATTTACAACAATCTATAGTTTTCTCAAGATGGCTCAATGTCTTGGAGTTAAGTTCCTAATTCTATAAGGTGCTTCAATGAACATCCTAAATTTCTTGAAGAATGAATCTCATCCTAGTTTCACTATTGAAGGTTTGATTATGAAATCCATTAATATTATTACTAGCATGAAAAACATTATTAACTCATAACTATAGAGAGGCCAACAAATTTTGATCACCTTGTGAATTAGAGAGTTCATCATCATGATTTATCAAGATAGATGTCTAATGACACCTTCCCCATGGTAATTGTGAAGATATGTAAGTATGATATCAAAAATCATTAGTTTTCACTTTATCTTATGGTACGTTATGATCTTTGATGTTATTTAGATCATGATAATTCTTGTTAGTAGCATTAACACATAGTATTTGGATCAATCTTTTACCATTTTATTTTTTGTTGTGGTGTTGATCCTATCCAATAGATATTTTTAATGACCAAGGGATATTTTGTGGGCTAGAATTGAAAGGGACATGATTTATATTATCATCAGAGGTGATATAAATAAAATATAACCCTTAAGATATAACAACTTCAAACATAATTCTAGGGTGTGGAAAATCCTAGCCAATGGGTGTTTGACTTCGTTCATGGAAAAACTTAATGGGTATGACACTTGATTAGCTATTGAGTTTGTTAAAGGTTAGGATAATAGGCATGTGGTATTAGAGGGAATGAAGTTCAAGGTAACATAAGATTTAATGATGGAAGTGATATGGATCTTGGTTACAAGAGAAAAAATCTTCAAAGACATGAGGATAAGAGATGATTCCATTTTGATATTCCATGAATTTGGGGAAGAACTTAAGAGAGTGAATTTTATACATTCCATATGCTAATGTGCCTACTCGAGGTCATTGATGCAACATTTGACAATGTAGTGCTTGCTCTTGACTATCAAATGCTACTGCCTTTGCATGACGACATCCAGTTTCTATCATTCCTTGATTCTATGAATAATTATAATTGCACTTATTATTTTAATTATGGGAATGAGGGAAGACAAACGTGTTTATGGATTAATCATGGGTTTAATTAATCACCTCAATTGCTGATTTTTCTTGAATATGTGATTAAATTTGAATGTTGCAATGTTAGACTTTGTTTTCCTGAGTATAAGGATGAATCTACACGGTTAAGGACTATAACTACTTCCCATTTTCTCATGCATGCATTACGAGACTCGATAAGTGTAAATGTTGGTTTGCCTTGACTGAGCATGGTGCTTTGTAAATACCTTTGTACATTATTCGTTTTGAGTAGTGTAGGTCTCGTGTATATACCTTGTGTAGACATCAAAAAATTGTCCTCTTACGATACCTTGTCACAACATCACATCATTTAGACACCTTGTATCATGTTTTGCCCTAGGTACCCATGTCATCATCTAATTAGTTAAATAAATCTTATTTATTTGACTAATTTCATTTATTCCCTTCCTATGCATAATTCATCCATTCCTCTAATGTTAATTAAATAATTTATATTATTTAATTAATTAAATCATTCTATCATTCCTCTAATGTTAATTAAATAATTTATATTATTTAATTAATTAAATCATTTCTATTAATTCTTCTAATGTTAATTAAATAATTTATATTATTTAATTAATGAAATCATAAATCAGCATTAATTAAATAAATCAAATATTTATTTAATTAATAAAATCTTAAAAGGATCTTCTTGCTTTCTTTCCAAAATCAACTCATGTGTATCTAATTAATTTATTTAATTAGATAATTCATCAATTATCCTTCTCATCTTTTTTAGGATTTATTTCCTTTAAAAGAGAATCAAAATCTTTCTATCTTTTCACATCTTATCTTATCTTGTTTTAATTCCTTTAAAACAATAAATCAAAATCTTTCTATCTTTAAAAAATCTTATCTCATCTCATTGTATTTCCCCTTTTGTCAAAAATCAAATCCTTATCAATCTTATCAAATCTTATCTCTGTCTGCATCGAAAATCTATAAATCAAACCTTTCACAAGCCATTTAGATCGAATCTTCTTCTAGCATCTTCACTTTGGTCAAAATTAGTCTTCAATCGCCATCTATCATCTTCATCAGGTTGTTATGCTACAAAATTGAGCAATCAACATTCCTCCAACAATCAACCTTTGAAATCTTGCATCCTTGTGCAGGTGGAGAAGAGCAATGGAGATAAATCGAGTTAGCGCGGAGATCGGTTTACATTTGTGCTTATTATTGTGATTTTTGTGTTTATTTCGTACTCTATTGTGCTTGATAGGATCTAATTAGATTTATTGTTTTCAATACTCTAAAATCTGATTGATTATTTCCCTATCTACATTTTGGCGCCCACCGTGGGGCCTTGCCCCAATTTTAACATTTATCTGCAGGTTTTCTGACAGGATTTCGCGTTCTAGAATTCAGCTTTCTGACGAAAATTCTCATTTTAGCACATCCGAAGGTTTGTGTAGGGCATACGAGGGTTTATGTAGTGCATACAAGGCTTTTAATGGTGTTTTTTGCAGGTTTTATTGACTTTGTTTTGCAGATTTGTCAGTTTTTGGATAAAAACCCCATGTTTTACCAATTTCTTCATATCTTCTACACAGCTGTGAATTTTTCTACAATATTTTTATAGAATCTTGTACATCATCTCAAGAGGCTACAGTAAAAAAAAAGGGTTTATCATCATTTTTATAGGAGTTATCATAATTTTATGTTTTTTCATAAAATTGGTTTTTTGGACTCAAATCAGCGAATTTTTTATAAATTTTTACATTTTCAGAAAGCTATTTAAATTCTAATTGGGGTCTATGTTTTACAGATTTAATTTAGAAGTCAAATAAAATGCAAAAAAATACGATCTTCATTTTTTGTATGGTTTTCACAAATCCGTGTTTCTGAGAGCAAAACAAATAATTTTTAAAACTTCTTTACATTTCTGGAAAGCTTTCAGAAAATTAGTAGGGATCTCTTCTTTGAGTTTTCATTTTTCAGATCAATAAAATCATCAAATAATAAAATCTAATTCGGCTATGTCAAAAACATGTATCTAAAATTGCAATTTTCTGATGAGTTTATTTTTTTTCTTTGGCTGCATTATAATATCATCTTTTTTAATCTTGTAGGTGAATCATACAGAGCTCAAAAATCATTTGAATCACTCACAACAATAATTTGGAAAGCGAAAATAACCAGGTGCACTCGTTTTGTCCTTCATCTCTTAATCATTGTTTGTCACACATTTGGATTTGGGCTCTTAAAACAAATCTTGTTTTCAATCACATATCAAAAATCAAGGCTAAAATTAACCATTGTCTTCCATCACATCTTGATTTGAGATCTAAAAAGAACAACTGCTTGAACTATTTTACACACATTTCATTTCTAATCTAAGGGAAATTAATCATTGTGAGTGTGAATCAAGTGCGTGTGATCACAAACACCTCACTTGGTTTGCTTTTATCAAACCTTTCATAAGAGGCCTGCTAGGGGATTTCATCACCCTTGGGGATGATCTCAAATCGAAGTGTGAATCGAAAGACATGCTTGTTTGGAAGTTAAAATCTTGTCACTCTTGGCTAAGCCCCAAAGAACTTTATACCTTTGGGAAGTGAAGGTGAAGGGTGGGTTACCCCTTTCTCCCAGCTGTGTGGTAGGATTTTGCTTTCAAATCATTCCTTAGTCAACCTTGTACAAACTAGCTTGAGACCTAATTGGCCATACCCCACTTGACTAGTCATAGGGATTGTTGATGTGTATTCCATGTGTGCCTGTTTAATAACCATCATTGCATTCTTCAAATTTCAAATTCAAACTTGCTTATGTGTCTTGCGTGTGTGATTCATGTGTGCACATGTGTAATCATTCATTTAAACATTGTGAAATCAAGCTAAACACCAAACACATAATGACAAGTCACTCTACACGTTCTTCCAACACATTCACATCCTATCCATTTCATCCTAATCAATCAAGTCATCCAATCTTATCATTCCACATCATCACCATCACCAACCTAGTCTTAGTCACCACTTGTCAAAATGGTCCTAATCATAAGCCCAAAATCATAATCCAAGGGGGCTATCCCTCTAGGCCAAATCATGAGACAAAACCTAAGCCCGAGATCATAATTCAAGGAGTCCCTTTTTATAGTCCAAATCATGAAACAAAACCAAAACCTAAAATCATACTTCGAGGGGCTCCTCCTACCACCTCTAATGCAACCATCGACAAGGGGAATACCAATCTAGTACATGCACCCTATAACTTTATCATACCATCATCCAATCAAAACCAAAACCCTAAGCCAACACCTTCCACCCATACACCTACAAAGGATGTGACCCAAGGGCTACTAGCAAGGAATCAATTGTCTCCATGTCATCCAACTCATATTCTTGAACATACAAAAGAGTCATCAAACATCATGCCAAGTCCTTCAAGCCAACCATGTCATCCACAACCCCTTGAGTCAATTCAAGAGTCTCCCTTCATAAGTCCAAGTCACCCTCTATCATGCTCCTATGTTGTTGACCATCAAGAACATGACAAGTCTCTCCATGAGAAATCCCCTTCCACCTCCATTCAAATAAGTCATGAGGTATGTCAAGAGCACAATCCTAAACATGAGAAAACATTACCCCCTCATCCACATAAAGATCAACACCCTCCCAATGATTCCATTCATAACATACCTAATACTATTCTTGATCAATCTTCCATCTTTGATCAAGACCCCTTTTATGATCATGAAGACCATGATGATCCTCTTAGCCAACTTTATGCATTCCATGGTCAAGAGCTTTCCACCTCACCCATCCATGATGCACAAACATCCACTTCCCTTGATGAGACATATGCCTCTGAAGCACACATAGAAGATCAAACAAATACATTAGATCTAAGTGAACACAATGCTAATCAAGATCCTAATGATCCCCCATCACCCATTATCGACCCCATTGCAAGTCCTCCATCATATCCTATTGGTCTTTCCACCCTCATTCATGAATGTTCCTCATTAGAACAACAACAACCATTATCTTCCCTTGCTTCATTTTCTCCATCCAATAAGGAACTTGTGTCTAGTGTTTCACTTACACCTAGTCCCATTTTCCATTGCACACCTCAAAACATGAACCACCAAGATAAAGGTTTATACCTTCATGAACAAGGTATTTTGGAGCCCATACATGCCAAAGTCCCTCCACGCTCTTATGTCCTTGGACATATACCCCAAGGACAACAACCTAAGGATGTTGGTACTTCCTCCATACATCCCAAGTCCACCTCCTTTCATCATAAAGCCTATTGTATCTCTAAAACATATGTTGCCATCCCTCCTCCATCATCCTACAAATGTCAAAAGCATGTGACCATACACCTTCCACCATCCACTCTACCACCATTGCTTCCAACTCCTAATATCCCTCGATCCACTCTACCACCAATGCTTCCAACTCCTAATATCCCTCCATCTAATCTACCTCCACTTCTCCCAACACCTAATATCCCCATTATCCAATCTCCTTATCCCTCCATCCATAAATACCCTAACATTCCTAATCATGACCAACAAATGCACACATTGTATAAACATGAAGCTTCCACCCATTCCACCATTCCCATGGGATTCAAAAGCAATAATTTCAATGCCTCTACCTATAAAGTAAAAAATACTAAGGTTTCTTGTGCCTTAGGACATCAATACAAAAAGTCAAAGCAAAATCCATCTAAAAATTTATATAAGCCCATACTTCCAAAAGTAAAGGCCAAAAATAAAATGGTTTGGGTACCTAAGCAAAAAGACATCAAGTCAAATGAGGCATCCACATCACAAAAATCCCAACCATCCACTTCCATCCAACATTCTCATTCCATTCAAAAGTCTCAAATTCCTAAAACCCACACACAAAATAAAAATCATAAAAATACTAAATCTATGTGGGTACCTAAAACACTTCATCCACCACCTCCTAAGCGAACATCTCCATTGCTTCCTACACCCTATCCACATCAAAAGCTTCAACGTTTATCACAGTGTGTGCAACCATTGGTCATGGTTCCCTTCCATTTCACAACAATTCCACATACCTCCATCTCCCCATCCTTCAACTACTATCCTACATATCTTCCCAATCACCTTCCTATGGTCCATGCTTTTGCATAAACCTTTCATCCATCCTTTTGCACAAGTCCTATTCAATTCACATCATCGTCCACTATTCCCCATCCATTCTTGCATAAGCCTTTCATAATCTACTATCTACCCACTCCATCTGCCTTTCATGTCATCTCTTACCAACACCTATGAGCATAATGACATTTGACATGGTCCATGCAATGACATTCATATCTAGTGGGACTACCACCTTTCATGTAACTAGACACTTGAGTCCCCTCCTATCCATATTCCCCTTCTCCTATCCAAAAAATTAAAAAAAAAAAAAGTAAAGAGAAATCCATTCGTCCAACGGTGAAAACCTGGTAAATAGGTGCCTTGGATAAGTACCATGATGAAAACCTAGCAAATAGGCATCATGTGTAGGTTGATCTTCTATGTCACTTACACTTGGGGGCACAATGTCTTATCTATCCAACCTATCATTTTCATGTCATATCATTTCCATCCTACCTACCATCTTTAGCCATCATATTGAGTCCATTCATACATACCTATCAGATTGAGTCCACTTCATCCACCCTTCTTCTTTTGATCTTTATGAAGATATAGGGGAAAAATGTTGAAACATGCTTTGGATATCTTTTGATATACCTCATCCTTCCAAACAAGCCTATCATTATCCTATTGCCATAAGCATTGTCATGAAAAATCCTAAGTCTTGTACCTAGAATGGGGCATGTTATTCCTATGCAACATAGTCTTTGGAAATCACATCCTTGCTCTCTTATGATGCATACATCCATTCCATTCACTATGAACTATCCTTTCCATCCATTCATCTATCATGAGCCTTTTATCCCTTATCCCATCACCCACCCTTGCACCTAGACTTGGTTTTCCCCTTGTCATTGGTCTCTAGCACAAAGGCTACCCAAATTTTCATCCTTTGACACATCAAAACATTTCAAAAATCCAAAAAAAAAATCAAAACATTTCAAAAATCCAAAAAAATTCAAAACATTTCAAAATCCAAACAAAATTCCAAAAAAATCGAATATTCTAAAAATACAAAAAAATCCAAATATCCCGAAAAATACAAAAAATGGAAAAAGTTTCTTAAAAAAATAAAAAAAAATCAAATAGCCAACAAAAATCCAAGCAATAAAATCAATCCATCTAATTGATTCTTCCAATCCATCACCTCAATCCGATCATCCAACCAGTCAATCAAATCAATTCCTCAATTCAATCAATCAATCATCTAATCAAATCACTTCAACCTAAATCATTCCAATCACATCAATTCTTCTATTCAATTTATCACATCCTATCATCCAATCCATCATCATATCATTACAAACTATTTCTTCACATCAATCAAATCAACCCAAGCAATAATCCAAATGCAAGTCAATCCTTAATCCATACCAATCAAGTCAATCAATCTTGTCAAATTATCTAATCACATCCTTTGGTCTTGATCCTAATCTTGTCGTAAACCAAATCAACCAATCAATCAATCAATTATCATCATCCTTGTGTTGCTCTAGGGATATATCACTTCCCAACAATGACAACACTATCATCATCATCAATCAATCAATCAATCAATGGTTTACAGCTTGACAGGGGCAATTCCTTGTTTGTTTTTGTATCATTTGTGCATACTTGCTTGCTTGCTTGTGTGTGTTATCATTTTATCTTGCATTTGTATCAAATCTGTATCATTCTAGCTAATATTCATATCTTGTGTATGTTGGAATATCTTTTTGCATTATCCTTTGCATCTCAAGTCACATAATACCTTTTGTGCATTAGGACTTTAATGCTTTAAGTTTACCTCCTCATACGTCTAGACAAGGTTGTATTACGCTGGGGCATGAGATACATCGTCACCTTGGTCCTTATATCTTGGTGCATAACGTCTAGTGCTATATCAAACATCATGGTTGCTCACTTTCATTGAAGCATAACGTATCATTCCTCTCCTTCATCCACTTTCTATCTTGCATCATCTTTTCTATCCTTATCATTTCATTTCAAGACCCTACTCGTGTTTGTTCAACCCGCCTATCCTGTCGAGGGGGCATCATCATTCCATCATCCTATCTTTATATCATTAACCATTTTCCTCTATCCATACCTTAACTTCTTTGAAATGATGTTACTCGACACAAATCTCATCATCTCGAACATCATCTCAAAGAGGGGAAAAATGTAGACATCAAAAAATTGTCCTCTTACGATACCTTGTCACAACATCACATCATTTAGACACCTTGTATCATGTTTTTCCCTAGGTACCCATGTCATCATCTAATTAGTTAAATAAATCTTATTTATTTGACTAATTTCATTTATTCCCTTCCTATGCATAATTCATCCATTCCTCTAATGTTAATTAAATAATTTATATTATTTAATTAATTAAATCATTTCTATTCATTCCTCTAATGTTAATTAAATAATTTATATTATTTAATTAATTAAATCATTTCTATTAATTCTTCTAATGTTAATTAAATAATTTATATTATTTAATTAATGAAATCATAAATCCAACATTAATTAAATAAATCAAATATTTATTTAATTAATAAAATCTTAAAAGGATCTTCTCGCTTTCTTTCCAAAATCTGAACTCATGTGTATCTAATTAATTTATTTAATTAGATAATTCATCAATTATCCTTCTCATCTTTTTCAGGATTTATTTCCTTTAAAAGAGAATCAAAATCTTTCTATCTTTTCACATCTTATCTTATCTTGTTTTAATTCCTTTAAAACAATAAATCAAAATCTTTCTATCTTTAAAAAATCTTATCTCATCTCATTGTATTTCCCCTTTTGTCAAAAATCAAATCCTTATCAATCTTATCAAATCTTATCTCTGTCTGCATCGAAAATCTATAAATCAAACCTTTCACAAGCCATTTAGATCGAATCTTCTTCTAGCATCTTCACTCTGTCAAAATCAGTCTTCAATCGCCATCTATCATCTTCATCAGGTTGTTATGCTACATAATTGAGCAACCAACATTCCTCCAACAATCAACCTTCGAAATCTTGCATCCTTGTGCAGGTGGAGAAGAGAAATGGAGATAAATTGAGTTAGCACGGAGATCGGTTTGTATTTGTGCTTATTATTGTGATTTTCATGTTTATTTCGTACTCTATTGTGCTTGATAGGATCTAATTAGATTTATTGTTTTCAATACTCTAAAATCTGATTGATTATTTCCCTATCTACACCTTGCTTTCCTGCTTTTGTTTGGTTAGTTGGGTTTTTGTAGGTTATTTTGCTTTAGGGTAGTTTCTTTGTTGTTTGCTTTCACTTTCCTGCTTTGGTTAGTTTAGGTGTTTTCTTTTTGTTTTCTTTCCGTTCACTTTCCATTTTACTTCCACTATGTTGTTGCTTTGCCTGGGGTCCCTCTACTGTTGGTTGAGCACGTCTGTGTGCACAACAACCATTTTAAGTACCTGGGGCTATTCTATGTATTTCTTTGTCAAACTCTAATCAAGTTTTCAAAGTGGACGGTGAGGATCATCTGTTAGTGTCAAGTGATCTGGGTGTATGATTCTAAGAGGATAAGTTGTTGGTTGGTCCAATTCCTGATGTATTCTAAAATCTTACATCTCTTACACATCTTAATAATTCCGCTGTCGTTGTAGTTCCTATTGTGAAGTTTAGTTAAGTGAGAAATCTAAAATTCTGCTTCGTCACTCTGATTCTCAGCCTTGAGTGCAAGCTTCACTACTTGCGGGTTGAAATGAAAAGAACTGAAAAAAAAATCAAAAGAAAAGAAAGAAAAGTAAGACATTGAAAATCAAAAGAAAGAAATTCAACTTTTCAAGGGGATCCAAGCAACTCTACCGGGGCTATGGACGCCCAACCGGTAGTAGAGCAATGTTCAGGAGAATCACAGTGACAACCTCATTAGGGCTATGGATGCCTGACTGGCACTGAGGCAATGTCCCAGATGCTTTTTGGAGTTATAATAAACTATGTAGCTTAACTTGATAGAGCTTGTGTTCCTATATCAACTAATGGATGGGAATTAATGCAAATGCACACACTTGGATTTTTAGGATACTAAAGGTTGGGTTGACTAGTGGTTTTCATCCTTTGGTCAAACATCTAGTTTATTTTCTCTAGCATGAAGGTCAGAACCAAAGATTTTGAGTTCGTAATTCCAGTTTGTCATCGAAATTATCTAGAGCATTTCCCTAGTGAGTTTCCATTTTTTGTGCATGTTTTGCACAACCATCCCATCGAAGGCAGGGACCCCCTCCTTTTGCTTGGATCGAGTCATTTTGAACTCCTCTCATTTTACACGCCCATATTTCCATGGCCAAATCAGCCATGAGCCTTAAAATGATCAACCTCATATTGGTCAAGTTCACCTAGTTGAGTTTCACTAAGTCATTTGCCCCTGCGGGCTTAGTCTTGCGGTTTCCATTTGCTTTTTTCCCGCGCCCATTACCCTTGGCAGACTTGTGTTCACAGGTTAACTCTTGTCGTTCACTATTGCACTCTGCCATTCATTAGCGGCCAGGTCCCAACATTTTCCCAATGGGGGGACCCCACACCCATGTCCACTGCTGCATCTTTCACACTCTGCGGACCCGCAGCCACGGGTCTCCCTAAGCGAGCCTTCATTCCTGATTCACTATTCCACAGCGGCCAACTCATGACTTCCTCCCATGTGGTAGTATCTGCACTTGGTTTCATCATCCCCATCACTGTTTCATCAATGTTACCCCAGTAGTGAATTAACCATTTAACAACACTCCACCATCCTCCATCGTTTACTCGCATAGAATGATCACGTGTTTCTCTTTCTATGGGAGGATATTAAGTATGTTGCATGGCTCCTAAGTACAAACTCATGTTTGACCTGCAAAATGTGGGGACTAAATAGGGCTCGTGATAATTTGAGGCAATACTTATAAAATGGCACCATGCCCTAAAACCTTACCTTAAGAACGATGACATTTAAAAAATTAACGAAAACGACCACTGCTTATGCGGGCTCCGCATGCGGGTGGCCGCCTGCATATTACTGTTATTACAACGACAACCCTCAAATGGCTTCCTGTGGGCTACCATCTGCAAGAATGCATGCTCATAGATGTTGTGTACCATCTAGGTTCTCCATCCCAACTTGACCTCTCCTACAGGTGGACATCATCCATGCAGAGTCTGCACTTCTTATGGCCATTTTAAGAGCCATTAATGGCATTAGGGCAATGATTCCCACATCCCTTGCCATCCCATCGGCCCTCTCTCCCACGGGTTCTGCATCACACCATGCCATCGCTACCTCTGTTGTCTCCACGTAGCTTCACTAATGGCCCCTGTAATACTTGCTCCGCATTGCTTATGCGGGCTTCGTGAGCATAGAGTGATCATGAAAGTAAACTAAAAGAGCAAGATGTTGCTAGAAAGAGTATGATCAACAACATGGGTCATTGTTTCAAGGAAATCACAATGAGATTGAGGGAGGTAATGCTATCATTGAACTTATATCTGTGTCTAGATCAACGGGAATACACCATGCAGTGTCTGACCACAAGAGTGTTGTCTAAATAATCTTTGCTAATTGACAACAACATTTACGCAGTGACCACCTACACCATAAAGCACGATCAAGTAAGGTAGAAGCATGCCATTTATTAACTTGACATCATCATTTATCTTTGCAAGTCACAAAGCCACCAGAGGTTAAGGAGGCGTGGGACTCTACCTTGCTTCGGTCGTCATCTCCATGGCATTCTACCCATGAAATTTCACTCTTTTCTATCCACAACTCCTCCACAGAAATATCTCTTGTGGGTCTTGCACCTCGAGATGTTGTCTTCTCGACCGTTAGAAACAACATTCTCCTACAACCTCCCTACATCCTTCCTCATCTCCCTTTACAAGGGTCCTTTGTGCGGGGCCTGTCGTTCTAGTGACTTCCTTCCTAGCCACCCTCTCGCACAATCGTTCCATGTTGCACGACTTGAATGTTCCTCTTTCCAAAGGTTGATGTTGCTTGATTCTGCTCACATTGTGCCATTTTCATGACACCCTTCACACATGACAATAATCGTGCTATCCATGAGTGAATAAACACTGTCTTAAGAATGTGTATTTATAGGTGATCTTAGCCTGTGCACTCTCGCATAAGCATCATATTTCAAAAGCTCCTTCCCATCCAAGTTAGTGTGTTGAAACTTCAAGTATCTACAAACCAGGGGCATGTCCGAAGAATTTGAATCTATGAGGTTGTGCAGATCAGAATTTTGAATGTTGCATGTGTGTATCAGACTTGAAGGAGAATAACCTTGGTAGGACCACAGGTCCTTGAGTCGCATGAACATTATTGAAACACAAAACTCCAATCCACAACTTTTTTATGGAAGTATTTAGGGATTGCAGGGGGTGACTAGATGATAAGCCCTGAGGATACCTTAACTAGAAACAAGGTGATCAAAGATCCACCCAATCACTATGAGATATGAGCAACATAAAACTATAGGATAGGCAAAGTTTGAATCATCATATGGTAATTTGGACCACAAAATGATTAGAACGATATCATGAATGGATGAGCTCAATGCGGTGTATTCTACATAGGTCAGAGGGTGTACAGAAAACTTGAATGGGTAGTTACATCCAAGCTGATGGTCCTCATGAGTGGTTGAGGTTTGAATTTTTCAAGTGTTAAATCAATCACCTTTGATAGCATAAGAGCCTATGCTATCTCGATACGAGAAGAAGAGGACATGTTTGCAATGATTAACGTTGTGAGTAGGATATTGAGCGCTTGTAGCTAATATGACTTCTAATAATGGAGTAGCGAAGTGTATTTCATAGGGAATATAATGCGGGCTTCCCTCAGCCCAATGTCATTTTCACAACGACCATTTCTCTATGGCTCCCTGCAGGCTTCCACCCACACAACCACCCCTGCGAAAAATTTCATTGCGGACTTTGCTACTTTCATTGCCGATCAATGGTAGCTCTATTATGTCCTGCTAATGCTACAGAAGGTGGGAAATGAAGGGACGTTTGTATGATGATTGGAGAGGAGGAACGCTTGACAGGGCTCGATCCCTAGGTTTATTCTTCAACATTGACAGGTTCTTCCATTTTAGGCACTATGAGGTCCCCATCTACAGTCTAAAATAGTGTTTACACCATGATCATCTGATATCAACTCCCCACATCCATGTCTAATGCGAAGCTTGCATTCTTGTTTTCCGTCAAGAAATTCCATGTGGGTTTTTGCAAGAGAGACACTTTTTTCAAATGACTGTCACTAACAGGATGCCCACCACCTTCTCCTGCATTGGCCAACCAATATGGCTCACCCATGTCAATGAATTTAATTTTCTTTTAAAGGAAGTGAGTGGTAATTTGGGGATTGGGACGTGACGAAGTGTTCAATGGGTGCATGATAATTGGAAAATCCTAAAGCAAGATGATCAAAGAATGATAGAAAGTATTGTGCATACTATGCGAATGAAAAGAATGATAGAGTTTGTGATAGAATGATCAACTGGTTTAACGTAAGAAGCTCGCGTGGTTAAAGGTAATGGTAGGAAGAGGGGAACTAAACTAACAAGGGTTGGAGGTTGTTGTGTGAGATTCATCGCTCACAGGGCTGACAATATTTCACCATTTCCAAATGGCATCCTCATCACAACCACCCGCGACAGTATCCCTGACGTCCCCCTCCTCTGTGAAACCCGCGGTTCCCATGTTCATCCCTTTAAAAATGGAGTCAGCATGGTTATAAATTAATGGAAGAATTATGGGGGTTGAACTAAGGTTCTCAAGTAGTTAGGGATGAGATCACAATGGCAGGATAACAATGATAACCCATCTGGTGAATGCAGGCCTGAGAATGCTGATGAATATTGAGCCCTTCATCGGTGTTATGAAGATATTTATTGAGTATGAAGGCTACGGGGCTGCGAGTTCCCTTAGCCATTCCAAGGAACACACATTTTTAAGTATTTCACTAAGGTGCACCAAGTAAAAGTAAATCACGAAGCCCTTCAGGAAGATATTTAAAAATGATGCGCATGGTGATTAAGTAATATCAGATGTTATTAGGGACAATGGATTCCACACAAAGTATTGATCTTCAAAATTAGGCATTCATGGTGATGATTCCCATGGGTCAATACATTCAACGCGGAATTCCCCTATGCAAAACACGTAGCAATCCTTGCCATCCATACTCTCGAATGGCTTACTATTACGTGGGGCCCGCCTCACCCAGGGTTATCCATTTCTTCCCGGATACAACGGACTTCCTACAACATCACCCCACATGCCATCACCTACGCTTCTCTTGGTCTAACGGGGCATGAAGTTAAGCTTGCTTCTGAGTTATGGAAAGGAAAATCAAGATATTTAAAAGAATGTTACTTTATATTAATGTTATTGGATCATACATAAGAGGCGTAAGGGTAGGTGTTAAAGGACATAAATCTATTCATTGAATATTGATATATCATATGGGTCTAGCCTATGATTATTTCATGCAAGTATGAGTTTGTTCATGGCAGGATGAGGTTAAAATGGCAAGTCGAGGGGTCGACCATAGAGAAGAAGCTAAGAGTCTTTTGAAAATGATGAAACATCTAAACAATGTACCTAACGACATATCAACCACTAGAGTCTATAGCAAGTGAAGTGATTATGATTTCCTAAACAAAAATGTCATTCTTAAAAGCGGGCACATAAGGGGTATGATTGACAATTTGAGTAATCAGGGCAGTTGAAGGAATACCATGGGAATTCATAGGAGAATTTTGTGTCTTTATACTTTATGGACCTAATTACATTTATTGTCTTGTGTAGGGCTATGACTTTGAAATGAAGATTGCTACAAATGAGAGGTCACTTGAGATGCCTATGACTTCATACCATCAAGAGGCAAGTTTATGGAACCAGGTTGAGGAAGATTCAAGAGGGATAAAACTATAGGGGCACATAATTCAAATGGAAAATTTGGGTGTTTCCTACCAAGTCTGTGAAGGAAACAATAACCAAATATCACCATTGCATCTAGACCGAGAGGAAGATCTCAATTCTCAAATGCTATACTTAAAGGTGGCTAAATCAGAATCAACTTAACAAGGATGACCAATAAGAAGATGACGACATGCCATAGAGAGATAGTGTCAAGGATATTGATGGCTATCTGCTAAACTCAAAAGGAGGAGATTGTTTTATCTTTCCTAGATGATCGCGATCTGTCAAGGGGTTGTCCTGTCATATCAAGAGGCAGCTAATCCATCCCACAATGATGCAAATCTACTAACAAGGCTCATAGAAGGTAGCCTTTAGGCAGTTTCAACTACAGTAAAAGGGAAATTAGCAAGAGGAAAAAATTGCTACAGTACTTGGGCACTACAAGAAAAAATAGGGAAAAGACAAATAACGTATTTTAAATTGTTGGATAATGGGGGTAGGTGAAACCCTAATGTAATTTAATCTGAGCCACTAATTGTGAATCAATCCTAGCCATTCATTTGGGCTTTGGAAAACTATAAATAGGGTTCTCCCCCCATTTGTAAATGGTTGGAGAACTGGTGTAAAGGAATTCTACAACAATAGAAAGCAACATTGCATGATTTATGGGTGTTTATTTTGAACTTGTTCATTATGTATGCATGGTTCCACTTCCATGTTAGCTTTAGTTGTTAGTTTCTTGAGTGGAATTGATGATGGTGTTTTTTGTTACAGTATTTGATGAATTTCTAGCTTATGCTTTTTGTGGCTTGTTGATGATGAATCACTTTGTAAAGCTAGTTTGAGCTTCCTTACTTCATTGCTGCAACTTAGTTCAATTCAATGTTCATGATTTGTGTGTGCAATATGAAAATCTGGAGTCCTTAGAAGATAGCACTAGTTTTGTGTAACTGTAGGTTCCTCTTTTCTAAGAAAAACCCAGTTTAGGAAGTTTGTCTATTGTAGTAGTCTCCATGATTATTGTTCATTCATAGATTAGGTCTAGGAAATTCTCCCTTTCCCTACCCTTTTTCCTTTTTTTTAATAGTGACTTTGAACAAGGTTCATTGCACATTGTAAAGCCAAATTTGAAGCTGAAATAGGAGTTCTAGACTACTATTTTGAACTTGTAGCAACTGCACATTAATTTCTACATCCTAAGAACTGTATTTGCAGACCCAACTTCCCACACTTTGTAACTCATCTGTAAGTCCGCTTTGTGATTCCAACAAATTGTGTGGATCAACTGAGGTATTCCAAGCACTGTCAAGACCTGACATTAGAGACCTTGGGATAGTGTTATGCAATTTTATTGTGGAAGATTGTCTTTCAAGAGAGGTGATGCAGCTATGCATTACCTGTGTTGAGAAGTTCATAAAAAAACACATCATCAAGGACCTTCCCATATTCCTTCACTTCCTTAGAAAAATAGGCTTTTGTGTAGGATTTTATTAATGGTACTATGAATCGATAGTAATCTTTCATCCCCACTTCAAATTCTTCTTCACAGTTGGTCTAGTGGTCTTCAATCCTAGGCTCGTGAATAAAGATAAATCCTATCACCTTCCCAATCTTGTTGATTGGTTTGAACCACTTCTAAGCATCATTATACAACACAAAATTATACTTTGAGATCTCAAAATTAGCTCCCTTTGCATTTTTCATATTGGCACAAGAATATACCCCCATTTTGATTGGGAAGTGTATAGGAGTGAATCTGTACCCCCCTCAAAAGTTTCCCTTTTACATCCTTCACCTTAGAAATATCAAACCTGACCATGTAATTCCATATCATCCTCATACTCCATCCACTTGGTGTTGGAATCAAGCAACACTGAGAGGGGAGGTCAATAAATGTTGTGCAATTGTTAACTTTATTAATCTAATGTTCAAAGCACTTATAACATTTAACCAAAAGAAATATGCATGAACATAAAGCAAGAAACCACAAAACCATAACACAAGGATTTTTATGAAACCCTATTAGGGGAAAAACCACAGTGGATGGCCAATCCACAATATGATCTAAGTATACTCAAAAATGTGTTTACAAAATGGGAATGCACTTGCATTCAGGCACATTTCCTAGAGCTCACTGCCTTACCAAAGTTTGGAATACTTCCAAAAGATTTGAACTGAGAAAGATAGCATCTACAAATTCCTGATTATAGTTCCTGTTAGGCTCAATAATCAAATTTTGGACCTTTTGTCTAATTCTCCACTTCTGCTCTATTCTGCTTCAACTCGGATCACAAAATCATTAATGCACAAGTGAAACTGTGCATAATCGCTCTACTAATCTTTTGAAATTCACAACATACATCAACTCACATCGAACACATATCAAAATGATATAATTGATTACATATATATATCCGCTACAAGGAATTTAATCACTTAATGTCGGCTTCAACAAAATAAAAAATATTCACAAACTGTCGACTCAAATCATCCATAATATTCAATGCGCATCCACAAGAGTCGGCCATAGCATAGTGAGGACCCAAATCAAAATGCTCGAACACAAAAACACTTAAACAATAACTCCTCAAATATCCACGACACACTATATTCACCAGGTTGGCCTTCATACACTGATGAATAGAGAATTTTCTGACCGGACCTTCTAACTTCCACTCAAATTGATATGAGGCACCAAGATTTACAGATAAGACAAATTATCCTTCGATCAATCTTCCCTGAGATCCACAACACAAAATAATAACAAAAAATATGCATATGAGTCGAAGAACACAAATCTTCTGGATGCTCTGTTCTAGCTTAGCAGATAATCACTGATCTTCAATCTATCTGCCAGTATGAGTAAATTACAAAGTGCCAATCGACTAGCTGATAAGGGTTGCCATCAATGAAAATATTAGAAAACACGTGTAGTGTCTCTTTCCAACAATCTCTCCCTTTGGCATTGATGGCAACACTTAGTGAAAAATAACTAAGTGTCGGATCAGTACTAACATAAATACACTACCAACCAAAATTCTAGAAAGATCTTCATTCACAACTCAAAACTACAACTCCCCCTTAGATGAACACACATTTTTCAATATTCTACTCTCCCCCTTTGACATCAATGGAAAAGATGGGGAATCTACATCCAAAACTTCTATAAACAAGAAAAAACTTTAAACTTGTTTCAACAATTTACACAAACTTGAAAACATCTACAACATTGGTTTTCAATAGGTTCAGGCTTGAGTCCCAACACTTCTTAAGGCTTTCCAGAATAGTTATGTGACCATAGAGTAAATAATATTGCATCTTTATTGTTTCAAGGTTCACTGGATCACTGACCACCAAAGCATCTTGTGCTTCCTTCAAAGCACTCAACATAGTTTCCATCTTCAAATCAATTAAGCCTCTAAGTTCACAAGCTCTTTCCACAACTTTGTCATATCATGCTTCAGACACTTTATCTTGTCAAGTAGAGATATAACTTGACCTTCTTGCTCTCCAACAAAAATAGTTAAAGGATCAAAAGCATCAGAAATAACAGGTAACTCTTTCTCATGATCCTTAACGCTCTTTTCATTGTCCTCAGTAAGTTTAAACAAATACAAACATGACTTATAAACCTTTCCACCTTCAGATAGAGCACTATGAACATTCTTCACACAGGTAGCTAATAGAGATTTATCTTTAGCTATCATTTGTTTCAGACTACCAAAACTTTTTTCATCAAACTCATTCTGTACCTTTACCAAAGCTAACTTCTCAAGTGATTCAAAATGAGTACTTATCGAATTTATAAGCTTCTTCAGCTCACCAGAAGAAGAACCAAATTGGTCCTTAACATGAGTAGGCATGATATTATCCAGAATACCAGATGCAAGATTCAACAATTCACTATCCTCAATGTGGGATTTTAGAATTTCTTCCCTAGCATTAGCTTGTGCAAATGATGCGACTTTCATTTTCTAAATTAGGGACAAAGTGGACAAATGAATAGGAGCATCTCCCAAATCAAGATCAAATTATTCCTTTTGCTCTTCAAAAATTTTCTTCACTGCCTCTGTAGTGTCTTTTTCTTCCACTGAAACTTCCTTAACTTCAACCTTCTTTTCCTCAACCATTGATTCTTCAGCTACCAATTCTTGCATGCCTTTAGGAACCTCAACTTTTTCACTTGACATCTCCTTTTCTTCACTCGACACAACTTTAGGAGCTTCAGTCTCCATATGTACTTCTATATCATGCACATCAGGAGGAATTTGAGTGTCCTCAACTATAACCTCTTCATTTACCAGACCAGATGAAATATATTCCACATGCTCTTCTTCAAAAACAACATCAATTTTTTTCTTTAATAGAACTTCAGAATTCTCTCAATTTCTTTAGCAACCTCTTCAGTCCTTCCCATCATAAGCTTGTTTATCCTTGTTTTTCTCTTGAATTCTCTTTTTGCTTCTTTTAGGATTGACTTCATTTCCTCAATTGACATTAACAGACTTAGATTTGCAAGAATCTGCTCTCTCATTTTCTCTTCTTCAGTTCTTGCACTTACTCTTCTCCTTTCCAAGATTACATACAATTCCATAGGAAATTATGCCATTATCTCAACAAGAGGCATATTGAAATTGTTCAAATATTTTATTGTAGCCTCCTCAAGAACTCTTTGACCAACACTATCAAAGGTTCCATCCACTTCACATAGGGGCTTAAGATTACCATCCTTGATTATGTCTTTCTCAACTTCCTCTACAGACATACCTGGTTTCTTAGGCTTCATCTTCTTCTTTGCTTTCAACTTTTCATTAGAGGGCTTGTCCTTAGTGACTGTTGTTGTAGCTTGAGTGCCCATATGCTTTATTTCTCTAACTTCTTCATCAAATTTTGTCTCTTCATCTTCTGAGACAACTTTATACACTCTTGTGCTCTTATCCTTCTTCCTCTTACTAGACGCCTTAACTTGAGCTTTTTTAGGGGTTGACTTCTTTGCATGACCAAATAGGGGTGTAGAGCCTCTTGTTGATCTAGTTCAGGTAGAGGATGTTGTTGGACTAGCAGATTCAATTTTACTAGGCTCTTTTCCTTTTTTTCTTTCAACTTGTTCTCTCTTCCTTCTGGCTTCTCTTACTACTTCTCCAGATATACCCATGCTTTCTGCAAAGACTTCCATTTCTTTTCTTACTCTCCAGACTATCATTGGCTTCTTTAGTTTCTCATGGACTTGCATGTCCTTTTCTGCATGTTCCAAACCTTTCTTCAGATGAATCTAAAGGCTTACTCAACAAATGTTGTGCATATAGCTCCAAAATTATTTCATCAACTTCATAACCCATTGCATAATCGAAACGGTTCTAGGTTATGCATCTTCCATCAAGTATTGATCAATATCCACCATTAAAAAAATTATGTCCTTATACTTCTCCACAATAGAAGTAGGAATTATTTCTCTTGCTTGCATTACATTCTGAAAGTTCTTAAGATATCCCCAGATTGCAATTTTCCTGGCTTGCAAATCACCAAGGTTGAATAACATATCTCTAATCTGAATAGCTACAGGCTTATCACTTCTTTTCCAAAACACTTTCCCAACTCTCGGAACTTCATTCATGAAATAAAAGAACAAACACAACAACAGATTACCATAGTTGAAGGAATTCTTCTTGTCTTTCTTTATCTTACCAAGATTCTCCATAAGCCGACTTTGAAGCAATTCACATAAATCATACTCTGCATTCTCCTTCACCATCTGATATGTTGCATATATGGCAGTACCAGATACAAAAGTTTCTTGGCTGGAAGGATATATCTTGTAACCAATGACCATCGAGGAAAATTTCACATCCACATCAACAATATCATCAATTGTCATTGCTCTTTTGTCAAATGTTGAACCAATTCCATCAATGACCATCTGATTCTTCACTGACTTCAAAATCAGTAATCCACTAGAGGAATTTAAACCTGTAACAACTCTTATAGCTTCTTTTGTAATATTGAAAGGTTGAGTCAACCACATAAATTTAGCATGAACTTGACTCAAGATATACTTGACCCATTCACTTTCATCAAACATGGGGAATTTCACAATCTGCATGAATTTCTTCTCCTCTAGGGTTTTTAATTTAGGCTTAACATAGAAATCCTCTCCAACAATGTGTTTGGAATACAAATTCAGCAACTATGAGCTCCCTAACTCCTCAATATTAGCATGAAAGTATGCCCTAATATCTTCAATATGCAATACGCCATACATAATAGACGAAAATGCACCTAAGGGCTTGGTCTCAACAGACTTGAAAGGATGCCAATTGAATTTCGGACGGGGTCTATCCTTGACTTCAACTACCAATGGAGTAGCCATTTTCACAAATTCACAGGTTTACAAGTTTTCCCGATAAATACCTTTTCGCCGAATTAGGGTTTGATCTTCGAATTTCCTTCACACTTGAATCCTCGCCAAATTTTGCCAAAGTTCACTTCAAATCTCTTCAAACTTCTTCTCTTCAAAATGCAAAGTGAAAAATGAAAGATAGAAATTTATTTTTATCATTTGCACACCTAACCCTTTTTGATGCAATAAATGCTTTTTCCCTAAATCATCTAGATACCCTGTTTCCATACACTGTGAAAGATAACCCTTCTATGGACCTTCAATTCTGTAAAAATACTTTTTCCAATTTTCCAACAACATCTGTAGATCATCGATGCAATTACTGCAATAATCCAAATCTCGATGTCAATTACCAGTAGGGGGTTTGAAAGATTTTCTTGACAATTCCCCCTAGGCCAAAGGCCTAAAAACTAGTTCCTGCGGGAAGTACCAGGAATAGGTTCTGGTGAAGGCTCATTTTATGCAGTAGAGGGACTCTTCTTTACCAATTTCTTATTCATCTACTTCCTAATCTAATATATAGTGACTTTCCCTTTTCCTTTTTCATCCTTATGCATGTTTCTTCTTTGATTTACCGGACCTCTTCTGCAAAATCTAGAAATATGACTGGTTATGTTGCAATTGTAGCACACCACATTTCTTTGTCCAGACCAGTTGTTCCATTGATTTTCTCTTGATGTGCACTGGTTAGCAATATGGAAAAATCTATTGCATGTATAACATTTGACATCTCTATAAAAGTTGTTCATCACATTTCTACATTCATTTGACTTATGACCATACTTTTTACAATTAAAGCACTGACTAGAGAATGATGGACCACTTGAATTTCTTCTACTTCTACATTGACTAGCCATATGACCAAATTTATTTCAAGTAAAACAATAGCCATTGAACCTCTGAGCATTAGGTTGTATTACCAAATACCTTCCAGTGTTGTTCATCTGATTTCCTTGTCTAAATCTCCTTTTTCTAGATCTGGAACTTTCTCCTTCCTCATATCCAAGACCTTGCTTGTCACCATCAGTCCTCTGATTTTTATTAGTTCATCAAGCTTGGATAAGCTAACCTTGAAATTCTTCTTGAATTCATTTGCAGTAGCAAGTTCATCTATGAGATCAACAATGTGCTTTTCAAGTTCTTTCTCATTATGTTTGGATTGCTCCAACTCAAGTTCCAACTGATTGAATCCATTAGTAATTCGGTTGTCTTCTTCATATTTTTCTTTCAAGGATTGTGCAAGCTTCTCTTCATTCTTCTTTATGTCTTCAATTTCCTTGGTCATCCTCATCATAATAAATTCCATCTCATGCTTTTGGACTATATTTTCTCTAGAAGACTTTTCACATTCTTCTACATTTTCCTTCAGGGCTTGACTTAGTTGTTCATCTACAATGCGTTTACTGTCATCTTGCTTGATCTGATCACAAAGTTCCCTTCTCTTCTCCTTGGACTTATTGATTTTATCTTTCAATGACTCAATGAATCTCTTAGCATTCAAAATATTTTCTTGCAATTCCCAAAATTTAAATTTTGACTGATCAAGATCATCTAGGACCACCATAATTTGTTGTTGAAGACTACTTGAATCCATTGAAACACTTTCCAAGATCTTCCCCAAGTTGTTAAACTCCTTCCACAGAACTAAGCTCTGATACCAATTGTTGGAATCAAGCAACACTAAGAGGGGGGTGAATCAGTGTTGTACAATTTTTAACTTTATTAATCTAATCTTCAAATCACTTATAATATTTAACCAAAATAAATATGCATGAACATAAAGCAAGAAACCGCAACACCATAAAAAAAGTATTTTTATGTGGAAACCCTGTTAGGGAAAAACCACAATGGATTGCCAATCCACAATATGACCTGAGTATACTTAAAAAAGATGTTTACAAAATGGGAATGCACTTGCATTCAGGAACACTGCCTAGTGCTCACTGTTCAAAAATAGAAAGGCTCACTGTCTTACAAAATTTTGGAATACTTCCAAAATATTTGAAATGAGAAAGATAACATCTACAAATTCCTAATTACAATTTCGGTCAGGCTCAACAATTGAATTCTAGACCTTTTGTCTGATTCTACACTTTTTCTCTATTTTCCTTCAACTCGCATCACAAAATCATTAATGCACAGTGAAACTATGCATAATCACTCTACTGATCTTCTGACATTCGCAACATACGTCAACTTACATCAAACACATATCAAAATGATATAATCAATTACATATATATCTGTTACAAGGAATTTAATCGCTTCATGTTGACTTCAACAAAATAAGAAATATTCACAAACTATCAGATCAAATCATCCATAATATTCAATACACATACACAAGAGACAACCATAACATAGTGAGGACCCAAATCAAAATTCTTGAACACAAAAACACTTAAACAATAACTCCCCAAATATCCGTGACACACTATATTCACCAAGTCATCTTCATACACTAATGAACAAAAAAATTTCCAATCGAACCTTCTAACTTCCACTCAAATCGATACGAGGCACCAAGATTGACATATAACACAGACTATGCATCGAGCAATCTTCCCTGAGATCCACAACACAAAATAATAATAGAAAATCTGCATATGAATCGAAGAACACATATCTACCAGTTGCTCTGTTCTAGCTTAACAGATAATCACTGAACTTCAATCTGTCTACCAGTATGAGTAAATTACAACATGTGAATTGAATAGCTGACAAGGGTTTCCATTAATGAAAACACTAGAAAACATGTGCAGTGTCTCTTGCCAACACTTGGTGCCTATTTTTAGTGTCGATGGGGGAATTTCAATCAGGGATGCGAGTGTGGTGCATGGACATTTGTAGAATGCATTGTAATCCTAATAGGATTCCTTCCTCTAGAATCTGTAGAGGCGTTACATTCTCCATTGGCGATGGAACATAATGCCCCTATGCCCTTCAACTGACCTTTGAATGGATCTATCCCTCCTAATTGACCTTTAAATGCCTATCTTTCACAATCATCTCATCTTCATAATTCTTAACAATCTTCATGCCTCTACATCATTCTTGAGCAATTTATTGCAAACTCTTAAGCTACTTGCTGCACTATTGGCTTCACTATTCCAACATCACATCATTCTTCACACCTGTCATAGAAGCTACAACTTGGTGTTTTGCAAAACTTCCTTCAATGTCGCTATGGCCATGTTGAATTTTCCATGGTTATAGGCTTGCATTACTCTCTCATTGGCCTTGAGTGCCTCTGATTAAGGGTGGTATTGTTTACTTGCTTTTACATTGTTGTTGAATTTGAGTAGCATAGTGCTTCTTGTAGTATTTGATATTCATTTCCTTTCTATCTTACTTTCTTTATTGCATTTCTATTTCTCCTATCTATTTGGCTATCCATGGAGGTGGAAACACCAGAACAGGGGTTTGACTACGGCAAGCCCCGAAATAGCCCCAAAATTTTTCCCCACTTGTTGTGTGTAGGTACTCATTTGTGTGGAGCTTGTGGGAGAACTAGAATTTCCATGATTTGAATCCTTATATTTCATGTCCTTGTCATCTCTTTCACCATCTTTCCTAGTATTTCAATTATTCAATTATTTCTTTCTTTTATCACCACTTAAAATGTCAGTAGCTAAGTTGTTAGTAGGTTTCCAACACTTTTGACTATCCTTTTTCACTATCTATCCATACAGATGCCAGTGCACCTATGAGACACTAGTGCATCACATTGCCAATCTTGTTTTGCACTATTTTCCTTTGGCAGAGAGTTATTCGAGGTACAATCTAAGTTTTAGAAACCTACTCCCTTAGTCCAAACCTAACTCTTAGGTTAGTAGAGTGACAAAAGTATTGAGAGTGATCTTCATTCTCTATCCTTGATATTAAACAACTCCCTAAACACTTGTGTAGTTGAGGTACATTATGGTAGCCTTCAACTCTCAGCTTTTTGTGACCTTGATTCATTGAGTGGTTGATCCCCTTCCTCTACATTTTGGTGAACCCGACGTGAACTTCTATCCATTCATTTGTGTTGAGACTCTCTCCTTCACACTCGATGACCATTGTATATTTGGGTGTTGTGAGGTTTTATGAGCATCACAAGCTAGTCTATGAACTTTGAGTACATTTTCAGGAGAAGTGTATGACACTTACAAATGGAAAAGATGAAGGTCACTTCCGGCTTTACCAATGGTTTTACCATAGGTTTTACTACCATTCATTTTTCTCAAGAGGAGGTTTCGATAGATGAGATGGGTTTCATTGACGAGACCACTCATGTACCCACTCCTCCAACATCCCCTATAGCTTCGTCTATGGATGAGGATGATGTTCTACACATTCCTATAGAACACCTTTTGGCATTAGACAAAAGATTGTTAGATCTCAAAAATCATTTGGAGAAATCACCAAATATGGCAAGAGCCGCTAGGCTTGTTAATGAGGTGAGATATATGTTAGGAAAATATCAAATGAGTATAGAGTTCTGATGCGGCCTCATCGATCTAGCTAAAGCATACATCCCTTCGTATAACACTAGATTGGGTACCACCAAAGGGATGGTGCTTGATTCCTATGAGAGACAGATAGGTGTCTCGATGCCTAAAACATCCATATGCATGGAAAAAATAGACCCTTCAATCAATGTTTCCTATGCTCCTCAAACATCCCACATAATCAAGGCAAGTAGAACACCCCTTGGCTTTAGCTTCACTCCTACTTCCCCTGGTGGTGGGGAATCTGGTGGAATGAGTGGTGGTGGTTTTGGTAGCGGTGGTGGCACTAGTGATGGATTTTGTGGTGGTCATGGTGGTGGCATCGGTGGTGGCTCTGGTGGGGGAACGATGACGGTCATGATGGTGGTCACGATAGAGGCTCTGGTGGGGGCTTGGGAGGCAATTCTAGAGGTGGTTCCAGAGGTAGGCACGGTGGTGGTTCTGGTGGTGGCTCTACTATTCATACATCATCTAATGACCCTATTTTGAATGCTTTGCTTCAAAACATGGGTTAGATGCAAAATTAGTTAGCAAGCCTATCCTAGGCTTTTGTTCAACCTATCTTTCAACCTTTCTTCTAACACAACCCCCTTTCTGTAACAATCTTAAACACTCCTTTCCCTTAGGGATGGATATTCCTAAGTTTGAGAATTATGGTGGTAAAGGGGATCCCCAAACACACATATCCACTTTTAATGCAATGTGTACGGATTTCTTACACCACAATGCTTTAATGGTTAAATTTTTTCCTCAATATCTCAAGGATACAACACTAGAGAGGTATTGTTCCTTGCCCAATAATTATATATTTTCATTCGATCAATTAGTCAATCAGTTTCTCCAACAATTATAAGCTAACATTGTTCCAAAGATTACCTTCTTGGATCTCATCCGATGTAAGCAGGGATAGCACGAGAAGATCATTGATTTCATTGCACAATACCAAACACTCTTTTCACAAATCCCTTACCCGCTCCCTGGCTCAAATGTACATAAGGTATTCATATGCAACCTGCAGTGAGCTTGGCAAGAGAAGTTTTCCTTGATGAAATATCCTTCTTTTGCACATTTGTGTACTACACTACGCGAGTATTAGTGGACATTTGTTTAGTTTAGGGGATCCTCCTTGCACTTTTGTTCTGAAGGAAGATCTATAGTTTCAATTTCAAGGAAAGGAAAGTCTAGTACAAATGTATTTTTCGTGACTGATTGATTTGTAATTAAAAGGTTTACAAAATAATTTGCACTTTACTCCTAATTATAGATTTATCTCGATCACAAATAGAATTGTGTGGTTATGTATTTTAACATTTGAAATTATAGAAATTGAGTTTACTTAATCCTTTGTACAACTTAATAACGTTAACTAATAACTTAAAGAAGGAAATTGAAACTGAAAGAATAAGAGAAAATTATAAGATAGAAGAGAAGAAGAGATATCACGAGCTTGATAATGGAGTTCACTCAACATGAGCTACATCTTCGGGTCCACTTCTCAATGAGGAACCACTTTATTAATGATGAAAAGCTTTAATTGATTCTATACACCATCCAAGATTTAGACCTATATTACAAGATCGCTTATAGGCTCCTCTTACACCTAAAGATACTTGCGTACTCTCCTTCTTGAGTTAGGCTTCAATCACCTCATAACCCTATTGGGTGAAAATTATGTAATCTCCTTTAAATAGATTATAAAACCTTGATTTCAACCACAACTATGTGAGATATAATCTCCCCTCTTAGAAAGGGGAGGTTTCCTTCTTACTACTTATTGAAACTAAGGTAAAACTAATTAGATATTTACAATAACAATATGGGGTGTGTCACATTCATGATTCTCTCTTTTTTCAGAAAATATGTTTTACAATGGTTCACAATTTTAATTTCCTGATTCAATACAACTTCAAACTGATAAAAAAAGTAATTCCAATATCCCTATCTTGTCAAAGCAAAGCCTAGAGATACCAACATGATAACGATAAATGATAAAATAAGAAAGAAAAGCTCACAAAGGAACAAATTCATTTTGTAGCTTTCACCAATGGATCCTTTGAGATATGTAATCAACGTTGTATTAGAAGAAAAAATTATTCTAGATACTTCATAGCAATTCAATGAACATCACAAATAAATACAAGCACAAAGTCTTGTAGAGAATTCACCAATAGTTATTCAATCAATATCACAAATTCAAATAAAGAGTGCAACACAAAGTTTACACCAATTTATTCAAATCCCTTCAGATCTTAGTTACTAATCACCACCATTTCGATCAAGCCATAAGATAATTGATTCCCAAAACAAATTTTGGTATGCAACTTCACTTCTTTATTGATCAAATCCAGATTCATAGAGATGAACACAAAGTTTCATGTATTTACTTCAAAATGGTTAGCAATTCGTTGCAAAAGATAAAAGGTAAGCTTTACAAAAGAAATCCCTCATATTTATAAAAGAGAGGGAAGAGAAAATATAGGAAAAGTAGATGAGAGAATCTGGGAAAGTTAGGTGAGAAAATTTAGGAAAAACTCACCTAACAAGTCAACTTATTCAAAAATGTTGTCCATCATTTTAGGAAAATATCTTTGTTTTTACATGTAATTACATCTTGAAAAAAGACATGTAAGATGTCAAAAACTATTTACAAAATGCGTAAATGAAAGCATAGAGTTATCTAACACAAGAGATAAGAAGTCTTTATGGTTCCTTGCATTGGGCATGAAATTCTTCATATTTCTTCTTGGTCTCTTGTATGAATGCCTCATCTGGGCCAAAGGTGTAATCCACAATGGTGTGGATTCTTGTGATTGATCTCCTGGAAGATGAGTGAATCTTCTTGCATCTATCAAGATGCATCTTGATATTATCAAGAGAAATATGCATGTCACAAATTGCATGCATGGAGGTCTTTGGGAAGTTGGCATCCTCCACTTGCTTCATGATGGCTTCTTTGTAGAACTGAGAAAGTTCACTGATTGGGAGGAAAGTATGGTTTTCATCAAGGAGCTTAGTTGGTAACTCTTAATTCCATTCTCTAGGATAACATGATGTCCTTCAATATCTTCTTGTACTTGGTGCATATCTTCAATAAGAGAATTGATCACTTGAATGCGGTGCTTGAGAGATTCTCTTACCTCCACACATTTCTCTTTGTTAGGAATTACCCCAACTTCCACCAACTTACTCGACTTTGCCTCTTTCATTCATGACAAAAATGAGAGGCATCTTTCCATTTCTTTTTTTTCTTGGGAAAGTATGCTTTCTTCTTTATCAAGCTCTAATTTTAGCTTGGCTATCTAAGTGGTCTTCTCATCTACAACAGCTCTGACCTGTGAACCATGTTCTACCATTTCATCAATGAAATTATACAACACCTTACCCTTGGATGCAAACTTCTTCACCTTTTGTACTACTGGTTCCTAAAATCTTACCATAGCCATAGGTTGTACATTCCCTGAAGAGCCTACAAGGTTCCTCAAAACAACTGCATAACTCTTAGCTTTCTCCTTGTACATATTCCTAGCCTGTTCCATCTTGTCAAGCCTTCTTGCTAATGCATCTAGGACCACTTGTGCATCTACCTTTGCACTTGCATTTTTCACTTTGCCGAGCTAGACTCTCATGACAATTTAGTCCTCCATGTTCACATCACCTTCTTCTTCCAGGGTAGACCAATCTCCACAAACTTATGACCATTTTTGTCAACATGAATCCTTGAATGAAATTTTTCCTTTTTCTTCCCCTTGGCTTTTGGAGGAGCTATCTTTTCTAGATCAAGCTCATCTGGGAAAATCATTTGTTTCTTTCACTTCGATACTTGAGAGATCAACCAAGGGGGAAGGGAGGAAGTATATGCTTCTTGACTTACAGTCAATTCCTGCATTGTAGCCACTTTTGTAGAAATGATTGGTATTGTAACAATCAAGGTAGTATCTATCATGATTGCTCTAGTGGACTGCAAACCAAGTTGACTTTGCAAAGACTCATCCATGAATCTATTGAATTTAGCTTCTGAAGTAATATCAAAAGATGGAGACGACAAGCTTGGGATGGATGAGGGAGAGCTTGACAAGACCTCAACAATTTGTGAATTTGAAACTATAGGAGGAGTGGCAAGGACGGTTGTTACTGTAGGGGGAATAGAAACATCCACTGCATGTATGATAGATGTGGGAAGAGGTGAAGTAGGAAGAGGAGGTGGAAGAGTGGTAGGATTGGGAGGTGTATGAGGGATATTTGAACTAACATGTGATGAAATTTGGGGAAGATCTTCAACAACATTCTCATGAGGAGATAGAATTTGTTCATCATCATGCCTGGGTTCTTCCTCATTACCTTATTTTTCACCTTCATCTTCTTTGGACTCTTCCTCTTCTAAAAATTCTTCTTCTTTAGACTCTTCCTCTTCATCTGATTCCTTGTTTTCGTTTCCTTCTTCGAATGTTTGTTCCTCAGAACCAAGCCCTTTTCCTTCTGCATGAGTCAGTTTAGATTTTGTTGCCTCTTGTTCTTCAACTGCTTGTGTAACATTCTTACCAATGGAGAAATTGATTCTAGGACCTCTTTGGGAAGAAGAGGGAGTAGTTGCATACTTGTCTTTTGTGTGGAGTTCCTACCATTGGCTGGTTTCTCCTCCCAGTACTTCTCCTTCTGATTCTGTCCTAAAAGCTTTCATTTGGAAGCCATGTTTATGCAACCATTCAGCTGTGTTGGATAAGATGGGGGAAAGCCCTTCTCTGATGGAGACACTTTCCTTTTATTCCATTGTACTAAAGGTAAGGGTCTCCTAGCAATTTCATCTTCTTCATAGGTAGAGTTTATGATGTCACTAGGATCTTTGAAATCCATTGGTAGATCAACTACACCAAGATCTCTGATCTGCTCTACAATTAGCTTGCAAAAATCCATTTTGTAGATGTCTTCTTCATCTTTGTAGTTTGCCCATATGTCTTCAAAGCAGTAGACATGTTGGTGATATTCCTTTAGTTTCCTCTTCACATCTCAGTAATCAAAGTCAAATCTATATTTGTATGTTCTTATAGTCATGATCTGCATTTCTACAGCAACTAACTTTTCTTTTTGTACACTTTGAATAGT
Source organism: Sequoia sempervirens (assembly GCA_007258455.2). NCBI lineage: Eukaryota > Viridiplantae > Streptophyta > Pinopsida > Cupressales > Cupressaceae > Sequoia > Sequoia sempervirens. The sequence goes on along the minus strand of VDFB02000007.1, from coordinate 15,156,225 downwards.
GTATCTACCAATTGTCAGTGGAAACTTGAAACTCGATTTGTGAATTCTCATGCGTTTCTTGTGAACTAAGATCAATTGTTTGCATACCTCCATGAGTATCCACTTATCTGAGGGATATCTCGGCAACATGTATGGACACCCAGTAGAGCAACCTACTCTCATATAGGTGAAAGTTAGAAACTGCAAAAAGATACATCCGACCTTACTCACCACTTTGTAGGCCTCATCCGATACTCTCTTCTTTTCAAGAGTCAGATCAAAACTAAAAGGCAGGGGTGCAAAGAAGGCATCTATGACTATTTTGAAATGATGAAGATTTTATTTTAATTTCAACTAATAAAAATACTCATACACAGGTACAAATTTTTTTGTTTCCCTTTGTAGATAGCCCTAGAAATTGCCTCATTATAGCAACAACATACACCAAATAGGAAGTCATGTATAACTTCAGAGTGGTTGGCACATTTATCAACTTCTCATGAATTTCATCACTTATTCGGGTCCCCCAATCAATATTTGCTTTCTTTCTCCTGATGATCTGGATGCATTCATACATCCAATCCTAAAAATGAGATGACTTAGGAAAGCCTTTCACCCTTCTCAGGAGAATAATCATATCCCTGGTATCCTCTTTAAAATCACTTCGAGGAAGCCCCTTTGGCCATCTTGAGATAGTAGGCCTAGGTGTATTCAACCATTGGGTGTTAATCAAATTTTTAGCCTTAGTTGGATCCCGATCATAAACCTCCTGTCTGTTGAATTGAAATTTTTGTATATTGTTCCATGTGTGGAACCCATAAAACAATATCAAAAAATTCAGGATCTAATCTCATCATTACTTGTACTAAGGAATCTATTACACTTTTGTTCTCTCGGATGTAGTGGGATGCAACCTGGAGAACAAACTCTATATTATGAGAAAAATTCAGGAATGTAGATACCAAGTGCAAGTTGTTGTGGAAAATAGCTCTTAAGTTATCTTCTAAGGGATTTTTCTCAATTCTTTTTACAAAATATTCAAGGTCCTGATGACCAACTTCGGTGTCTTTGATTTCATCCACCTTCGAGATCACCATGGTAGGTGGAAAGACACCCTGATATTTGTATTTCATCTTTCCCTCTTTCTTAGAAGACGACATAAGCTTCTTTGTTGTCATCTAGAAACACCAAGATCAAGGGATATCACCTTCTAGGGTCACCTAATGAGATCTTGAGAGGAACTGCAAGAATAGTGAATCATCAGATGTTAGGAGAAAATGTAGTGTTGGAAACTGTGAGGTAATCATGCAACTCGGAGCAAGTAAAAACGTGCTATTTTGCAAGAAAAATAGAGCATTGGAAAAGAAATGAGGTTCAGAGCGCAACTGGAGTGATTTCAAAGCGTTAGAAGAAAAAACTATTTTTTGTGTAGGAGCGCTGAAAATGAGCGCTCCTACATCTTGAGATAGTGATTTTACATGTAGGGGCATTGATTTTCAATGCTCCTACATGTGTTCTACATTTGGGATGAAGGAAGTGTTAGGATGCTAAAAATTAGTGCCATTGCATTTCAAGGAAGTTCAACTTTATGTTCAAGCGTTGAAAATCAGCACTTGAGCATATCCATGTTTAGATGTCAATTGCATAAGCGGACTTTTTCACCGCTTTGACATATTGGAGGAAAGTGCACTCCATGTAGGAGCGGTGATTTTCATTGCTCATACATTTGGAGTTGCTGAAAATCATAGTGTAGCGGCAGAGATTTTTACCACTCTGTCAAGTAAAGAAAGGTAGACTCGATGTTCAAGCATAAAAAATGTCGCTTGAACAATTACAAGAATGATCTTTCAAAAAACATTGAAGCTTCATCAATTTCAAATTGCTAACACTAAAATTTTTACCACTTCGACCTAGGATGGGAAAACACGGGGAGAAGCAGTGGAAAGGTATGAAACAATATGGTGAAAAAGATGGAAAGAAATAAAACCCAGGGCACCAAATGCAACATATACAAAAAAAAAAAGAAAAAAGTAGGGCATGATTTATTTTTACAAGAATTTACAAAGCTATTTACAGAAAAAACACAAAAAGATGAGGGTTTCAAAAGTAAAAATGGAGAGAAAAGGCGATGGAGAAAAGATACTAAAACATGCCTAGTAAACAAAACACAAAACATTGAAAACCTAGCCCAAAAACTTGAAGAAACTTAAGACACTAATCCACTTTGAGGTTGGATGGAGACCAACACACAGGGAGGGAGAGAGAATGATGGTTTAAGAATGAAGAATGATTAGCTAAAAATTAATTTAATCAAGTCATTAGAAAGAGTCATTAATGCAACTCAAAGTTTACATTTCACCACTTGTGCATGTAAACGACTTGATGAAACAAAAAGTGCATAAGTGGTGATTTTCACCACTTGTGCACTAAAGACTTAATGATAGGAGAAAATAAACTAGCGGTGAAAATTATCGCTTGTGCATTAAAGACTAAGTGAACAAGTGTAGGAGCATTGAAAATCAACGCTCCAACACTTGGAGTTGAAATTTTTTAAGTTAAGGCTCATGTAGGAGTGCTGAAAATTAGTGCTCTGACATAAGACAAAAATTGACTAACTCTCAAGGATTGGGAGTTAAAGAAGACACTCATTTCAAAGCTCTTTGAAAGATGAATAGGGGGGAGCACTTAAACAGACTGTTTGAGGTTTTGGACACTACATTGAGATGAATTGAAATTTGCCTCATTTTGCATGCTTGAAGTACACGGATTTACGAAACAAACAAGTTTCCTAGGGGGTTATCCTGTGAATTTGGCACAACTAGATTTGAGGATAACAAACCCAATTACACTTAAAGAATACAAATACATGTCTCTATGCTTACAAAAAAAAATTCTCAAAAGAATTCTCTCATCACTCATCACTTAGTTATCCCAACTCTAAACTCTCATCCCTCTTTTATACATAAATTTTTTCCCATTATGGTTAAAAACCATAAGATTTACATTTAAGGAGTTAGAGGATTTAAATTTAAATCCCTTTTAAATTTGGGTGATTTCTTTTTTAATAATAGAGGTTAATCCTTAATTTTAGAGGAATTCAACTTTTAATAAAATGAATGGGCCCCAAAATTCTCTCACACTAGGTGTGTGGCACATTGGTGGAGAGTGAATGGAGGGTAAGAGGAGGTCGTGGGTTCAACCCTTGCCCCCTTTTTGCACCCTTTATGTGGTGAGATAGTCAACAAAACAAATCACCACCATTTACATACATAGTGGAAAGCTAGGCGAGTTGTTTGGAGAATAAAGTGTTGTATGAGAGGTTAGGGGTTCGACCCCCAACCAATTTTTTTTATCAAACCAAAAAAACTAACCATCAGAGGAGTGTCGAAAATGTTCCATGTGGCATAATTTGATTTTCCTACATCTGCCACGTGTCCATCCATTTTTCCTTGCTTGGATTCATCCCCTTCAGTCCCACTCTAAGGTACTCAACTGCACCTCTTCAAGAAGTCTTGACTTTCCTATCTAAGATGACATCCTCTAGAAACTTTGACATGTATTCTGGTGAAAGATCATCAATTGATGGAACCTGAATGTTTATGTCTTCATCCAATATCATTGGAGGCTCATACAAATTTAGATTCTCAACATTGGCAATTGAATAGATGTGCATGTATGGAGGAAGATTAAGGTGGAAGGAATTGGTTCTGATCTTTTCCAAGATCTCAAAGGGACCATACCGAATTGGCTTGAGCTTCCTTCCTTCACCTTACATTCTTTCCTTGCTGATATGTAACCAAAATCTATCTCCAACCTGGAAATGATGATTGATACTATGCTTATCATGTCGAGCCTTGTATTTCGCCTAGCTCTTCTCCAATTGTGCTTCCGCTGCCTAATGAATTGCTTGGAATTTCTGGATGAACTTCAAATCCTTCCCAAAAGCATCCATCTTCAACATCATGGCATCCATCTTCAAAATCATCCTTCCCAAAAGCAAATTCGATCAATGTTTTTGGCAGATAACCAAAACAAGTCTCAAAAGGAAATATTTTTGTAGAATAGTGTGTTGCATGGTTGTAAGCATGTTGCACATAGTGTATATTTCATCCCACAGCTTGGGATGCTTACTGCAATAACCTCTGAGAAGATGCACAATTGTCATGTTTACTACCTTTGTTTGTCCATTAGTCTATAGATGAAATGTTGTACTTTTCTTTAGTCTTGTGTCCATGAGTTCCACAATTCTGACCAAAATTCCCTCAAGAATTGAGAATCTCGATCCAATACAATAGAAGTAGGGAGCCCAAAAATGAACCCATACAAATTGAAAGTACATATGTGTTGTCAGTTCAGTTGTATCCTATTTCTTACAAGGCATTAGAATACACATTTTGCGGATCTAATCAACGACTACAAACAGATAATCATGTCCCTTCCTAGACATTGGTAGCCCCTCGACAAAATCCATTGAAACACTTTCCCATGGATGAGATGGAACAAGTAGATGCATGTACAACCCTAATTTACTATTGCTAGGTTTACTTGTTGCACACATTACACAACCTCTAATGTACTTAGATACTGTTTCTTGCATACGAGGCCAATAACAATATTTCTGCAATTGAGTCATTGTTTTGCTTACCCCAAAGTGTCTATAATCAATGACATGTGTGCTTCTTTGATTACCTATTCCTATTCACCTTTTGGAATACATAGCTTTCCTAAATGATACAACAATTTATCTTGCACATAGTAATCTTTCTCTTCTACATGTTTTCCTGCAATTAGAGTTGAATATATTTCCTTAAAGTCTTCATCATTAGCATACTGTTCCTGAAAAACTTCATGGACCATGGAACTACCTTTAAGGATAATCGAAGCATTCATAATAGGAGGCTTAGACAACATATCTTCTACTTAATCTCTTAATTTTGTAGAATGGATAACTGGTACATGCCGATGTTAGGAAGAGGCACGTCTTGCTGCAATTAGATCTCATGTTGTATCTCTCTTGGGCGGCAATCCCTTTGGTTCCTGAAAAAGCTCATCATAGGTAAATATAATTTTGACCAACTCATAATTATGTTTTGGATTACACCCCTTGAATGCTTTATATTTTTCATCCTCTTTGGGTTTTACAAGCATTAATACAAAATTCTTACTAGAATTGACCAACCTTTTCATTTGACCAGCATTGAATAGTGCAAGATTAGTCTTAGTATTTTGTGCCCATACAATATACTTTTTACCATCCTTAAACAAATGATACTTATTCTCCCCCTATAAAGGATTGCTTTTCTATCATATAGATAAGGACTCCATAACACAAGCCCACAAATATCCAAAGGAACTACATTTACCTCTACCTCATCAACAAAGTTTGCAATGATAGAAAATCTCAATTTACATTGTTTTGTTACCTGCAGTTGAGCATCATTGCAAACCCATCCAAGTGGATATGGCTTTGGATGAGGTGTTGTAGCTAGATTAAGTTTGTTTACCACCTCTTCAAATATTAAGTTTACTTGTGATCCACTATCTATGAGTGTATCAATTTTACTTTGTTTTACAATAGTCCTTATATGAAACAATTCATTCCTTTTACTTTCAACTGGGATCTCATTATTCTTCACAGAAGAAGCACGAGAACTAGTACTAGCAACAGGAATGATACTTTGTAGACCCACAACTGTTATCTTGGTTTCATCATTGAAGTCAGATCCAAGATCTTGTTAAATCACTGTAATAGTCTTTTGCTTGCCTTTATTACTTCCATATCTTTTTGGCCTTAATTTTGGATGCAATTTCCAGCACTTCGAATCATCATGTACCTCTTTCTTGTAGTGAGAGCATGTGGGCTCAACACCCTCCTTCTTTATTGTAGCTATCTTCTTCCCTTTGCCTTTGTCTTTGTCTTTACCCTTAGGCTTACCTTTAGACTTAGATGGTTTCTTTGAGAAATTATCACTAAAAGTGTTCTTAAGCCTTGACACTAAATGAGTGGCTTGGATAGATACTTCGTCTAGATTATTAGGACTCAACATTAGAATAGTATGTCTTAGGTAAGAATGAAAACCACCTATGTACTTAAGTAGTTTATCCTGAGTATACAATAGAACATTTAAAGCAATAGCCCATTTTCTAAACTCATGGGTGTAATCTTGGATAGACTGACCCTTACCTTGCTTAAAGGTTTGCCAATTCATTGTTAATTGTTGCATGTAACCTAAAGGATAAAACTGCTTTTTAAGGGCAGCAACAAATTCCATCCAAGTCATACTAACTTTACCATGGTGAGTAATTTTTTTTTGAGTCCTACTCTGCCACTAGGTGAGAACTGTACCTCCCAACTGGAGAGTAGCTAATTGGATCCTAGAAGAATCTTCTACTAGGCTTTTAATCCTACAGTACACTTCTACTTGTTGGACCCAATCATCTAACTTTTCAGCATCTAACTCCCCACAGTACTTAGGTATTTCAAATTTTACATCTAGTTTAATAATAGACTTAGATTTTCTCTTAAAAGGATTAATAGAAGTAGAAGGAAAAGGAGAAGAAGGAGAAGAATGGGAAGGAGAAGAAGGAGAAGAAGAGGAAGATGGAGGGGATTTTGGAGGTTCTTCACCATCTCTAGATTGCTTCTTCTTGTCTTTGCGATCTCTAGTATCTTCCTGCTTTGATGAATTTCCTTCTTCAAATTTCTTCTGATCTTGCCCTTTCTCTGAAGAGCACCTCCACCATGGCCTTCATGTCAAGGAAGGCTTTCCAAAAACCTTCTTCATGAAGCTTTGGTTTTCCATGTTTAGTTGCACTCTCTAACATTTTTGATGGAAAGGTTCTTTGCTTCCCCTCATAATTCCCTTAAAATCCTAAAAAACCCTTTCGATCCTTGAACCACTTTGGTTTTTGATCATTTTTGAGACTGTGAATTTTTTTTCCTTTCTAATTGGCCTCCGTACCTGATTTGACCCCAACTTTGACTGGGCATAACTTGAGCGTATGAGCTTTTTTTTCGCCCCTTCAAGTTGCGTTGGGTTTCATTTTATGAGCTCTTCAAGATAATGTTAGTTTCATCAAATTTTGAGATAGTGAAATTTTTCACCTTTCTGATTGGCCTTTGTATCTGGTTTGACCCCAACTTTGACAGGGCATAACTTGAGCGTATGAGCTCCTTTTTTGCCTATTCAAGTTGTGTTGGGTTTCATTTTCTGAGCTCTTCAAGATGATGTTGGTTTCGTTAGATTATGAGACTGTGAAATTTTTCACCTTTCTGATTAGCCTCTGTACCCAATTTCACCCCAACTTTGATTGGGCATAACTTGAGCATATGAGCTCCTTTTTTGCATGTTCAAGTTTTGTTGCATTCCATTTTCTGATCTCTTTAAGATGATGTTGGTTTCGTCATATTTTGAGACTATGAATTTTTTCGCCTTTCTGACTGGCCTTTGTACCCGATTTGACCCCAACTTTGACTAGGCATAACTTGAGCGTATGAGCTCCTTTTTCACCCGTTCAAGTTGTGCTGGGTTACGTTTTCTGAGCTCTTCAAGATGACATTGGTTTCATCAGATTCTAAGACTGATTTTTTTTGCCCTTCTGACTAGTCTTTATACCCAGTTTGACCCAACTTTTATCGAGCATAACTTGAGTGTATGAGATCCTTTTTTGCTTGTTCAAGTTGCGTTGGGTTCCATTTTCCGAGCTCTTCAAAATGATGTTGGTTTCATTAGATTCTGAGACTGTGAAATTTTTCGTCTTTCTGATCTGAACCGGTTTGACCCCAACTTTAACTAGCCATAACTTTAGCATATGAGCTCCTTTTTTGTCCATTCACATTGCGTTGGGTTACATTTTCTAAGCTCTTCAAGATGATGTTGGTTTTGTCAAATTATGAGACTGTGAAATTTTTCACCTTTTTCACTGGCCTCTATACCCGGTTTGAGCCCAACTTTGACCAGCCATAACTTGAGCATATGAGCTCCTTTTTCACCTGTTCAAGTTGCCTTGGGTTTCATTTCCTGAGCTCTTCAAGATGATATTGGCTTCGTCAGAGTCTAAGACTATGAATTTTTTTCCTTTCTGACTGGCCTGTGTACCCAGTTTGACCCCAAATTTGACCAGGCATAACTTGAGAGTATGAGCTCCTTTTTCCCCCGTTCAAGTTGTGTTGGGTTCCATTTTTTGAGCTCTTCAAGATGATGTTGGTTTCATCAAATTCTGAGACTGTGAAAACTTTTGCCTTTCTGACTAGCCTATGTACCCAGTTTGACCCTAACTTTGACTGGGCATAACTTGAGCATATGAGCTCCCTTTTCGCTCATTCAAGTTGCGTTGGGTTCCATTTTTTGAGCTCTTTAAATGATTTTGGTTTTGTTAGATTTTGAGATTGTGGAATTTTTTTCCTTTCTAACAAGCCGCTGTACCTAGTTTGACCCCAACTTTGACCAAGCATAACTTGAGTGTATGAGCTCCTTTTTTGCCCATTCAAGTTGCATTGGGTTCCATTTTTTGAGCTCTTCAAGATGATGTTGGTTTCATCAGCTTCTAAAACTGTGAAATCTTTCGCTTTTCAAACTGGCCTCTTTACCCGATTTGACCCCAACTTTGACCAAGCATAACTTGAGCGTATGAGCTCCTTTTTCTCCCGTTCAAGTTGCATTGGGTTCCATCTTTTGAGCTCTTCAAGATGAAGTTGGTTTTGTTAGATTCCGAGACTATGAAATTTTTCACTTTTCTAATTGGCCTGGTATCCGGTTTGACCCCAAATTTGACCAGGCATAACTTGAGAGTATGAGCTCCTTTTTCACCCATTCAACTTTCATTGGGTTCCATTTTCTGACATCTTCAAGATGACATTGGTTTCAACATATTCTAAGACTATGATTTTTTTTGCCTTTTTGACTGGCCTTTGTAACTGGTTTGACCCCAACTTTGACCGACCATAACTTGAGCGTATGAGCTCCTTTTCTTCCTATTCAAGTTGCGTTGGGTTTCATTTTTTGAGCTCTTAAACATGAAGTTAGTTTCATCAAATTATGAGACTGATTTTTTTTGCCTCTTGACTGGCCTCTGTACTCGGTTTGACCCCAACTTTGACTAGGCATAACTTGAGCATTTGAGCTCCATTTTTTCCCATTCAAGGGGTTCCATTTTCTGAGTTCTTCAAGATGATATTAGTTACACGAGATTTTGAGATTGTGAAAGTTTTCACCTTCTAACTAACCTCTGTACCCAATTTAACCCCAACTTTGACCGAGCATAACTTGAGTGTATGAGCTCCTTTTTCGCCCGTTCAAGTTGTGTTGGGTTCCACTTTCCGAGCTCTTCAAGATGATGCTGGTTTTGTCAGATTCTAAGACTGTGAAATTTTTCACCTTTCTGAGTGGCCTCTATACCCGGTTTGACCCCAACTTTGATCGAAGATGACTTGAGCATATGAGCTCTTTTTTCACTCATTCAAGTTGCATTTGTTTCCATTTTTTGAGCTCTTGGAGATGATGTTGGTTTCGTCAAATTCTGAGACTGATTTTTTTTCCTTTCTGACTGGCCTCTGTACTTAGTTTGACCCCAACTTTGACCAGACATAACTTGAGCGTATGAGCTCCTTTTTCACCCGTTCAAATTGCATTGGGTTGCATTTTCTGAGCTCTTCAAGATGGCATTGGTTTTGTTAGATTATGAGACCATGAGATTTTTCGCCTTTTTGACTACCTCTTTACTCATGGCATAATTTGAGCATATAAGCTCCTTTTTCACCCATTCAAGTTACATTAGGCTCCATTTTTTGAGCTCTTCAAGATGACGTTGGTTTTGTCAAATTATTAGAATGTGAATTTTTTTTCCTTTCTGACTAGCCTATGTACCTAGTTTGTCCCCAACTTTGACTGGGCATAACTTGGCGTATGAGCTCCTTTTTCACCCGTTCAAGTTGCATTGGGTTATTCCTTATGAGCCCTTCAAGATGACATTGGTTTCATTAGATTTTGAGACTGAATTTTTTGCCTTTTTGACTAGCCTATGTACCCGGTTTAACCCCAACTTTGACCGACCATAACTTGAGCGTATGGGCTCCTTTTTTACCCATTCAAATTGCATTGGATTCTGCTTTCTGAACTCTTCAATATGACATTGGTTTCATCATATTTTGAGACTATTAAAAAAAATTCCTTTCTAAGTGGCGTCTTACCCAGTTTGACCCCAACTTTGACTAGGCATCATAACTTGAGCGTATGAGCTCCTTTTTCATGTATTCAAGTTGCATTGGTTTCCGTTTTTTGAGCTCTTCAAGATGGCGTTGGTTTCATCAGATTTTGAGACTGGTAATTTCTTTTCTTTTCTAACTGGTCTCTATTCCCACTTTGACCCCAACTTTGACTGGGCATAACTTGAACGTATGAGCTCCTTTTATGCTAGTTCAAGTTGTGTTGGGTTCCATTTTCTGAGCTCTTCAAGATGATCTTGGTTTTGTCAGATTCTAAGATTGAATTTTTGGCCTTTTGGATTGAGAGGTACTCGGTTTGACTCGAACTTTGATCGGGCATAACTTGAGCGTATGAGCTCCTTTTTTTTCCATTCAAGTTGCATTGGGTTCCGTTTTCTAAGCTCTTCAAGATGATGTTGGTTTCATCAACTTTTGAGATTGTGAATTTTTTGTGTTTTAGACTGGCCTCTTTACTCGATTTGACCCCAACTTTGACCGAGCATAACTTGAGCGTATGAGCTCCTTTTTCACTCGTTCAAGTTGCGTTGGGTTCCATTTTTTGAGCTCTTCAAGATGAAGTTGGTTTCGTTAGATTTTGAGACTGTGAAACTTTTTACCTTTCTGACTGGCTTGGTACCCGTTTTGACCTCAACTTTGATTGGGCATAACTTGAGCGTATGAGCTCCTTTTTTGCATGTTGAAGTTGCGTTAGGTTCCATTTTATGAGATCTTCAAGATGACATTATTTTTGTCATATTCTAAGACTATGAAATTTTTTTCCTTTTTGACTAGCCTCTATAACTGGTTTGACCCCAACTTTGACCGGCCATAACTTGAGAGTATGAGCTCCATTTTTATCCGTTCAAGTTTTGTTGGGTTTCTTTTTTTGAGTTCTTGAAGATGAAGTTGGTTTTGTTAGATTCATAGACTATGAAATTTTTCACCTTTCTGACTGGCCTCTATTCCTGGTTTGACCCCAACTTTGACCGGGCATAACTTGAGCTTATGAGCTCTGTTTTTCCCATTCAAGTTGTGTTGCATTCCATTTTCTGAGTTCTTCAAGATGATGTTGTTTAGCTCAAATTCTGATATTGTGAATTTTTTTGCCTTTCTGACTGGCCTCTATACCCAGTTTGACCCGAACTTTGACCGGGCATAACTTGAGCGTATGAGCTCCTTTTTCGCTTGTTCAAGTTGTGTTGGGTTCTATTTTCTGAGCTCTTCAAGATAACGTTGGTTTTGTTAGAATTTGAGAATGTTATTTTTTTTTCCTTTCTAACTGGCCTCTCTGTACTCGGTTTGACCGCAACTTTGACTGGGCATAACTTGAGCGTATGAGCTCTTTTTTTGCCCATTCAAGTTGCATTGGGTTCCATTTTATGAGCTCTTCAAAATGGCATTGGTTTCATTAGATTCTGAGATTGGGATTTGTTTTTCCTTTCTCACTCTCCTCTCTACCTGGTTTGACCAGACATAACTTGAGTGTATAAGATCCTTTTTTCCCATTCAAGTTGCATTGGGTTCCATTTTCTGACTTCTTCAATATGGTGTTGATTTTATTAGATTCTAAGCCTTTTTTACTGGCCTTTGTACCCAGTTTGACCCCAACTTTGACCAGGCATAACTTGAGCGTTTGAACTCCTTTTTCCCCATTCAAGTTGTGTTGGGTTCCATTTTCTGAGCTCTTCAATATGATGTTGGTTTCATCAGATTCTAAGATTGAAAATTTTCACCTTTCTAGCTAGCCTATGTACCCAATTTGACCCCAACTTTGACTAGGCATAATTTGAGTGTATGAGCTCCTTTTTCGCCCTTTCAAGTTGTATTGAGTTCTATTTTTTAAGCTCTTCAAGATGATGTTGGTTTTGTCAGATTCTGAGACTATGAATTTTTTTTCCTTTTTGACTGGCCTACCCAGTTTGACCCCAAATTTAACTAGGCATAACTTGAGCATGTATGAGTTCCTTTTTTGCCTATTCAAGTTGTGTTGGGTTTCATTTTCTGAGCTCTTCAAGATGGTATTGGTTTCATCAAATTTTGAGACTATGAAATTTTTCACCTTTCTGACAGGCCTCTATACCTGGTTTGACCCTAGCTTTGATTGGGCATAACTTAAGCATATGAGCTCCTTTTTCTCTCGTTCAAGTTGTGTTGGGTTACATTTATTGAGCTCTTAAATGTGATTTTGGTTTCATTAGATAAGGAAACTGGCCTAATGCTTAGAAGGAAAGCATCTAGTAGAGATCACTAAGAGTGTTATCAATTTTTCACCACAACTCAAATTGATAGAGCTGGTTAATTCAGGTTCATTTTAAGGGGGGGAGTTTTAGTTTATTTCTATAGTTGCTTAAACCATTGCATATATTTTAGTTTTTGAGTTTTTTAGAAAGGTGCAATGTGTTTCAGTTTTCCATTCATGATTTACAACATAAAATATTCAATGAGATGTAAAAGAAAGTGCTTTCATTATGTATTCAGTTATTCATTCATAATGTTCCATACATTGTTTGCAAGAGAAAAGTACATAATTGAACAAGAATTGCACAAAATGTTGTTTTATATTCATTGGGATGAAAAGAAGAATCAAGTGTCCCACACAAGCTATGGGAATAGCTAAGACAATAAAACACAAGGAGTGCACTACACTACTGAAGATAAAGAAGGAAAAGAGAACATAAGAGGGAAGATATATGTCTTTGCTTGAATATGTCTTTGAGTTTCCTTCAATGTTGTGCATCCCTCTTTGCCACTGTTCTCCAAGTGAACCTACAAATTATTGGAAGAGTTTTGTTAGAGCTCGGGTTATGAATCCTCCTACATGATCTATCAATAGTAATGTAGAACATTTCTTGTGGTGCATTGAATCAATTGAGCAAAGACAAGAAGTATGCAAGAGAATACAAAGGAGGAAACACCATAAGAACTTTGAATTTATTGTTTTAATCTAACATTATTTATTTCTTGTGCAAGTGTAGGAAAAGCCATGTTGCTGATATGTTTTGAAGACTTATAGCATGTGGTGTAAAACAGGCTCCCACAAGGGTTGAGCTCAGCATGCTGCCCCTTAACATTCAAGAAAGGGGTTTATCATGGAAACAAATTCAGAATTGCAGAAAAGAGATATGCACCTGAAGGAGTACATCACAAGTGTCATAAGAGCTCAAGAAATTGACCATTTAGGACAATCAAGTCTAAAAATGCAATGAGTTGAAGATCATAAATGATCAATTGCTCACATAGACCATCACAACAATTCCATCATCATGAAATATGATAGTGAATAGGCATACATAATTCCAATCAAAAGTGGCCACTGAAACAAATAGAGAAGCTTCAAAGCACCATCATCGGCTGTTTATATTTCAAAATATTATATGCAGAGTTTAGGATTCACATCAAATTTTGCTGCCTAAGAGAAATAAAAATGCATGAAGAGTATAGAAGGAAACTTTCTCTCCATCAAGAAATGGGACTACAAGTGGCTGCAAATGAAGCATGAAAGCCAAAATATGAAGGAAAAGATGCATTGTTGACTGTAGGCACAATACAATAAGTTTTTGAGCTGAATGTAACTTGAAACAACATCACTAATGTCAATAGATTACAAAGAAACTCAAGACTTGTTTCAGTATTATTGATGCCACAGATACAAAGACTATCTCATTGCATTGCTACATGAAATTGTGATGAAAGTGGAACTTGAAATGCATTTATCTGAAACATTCAAGTGTTTAGAATGGGTGATAATGAACAATAAGAGACCTACAAAAATATCATGATGGCCAAATACAACACTGCAAAAAGTAAGTGAATAAAACAAAGGAATCACTATGCAATGCTTTTGGGAGTAAATAGAGCTTTTCTCTGTTTGTTTCATAAAGAAAGTGTGTGCAAATATCATGGCAACCATATTAAAAAAGTGAATGAAAAAGTGCATGGGGAGTAAGAGAATTTTTTTTTGTTTGATAAGCAACTGAAAAGCATCAAAGAGTTGGGTTTCATTGTGTTCATGCATTTCAATCAAAATTAAAAGCAAGTAATTGCTAACAACATATGCATTGAAAGGAGAAAATACAAATGTCATTAGAACATGCCATCTTGCTTCATTAAGAAAAGTTTCTGAGTGAAGTAGAAATTTCATTATGAGAGTAAACAAGTGGATCTATAGTGACATATACATGAAAATGAAATCATTGTTTCTTTTCAAAATAGTGAACCAATGTTCAAATAAGCTAGGGTTTTGAAGCAAATGGAACAATGGCATTAAATTCACCATGACTCATATAATGCATCTATGTGTGAGTAGAGAGAAATGATTGCATTTTGCATAGAATGGAAGCAAATGTAGTGATACCCATCTTATGTTTTGATAGAAATAAGAAGGAATCCACATGGGTTTATGTTGTAAAGATTTCAAATGCAGAAGTAATGGAGTAGCTTAACTTTATACAAGAATGCAAATAAACCCATTCGTGCTCTCGTGGCCGTGGTCTGGGAGAGTTTTCCTTTCACAAATTATTATACCCGCTTGGGGTTTTATTTTCAAAATGAAAATACAAAAGGAAATAACAATGGTTCAAGCTCATACCAGCAATGGAACTCTCAGAAAATGAAGACAATGAAGTCAATGGTCATGGCCATGAGGAGTTTTGAAAACCCAAGAAATAGTAAGCATAGATACAAGGAGTTCCTTCATTCAACAAGTAATATTATTGCACATCATGGTTCGAGACCAAAGGAGTTTATTTTTTGCAGAATTGAGAGAAATGCATATGGTGAGGACATAGCTTGAGTAAGGCCAAACTTAGAAATTTACCCATTTTTCCTATAGATGCTTGACTATGTTTATGAAATGAGCTCAAATCGAGCCTTTTAAAGAAGGAAATACACAAGGTGGAAAAGAAATGAAGCTTACCCAAGTTTGTAAATGAAAAAACCAGTTCAAGTCTGTGGTTAAAGCTTTCAAAAAGCTCAAACAGATCCCTCTCATGTGGCTAGTGTGAACAAGACATCAATAGAAAACACAAAAGAGAGCAATGCATTAAAAAACTAGTCATGGTCGTGACCTAGAGGCCTTATTTTTCCTTCAAAATGGATCCTAAATGCATCAAAATGGTGACAAATAACTTCAAGCACCTTTCTTTCATATCTATGCTTCCAATAGGTGGTCTCAGACATCACTTCAAGCACCTTTCTTTCATGTTCAATCAAGGGTGATTAAAGCCTCGATGAGGAAGGCAATATTTCTCTGTAAATGGTTACCTCCTGTTTTAATTTTTCATTCTCCTCCATCAGACCCTTATTGTCTCTAACCAAATTTTGAATTTGAGCTTTGGTAAACTTGGCCACATTCACATTTTAAAAAGTGGTCTCTATAGGGTCTATACCCCTACTCTCTATACTAGAAGGTGTCCAAAAAATTGGTCATGATTATTGTTAAGGGAAGGTCTTTTGCTTGGTGGGTAAAGTTCCCACATCTATAAAGTAGCATTGTCAAGGTTATACCCCAATCCAGTATATACCTTATTAGTGGCTTCATCAGTTAATTGTAAGGTTTTATTTTTCCTTTTCAAAAAGTTGTCAAATACAATGGTTGAACTAATATCCCACCCTAGAAGAAGCATGACCCCGACTTCTTGTAATAGTGCTCTTCCACTTTTAGGGTTCATATTGTTCATCTCTTCATCTACCTCATGTTGAATTTCCTTTAAGGCATCTGCCTCTTTCTTAGGGTTGATTTCCTTTTTCCTTTCCCTTATTATTCTTCCTTTATACTCATAAATGAAAGCCTTGAGTTCAAAATTTTACACAAATGTGTCATTTGCAATGAAATCTTGGTTTGCACGATGTCTCACATCATCAAATAACACATTAGAAGCTTCAAATGTGATAACATTCCTTTCTGGTGGCTCTTGATACTGGGGAATGGTAGGAATGGTGATTTGTGTGACTTCCTATTATGCTTCAATGTCATCTTTGATTATAATAGGAGTGTTAGCTGAGTATCTCACCTCTGAAGTAGGTTGTGGTGACAAATGACTTAATGGTGCTACATTTTCAGCTTGTCTGCTAAAATCAGTATTTCTTCTCCTTTCAAAAGCTATGAGGGGTATATATTTTTACAATTCTTCTTCATGTAGAATCATATGCTCAATCCTTTCCATTAGATCCTCTATTTCATGAAAATCCTCCACATACAATGAATTATTATTTCTTCTCCAAGCCTCAACCATAAAAATTCTATTGTAAGCTTTCTTTCTCATCACCACTTGATTCTCATCACAATTCCTAATGACATCATCTACATGGAACTCATGTTCATACCCCTTCAGTTTTTGTGAGATTTTGGCATTATAAATAAAATGTTTAGGATCAAATTTCTCTCTTTTGTCTCCCACTGGCAGGCCATAATAATCTAGCTTGCTACCAACCAATTCATACCCTCTACTACAATGATAGTGAATCACTGAAGCATAGAGTAGAAGGCATAAAATTTTGTGTTCCATATCTTTTTAAGTGCATGAAATCTGAATAAGCCAATTTCCTTACAATCTCAAGGTATGCAACCCTGTTTGGCACAGTTTTAGGCAGTAAGAATGGGGCTACCTCAAATCCATACACTCTAATAATAGTGCAATCCTAAAATGCATACCAGTCCCCCCAATTGTGGTTCACTTTTCCTTCAGAACCCTTCTCTTTCGGTCTAAGGATTTTTTGTACTTCTAGGGATAAATTATAGTCACACTTGTGGCCCAACAGCTTATACAAGGGTTTGACAAAATATTCCTTGAAATATAAATAGTGGGATCTTCCAAACCTATTTTCCCATATGGATGTCCACATTTACACTAGTCTATAGTTCTCATCATTGTCCAAAGGTTTAATTCTCAGCTCTTCTCCCCACATTCCCATTGCCTTCCCTTCATATAGTATCTTATGCATAAGCAACGAATAATGCTTAAAGTTGATGGCATCATTATTGTTCTTAGTGGTAGTAAGAGGTATTAATGACCTCAGACAAATATTCTACATAATCATAGGGAATGGCATCTTGGCTTTGAATATCTATAGCTAGAACCATGGGAGCTATAGTCATGTCAGCAGGGGCATCAACTCCTAGTACTTGGTTGGCTGAATAGTAGGTGTACTAGTAATATTCTTCAAATTAATCCACAAGGAATGGTGGCCTATCATCACTAGAAAACCTTCTAGATTGATTTCCTAGACCTTTAGGTCTGTGTAGAGGTAACTTCCACCTCTTATAGCTTGTATCCATAGTCTGGTATTCTTCTAGAAAATATCTCATCCACAATTTTGTTTTCAAGGATGTATCTAATTGAAAAACCATAAAAATGTAATCCCATGTTATGATAATGAACTGTGATCCATTGTGAGAGTGGATCGCCCTTGTTTTTGGATTGCAATTTCTAGCCAATGCTTTAATCAGTTCTACATTAACAAAGATATTAGGCATCACAAGCTTCCCAAGATTCAAGTTTCATGGATTTAGGACTAGCATATGTCTATACTTCTTTCTGTAATGATATATAAACAGGTCATAACCCCTATGTGGAGTCCACACATATCCTATATTTTTATGTTTATCCTCTAATGTTTCACATGATGGGTTTAATTGAGCTACTCTTCTCGACTTTGGCCTAGACCTGAGACACTGATCTATCAAATCTTGGTTTAATGGCCTAGCCTCTATTTTCTACCTTTTCACCTTTGGTTTCTTAGGGGTTTTGTCCATTTTAAACCCTACTTGTACTGTACTTCAAGCTAATTTCTAAAAAACATGTTCAACTAAGCCAAGAGCACTTACTTGAATGAAAGCTGTGATTTTTTAGCTGATTGTCGTCGTCCAACCCCATCTCCTCAATAAATTTGGCATGCTTGAGCTAGCTCTAGTTCATAAATGGTGCTCACACCACCTTTCTAATAAACTTGAAACATTAATGGCAGTTGTCTCTTCGATACTCTCATCAATCATGTCAACCTAGTGAAAGGTTATTTCATATTATCAAAGAGAATTTAACTATATTGTTAACGATGCTTGTTTCTCTCTTTGATGTGTCCTTGATCATCATTTTAAATTTCAAAGAGACATTTCAGTTTCTCTCTTCAATTCTGCAAGGTCTCTTTGATGGCTGCATATTATGTTCTTTCCTTTTGAAATTTTGACATATGAATATCGATGAGACCGGTAAGCATCTTTCTTTGATAAGCTCATGTCTCCTCAACATATAGATGTTCCTTCTTTCAACAACATTTCTTTCAATAACCTCTATGTGACTTTGAAATGTCAAGGAGACCTGTGGTCACCTCTCCTTGATGTCCCTCAATCTCATCGATAATGTATGTTCATAGTTGTACTAGAATGTCGAAGAGACTTTCACAAAGGTTTGCTCCATGTTCACTTGTCTCTTCGATGTGTTATTGTTAGAATGTTGAAGAGACTTCTATCAATGTTTGGTCAATGCCTTCATGTATCTTTGACATTTTGTCCTTACTTGCTCTCAAAGTGTTGAAGATACTTCTTCATTTCTCTCTTTGACATATGTCTCTTTGATATCATTGATTGCACTCAACCTGCTGTTCTCGGGGATAAGAAATTCATTCCGGCTGGTTGCACCTCATTTTTCAAGCTCCTTAGGTGCGTAGGCTTCGGGAGCATAGCATCGTTGGAGAGAGGGCTTGAGAGCGAAGCTCTGGGCGCCCTACGGATGAACCCCTATCAATCATTGGCGGGTGCCTGTTGTCGAACCCCCTACTCTAGATAGGGCAAGGAGTCTTGTAACAACATTCTCGTATTCCAAGCATTCCTCCATCTACAGTAGTTGAGGGAGCGCAACATTCTTGATTCGCATTCCTCTCTCTAGCATTCTGCCCTACGGGCCGAGCTTGTAGCCCTTTTGTTTCTTTAATCGCTTGCTTCAAGGCCCATTAGAATAGTAGGGCAACCGCATAAGAGTATTCGTTTTATTCGTCTGGCCAGTAGCAGGAAGTACTCATCGATCGCGACGGTGGGCATCAGTAGAGAGGGGGGTGAGGGCGGGTGGGATGGGCTTGCATTGGATGGAATTCGTTTGGGGTGGGAGGAGATAGATGGGCGGAATGACTGGGATGGGATAAGGCCACTAATGAATAAGTGAATGTTCCTTCGACCAATGCTGCTGTAGCCGAGACTCCTATACAAAAAGAGGTAGTGCCCTTCAATCCGGCGGTCTGGAATCTCTACATTGATAAGTGGTGGGTACCAAGAAGATGGAATAACCGAGAAACCCCGGAGCTGAACCTTCTTGTGTCCTATCCTCCATCACTGTTGTTCCAGGTTTAACAAATGGGTCACCCTACCATACTCTATTCAACGTGCCTAAGCCTCGCTCACGCGTCTGGAATGGATGAAAGAAAGGGCCTCATGCCCTTAGAATAGTAGGGGCAGCTGGGTGGGAAACTATAGTTGCTCCACCCATAACTAATGAGTCGATCAATCTCCTTCGTCATCAGCGGGGCGCTAAAAGGAAGAATCTCCATTTCATCCATAATGCACACTTCTCGGCGGATTCAACGTCTCGTGTCCCATAGGGATGGGTGGGAGGAAACAATCCTAGATATTTATTTTCTACTCATTGCAATACTGCATCTTTATTTTATAATCATTGCAATTCCGGGTTATATCTATTGCCGGGTAGGGATGTAGTATATTGTTTGGAACGGACATTAAAATATTGCCAATTATTTACCAGGGAGGGTTATATCTATTGCCGGGCATAGAGATGTGGCAATAACATGCCCACTTTGCAAAATTTGCAAGAACAGGAACAATGGATAATAAGTTGCATCTATAACATGGGTAGCAGGATTCATCTCAAGTGACTGAACGGAGAGAAAGGGATCCCTCCTCGGTACGGATAGTCTATACAACGGATTAGCAATCCACCGCCCATAGAATTGTAGGGGCCCCTCTTCTCCATAGTCTTTTAATTGGAATGTCAGATCATGAATATGTAGTATGAATTTTGGGAGGTGTAAGATATGGGGATGAGATATTTTGAAAGGTCAGATTACAATTCTTGAACGTGGAAACCAAGGATGGAACGAAGGATGAAGAAAGCAACCAATACTCATCTTACCTACCCAACCTTACCTACCTTAACACCACCTACACTTACACCTACACTTGCACCTACACTTCCAAAAAATACACTTGCACCTACACTTACACCTACACTTGCACCTACACAACTATTTATATTGAAGCAACTCATAACTAACTCACTCCCGCTGTGAGCTCAACGCATCTATCTCATCCCTCCGTAGATAGATAAAGGGCCCATCTCCCAGTGCCGTGGTATAATCGTGCCTGCCGCGTAATCCCTAGGGCCTTTCTCAGGTGTTGATCAGGCTTTCTCGGGGTTGCTCAGTCGAAGGCTTTATCGGTCGCCATAGAATTTTAGGGCTAGATAGGGGTGGCCTGTTGAGGCTGATAGCCAATGAAGCAGAACTCAGTCACCCGCCCTACTATTCTAAGCATGATCCCGATTCAGATCAACGGGCCTTAGAATAGTAGGGCGGGTGGGGAGGGTTGCCAGGGTTGGGTGGGACTAGAAGGTTCCCGGGCTGAGGAACGAGATCATTAGATAGAGGAGACGGAGTCGGGTTAGCCATAGAATTTTAGGGCAAGGCAGATCTAGAGGGATGAAACCCGCTCGACCCGATTCCGTTACTGAGCCGAGGGAAGGAGGACCGGAAATAAGGGCCCCCACCCTATATCTCCCCCCCACCCAGAAAGTAAGCGCCCCCCATGAACCCTGGGCTATAATTCTCTTGGGGGCGGGTGGGAGCCCATAGAATTGTAGGGGGGAAAGGGCCTAATTTGAGGCTAAGATTGACCTTAGAATAGTAGGGCTATAATTAATCGGAAATCTATACGTAACATGCCCAATTATAGTAGTGGGGGGCCCCTACTATTCTAAGGCGCAGGAGTGGGGAGTGGGCAATCTTTCGCATCTTTGTAGGGCCCCGTTTGAGAAGCGTGATAGGTGGGGTGGTTAAGCCGTAAAGAGCGCCAGGTAGGTTTGGTGCGCTTCCACCGCTTCCACCCAACACCGGGTAGGGGCTTGCCCGTCCCCCGTCACTTTCCACCCACCATGAAGGCCCCCTTCTTTCATATTATTGGGCCCACCCAACCCGAACCCATAGAATTTTAGGGGCCCTCCCCGCTGGGTGGGTGGTTAAGGCTATTCCACAACAACAATAGAAGGAACCGATATAAGGGGGGGCCCGAGGAACCGACGCCCCTCGAGGGTTTGCCCAACCTTCATCCAAGTGGGAGGCGGATGGGAGGGAGAGGTTGAACAACTGGGAACAAGTGTTTCCATTGCCGGGGATGAACGATTGGTCGAATGCATTTGATCGGATGCCTATGACGCTGGGGGACAGTGCCCGGCGCAGGGCGTTGAAGGTTGCCTGGAGTGGTGACGGGGATGCCGGTTCCAGTGCTGATACATCGGATGATTCAGAACCATTCGCGCCGATGCTGCTTGATGGCGGGCCCCAGCTACTGCGATACCGGTTCCCCACCCGGAATAGGCTCTGCTCCCCCCAATGAACCCTGGTACCGAGCCTCCGCTACTAATGAAACTCCTGCCTCTTCCGCGATCTATCATTGCCGCTCGATCCGGAACTGGCATGGATGCGAGAACCAAAAAGCTCTTGCCCCTACAGGGTGCCCCGGTTCCCAAGGGAGCACCACTATATGTAACAGCTCCATCCACGTTCCGGGGGTGTGGATCGAGCAGATCCAGTTAGAACTCCGAAAACAAACTCTTGGCACAGGTGTAGATGGGGCTCATCAGTCCCGGGCTATTGTTTAGTCTCTCCCTACCAGGTCTGGATTGGAATCACATCCGATCCGGAGGAAGGCTAGGGTGGGGTATGTATGGTGGCCCATATGCGCCCCTGCCCAAATGAATCAGAGTAAACTGATTGCAAGGGCAGTGGTAACGAGTCGATAGGGAATCTGAATCCCTGCTCTTGTGCGCCCACCACCTGATCTTGGGACAGATACTGATCGCTATTACCATCCATTGATCATGGATACTGATAAAACAACTTGAGAAGATATGGTGATTCGAGTAAGGCCGGGTAGGCCCCTAAGGGGTAAGGAACACGAATGAATAACTACTGCTCGTCTCTGTCCGGATGTGTCTGGGACTGGGCCTTCCGGGCCTGCTGGGGGTGCATAGGGCCCCTACTATTCTATGGTAGTCGGTAGATTATTGTAGGGCCTGGCATACTCTATATCCTCCTGCCCCCCCCCGAGGGGCCCACCCTGCTTCCCAATCGGCTAGCCTCCCACCCACCCCTATAGTTGGGTGGGGAACTATTGCTGGTCGAGGACGAGAAATCGACCTGGGAGATAGCATTGATTGCACTCAACCTGCTATTCTCGGGGATAAGAAATTCATTCTGGCTGGTTGCACCTCATTTTTCAAGCTCCTTAGGTGCGTAGGCTTCGGGAGCATAGCATCGTTGGAGAGAGGGCTTGAGAGCGAAGCTCTGGGTGCCCTACGGACGAACCCCTATCAATCATTGGTGGGTGCCTGTTGTTGAACCCCCTACTCTAGATAGGGCAAGGAGTCTTGTAACAACATTCTCGTATTCCGAGCATTCCTCCATCTACAGTAGTCGAGGGAGCGCAACATTCTTGATTCGCATTCCTCTCTCTAGAATTTTTCCCTACAGGCCAAGCTCGCTGCCCTTTTGTTTCTTTAATCGCTTGCTTCAAGGCCCATTAGAATAGTAGGGCAACCGCAGAAGAGTATTCATTTTATTCGTCTGGCCAGTAGCAGGAAGTACTCATCGGTCGCGACGGTGGGCATCAGTAGAGAGGGGGGTGAGGGTGGGTGGGATGGGCTTGGATGAAGGTTGGGCAAACCCTCGGGGGGCGTCGGTTCCTCGGGCCCCCCCTTATATCAGTTCCTTCTGTTGGTGTTGTGGAATAGCCTTAACCACCCACCCAGCGGGGAGGGCCCCTAAAATTCTATGGGTTCGGGTTGGGTGGGCCCAATAATATGAAAGAAGGGGGCCTTCATGGTGGGTGGAAAGTGACGGGGGACGGGCAAGCCCCTACCCGGTGTTGGGTGGAAGCGGTGGAAGCGCACCAAACCTACCTGGCGCTCTTTACGGCTTAACCACCCCACCTATCACGCATCTCAAATGGGGCCCTACAAAGATGCGAAAGATTGCCCACTCCCCACTCCTGCGCCTTAGAATAGTAGGGGCCCCCCACTACTATAATTGGGCATGTTACGTATAGATTTCCAATTAATTATAGCCCTACTATTCTAAGGTCAATCTTAGCCTCAAATTAGGCCCTTTCCCCCCTACAATTCTATGGGCTCCCACCCGCCCCCAAGAGAATTATAGCCCGGGGTTCATGGGGGGCGCTTACTTTCCGGGTGGGGGCCCTTATTGCCGGTCCTCCTTCCCTCGGCTCAGTAATGGAATCGGGTCGAGCGGGTTTCATCCCTCCAGATCTGCCTTGCCCTAAAATTCTATGGCTAACCCGACTCCGTCTCCTCTATCTAATGATCTCGTTCCTCAGCCCGGGAACCTTCTAGTCCCACCCAACCTTGGCAACTCCCCCACCCGCCCTACTATTCTAAGGCCCGTTGATCTGAATTGGGATCATGCTTAGAATAGTAGGGCAGGTGACCGAGTTCCGCTTCATTGGCTATCACCCTCAACAGGCCACCCCTATCTAGCCCTAAAATTCTATGGCGACCGATAAAGCCTTCGACCGAGCAACCCCAAGAAAGCCCGATCAACACCTGAGAAAGGCCCTAGGGATTATGCGGCAGGCACGATTATACCACGGCACTGGGAGATGGGCCCTTTATCTATCTATAGAGGGATGATTCCATCCTGTCAGTGATTTACCATTTGTTTAATGATAATATCTCGATGTCTGAGAGATGTTTTTTGGTTTCCTGGATGTAATAATTTCATATTTTTAGAGTATCATTGTGACTATATCTTGTTGGTGAGACATGTTAAGTTTTCTCTTCGATGCATCCAAGCCTCCTTCAATATATTTCTCTTCAGGTTATCGAAGAGATATTTGAGGATGTCTCCTCAATGTATGAGAGTATCCTTGATATCTTCATTGAACTTCTATAGACTTTGTTGAGGAGACATTAGTGTGACTCTCTTCGATATTGTATTGTCTTCGTGACATACCTCATGATGCTGAGGAAGTGTTATAAGGGAGGGATTTATTTTATAGTGATAATGAAAGGCTTTACTTTATGGGCTATGCACATGAGGGATTTTTTTGTTTATTATTCAAATATGGTAAAAGCCAAGAGTGAGCGATTTTATGATGGAGATGGAATGAAGAGGATATGTGAAAGCCAAGGTGGAAATTTTAGCTCCAACAGGACCAACAATGACACATGCAAATTCTGACTCGAGGATCTCAAAAGTTGGCATGAGAAGTTGATCTACCAATAATTCACATTGGGGGACGTTGTTTGGCATGTCTAGTAGTGATCTGATTGTTGCCATGGCATCTATTGCTTTGTTGTTCATGCGGGGAATCTGCTCAAAAGTTATGTCTGTAAAAAGCTCCTTGAGACTTTCCACCATCTTTTTGTAAGGAGTGAGCTTATCATCCTTAGTTTGAATGTCATCGTTGACTTGGTTGATAACCAATTGTGAGTCTCCATAAACTTCTATTTCTTGTATCTGCCATTGAATCACTATGACCTATGATTAGGGCTTCATACTCAACAATGTTATTAGTACAAGGGAATGACACTCGGTATGACTTTGGGATGCAATCACCTTGAGGGGTGATCAAAAGAATGTCTGCTCCTGATCCATGTTGGGTGAACGATCCATAAAAGTACATCTTCCACTGAGCTATGAGATTATAAAGAATATTGATTCATCAAGGAACTCAGATATCAGAGGGTTCTCAACATAGATAGGTGCTTCTACTAGTTGGTTTGTGATCACTTGTCCTTTGATTTCCTTGTGCTCTACATACTCTATGTTGAACTCTATTAAAATAATCACCCATTTGGCCATTCTCCTTATGAGAGTTGCTTTGCATAACAGGTATTTTAATGGGTCAATTTTGGCAATGAGTTTGATTTGATGTGACAGCATGTAGTGTCTAAAATTTTGTGAAGTAAAAACTACTGGTAGGAATGCTTTCTCAATGGGTGAATAGTTCATTTCATAGCCCAAAAAAGTCCTAATGATGTAGTAGATAGCTCTTTCCTTTCTGTTTTCATCATTTTGTGCCAGAAGAGCTCCTAGTGTTGTTGGTGTTGCTGAGATATACAAGATCAGTGGTTTGTTTGGTATTGGTGGCATGAGTACTAGAGGTGTTAGTAGATAGTCGTTGATCTATTGGAAAGCTTTGTCACACTTCTCATCCCATTTGTAAGTTATCCCTTTATGAAGAAGATGCAAAAAGGGGTGGATTTTATTTGATAGTTGCATTATGAACCTTCTGATGGATAGCAGTCTTCCTTGTAACCCTCTCATCTAATTTAGTGTTTGCAGTGGTTCCATGTATAGGATGGCTTTTACCTTTGTTGGATCAATTTCTTTCCCTCTTTGTGAGATGATGAATCCAAGAATTTTCCTTGATGTGACCCTAAAGACACACTTTTTCAGATTTAGTTGTACCTTATATTCTTCTAGCCTATCAAAGATGGGTCCTAAGACTTGTATGTGCTCATTTATTTTCTTTGATTTTTTCAAAATATCATCCACATAATCTTCAATTGTTTTGTGGATCATGTCATGGAAGATGAGGGTCATGGCCCATTGATAGGTTTCTCTTGCATTCTTTAGCCCGAAGGGAATTACATTCTAGCAATAGGTTCCCCATGGACAAGTGAACATAGTTTTATGTTGATCTTCCTTGGTGATTATTATTTGATTGTAGCCTAAAAATCCATCCATGAGTGACAACATTTCATGCCTAGCTTCTAATTCCATGATGAGGTTGATATTGGGAAGAGGGAAATCATCCTTTTTACACGCTTTGTTTAAGTCTTTGAAATTAGTGCATATTATGATGCCCCCAGTGAGTTTTGAGATTGGTACCAAGTTTGAAACCCACTTAAGATAATCTATCGGTTGGATAAATCCAATGTCAAGAATCTTTTGCAACTCTAGTTTGACCAAGAGTTCTATCTAAGGGTGCATCTTCCTTAATTTCTGTTTGATTGGCTTAGCTTCAGGATAGACTACTAAGTGATGCACAACAAATTCTAGGTCAAGTCTTGACATATCTATGTATGACCATGCAAAGTTAGCTTTGCACTCCCTTAGAAATTTTGCTAGGTTCTTATGTTATTTGTCCAACAAGGATTTGGAATAAAAAGTGATCTTAGGTGTCTCTCATGTTCCCACATTGACTAGAGTGAATTTTTCTAGTAGTACTGTTGATTTCTCCACATGCATTGCATTAAGGGGGAAATTGAATCCCTCATCCTTGGGTTCCTCTGAGAGGTTTTCACCATTGGATGCATCTATTTTTTAACTTTTTTAGGATCAAAAAGTGCCATAGTATGGTTTTCATTTAAAGATTTGCATGTTAGTTGCATTTCATCAATTTTGCAACTAAAGGATTCAATTGTCTCCTCATAGTATGC
The DNA here is from genome assembly GCA_007258455.2 of Sequoia sempervirens. Lineage (NCBI taxonomy): Eukaryota > Viridiplantae > Streptophyta > Pinopsida > Cupressales > Cupressaceae > Sequoia > Sequoia sempervirens. Next base: position 15,129,360 of record VDFB02000007.1, on the reverse strand, counting down.
CTTTGTATGTAGCTCTATGTCAAAATCAGCTTTATGATCTGCCCATGGTAAGTTGTCATGAAGTCCCATGAATTTTGAAATCGCTTCATTATTTTTGAATAAAACAAGAATTGGTGGTCCGTGTTGGTCCATGTCAATGGTTGTGGGTAGACTAGGCGTATTTCAGTTGGTTGATGGCTTGGAGCAAAGGATGTAATGGATACCATGAAGAGGGAGATGTTTTCAAATAGGTCAGCAACATCAAGGGGGAAGTCATCTAAGGTTGTATCATGCGATGTAGGTGACCAAGAGGAATCCTCGGCTCGTTTAGTGGAAGTACCTTTGCCAATAAGTGTGACCTTGCTAGTAGTACAACCTAAGCCAAGATTATTTAGTTGTTTCTTAGGAACAATGGGTTCTAATAAACCACTATCATTATTTCCTAGCTTCTTGTTCTTGTTATATCCCATTCCCTTTATGAGTTGCAAGCCTTTGTTATCATCTTCCATAGGGAGATTGGGGACAGGTCATTCATCTTGATAGAGGAGCTTAGAGAAATCACCCTCATTGACATCTTCTTGATTCAAATCCCCCTAATTGGTGACAGTAGTAGCTGCCATCTTGATAGTTTCAGGCTCTTTGATGTCGGATGTAGGTTTCCCATGAGATTGAGGATAAATAGGTAGCTCTCCTAAGACAAAGGTGTTCTTCATTAGCTTATAGTTCCCACAACCATCATCTTGGATCATTGCTTTTATATCAAATATGTCCTGCACAATGAGTGCCTTTGTTTCAGAAGTAGATGTAAGGGATGATGGGTCAACAAATGAGGTGGAAGGTGTAGGCCCTTCATCATTCTTGGGTACTTGGGGGATTTTATAGAACTTGGCTTCAATATTTTTGCAATAGTAAAAAGGCTCAGGATCTGCATGGATAGTAATCTCTCTCCCCTCAAAAGGAAACTTCACACATTGATGATAAGTTGAGGCTACAACTTTTAGAGCATGGATCTAGGGTCGACCAAGAAGTATGTTATAGGGAAGATCTAGGTCAAGTACTTGGTATGTAGTTTTTGTGATGAGAGGGCCTACTTGGATGGGGAGTGCAATGATATCTTATGATACCCATTCTTGGTCATCATATGCCCTAATGGTGGTAGTCTTTGTATTCTCAATAGTATCCTTTAAATAACCTAGACTTTTGTTCAACTAAAGGGAGCAAATGTTTAATCCAACACCTCCATCTACTAAGACTCTTTTGACCTTATTCTTATGAGTGAAAAATTCAAGTTGTAAAGCACGGTTATGAGATGGATGTGATGGTAGGTCTTTCTTTGAGAAGGTAAGAAGATGATTGGCGATATGGCCTACCATATCTTGAAACTGGTTGGTATCAATTCCTCAAGAATAGATGACTCCAATAAAGCTTTCTCTATTATTTCCCTATGTGCGGGTGATAGTCTCAATAGTTCTAGGATTGATATCTGTGTGGGGGTCTTCTTAAGTTGATCTAAGAGATTATACTTTTTGGTGATTGTTGTTGGATGAGTAGGTTGTGCCCTAGATTGGGGTGGGACTCCTTGAATGGTAACTTTACCACATCGTGTGGTGACTCCACACTTTTCACTATGCCCTTTGATGGTGATGACAGTGATGACACTATCATAGGAAGCAACTATGTTGGAATAGGAATGTTGTACATTTGTGTAATATTTAGCTTTCCCAATGTTGTATGCTTTGTTATGATCTAGCATAGGGTTCTTATATATCTTAAGATCTTGATTCCTAGCTGGTACCTCAACATATATGGTGTCATTTTCTATGAGGTCTTGGATAATATTTTTGAGCCTCATGCAATTTGTTGTTTTTTTTCCTTTGATCTTATGAAAGCCACATAAGCCATTTGTATTGTACCAGGATGGTTTTTCTTGTGATTCTTGGTAGTTTTCAAAGTTAGGAAGTGTTAGCAGATTTGACTACCAAAATTTTCATGATGGTTTTGATGGGTTCAAATAATTGTGTGTACTTGTGTTTAGGATAGTTTTTCTTATTAGGGGTTCACCTTTGTATTTGGGTGTTATTGATTTGATTGTTTTTCAAAGGTGTTGTTTGTTGCACAGTCAGTTGGAAGTTAGAAACTTGATTGTTGTTTGGCCTAGGAGCACTTAGGACTAATGTATCATCTACCACACCATCATTTGTGGCATTTTTGTTCTTAGCCCAGACACGAGGCTTGTCATTTGAACTAGTTGATGGGCGGTTGTGTTTGTAAGATTGAGTATTTCCTTGAGAGATTAGAGCTCTCTCTATGTTAAGGGCTATAGGGACAAGCTCATCATATGATGTGATGCACTACATTTTCAAGTGGAAGGATAGATCTGGATCTAGATTTTCTATGATGATTCCCACTTGTTGTTCATCGGGAAGAGGCCACTTGCTTTTACTAGCTCTCTGTCTCCACAGTTGCAAGAAATTAGTGAAAGTTTCCCCTTTGTTTTGTGTAAGAGTGTACAATTCCTCTAGATTGACGTCCATGTCAAGATTGAAGGAGAAATGATCAATAAATTTATCAGTAATTTCTTGAAAAGTTTTGATACTAAGAGGTAGAGAAAACCAATCCATAGCAGGACTTGTTAAACTTTGAGGGAAGAGGAGCATTATATATTAATCATTGTAATCCACCTCCATACACATGATTTTAAACTCCTTGATATGGTCCATAAGACTTCCTCTCCCTTTATATTTATCAAATTTGGGGATTTCAAAACTAGGAGGGAATGGTACCATTGTTATGTTTCAATCAAATAGATAAGGACATAAATTTTGTGTATGGGGCTTCTTTACCTTGCCCATGTGAAGGTCCTATATTTCTTGTGATAGCGCCTTAAATTATGATGCTAGATCATCTTACGGATTTGGTGGAGGAACATATGGTGGGATGATGCATGAGTTGTATGGGGTATATGGTGGTTTAAGATTTTGTGAAGGTGATTGGGGGTATTGATGTATATGTTCCTAACGTGTTTTTATTGATGATGTGTGATTGAGGATTATAATAGGAACCTTGTTGTTGTTGTTCTTGTTGTTGGGAATATTGTTGAGCTAGTAAGGCTTGTTGTTGTTGTTGCGCCACTAGTGCTTGTTGTTGGGCTTGTTGATGTTGTGCTGCTAAAGCTACTTATTGTGCTTGATGTTTTGTTGTGCCAAGGTGGCTTGTTGTTGTTGTGCTTGTTAGTGTAATTAATTAATTATTACACCAACATAAGTTAACTTAGGTCATATATCATTTAGTCCTAGGTTGCATTTTTAATAAATCATTTAATAATGGGGTACTATCCCCTTTCTTGTTTGTAGGGATAAGATTCCTTCTAGAAGATGAGTTGTCCTTCTAGAACTTATCTCAACATTTAATAATTTCCTAGTTAGTTACGGTTCATGTTGTCACATGTTGTTAGATCATGACACATGGCAACATCATCTTGCATCTTGCATCTCTCTCATGTCTATATATTCAGGGAATTTTATACATTTTTAATCATCCAATCTCATAATGTAGATCAAATAGAATCTCTATTGTGCATGCCTAGTTGCAACACTTTCTGCGTGGTTGAATATCTTTCCTGGCAAAGGTCCTCCATTGAAGACTGTACCTTTAGGGACCCTAAGCATCCATAATCTTAACATGGTATCAGAGCAACTTTGGTGGAGTGGTTGTTTTGGTGGCACCACTACATATACAAAGCCTCGGTTATTGATGGAACCATCGGCTAAAGGTGGCAGGTGCAATGCACTGGCGACAAATGACCAACAATAGTGGAAGGGTGCTAGGAGATACTAGCGAGCAAGTAACTTTGGTCGGCGGGTAGGAAAGACCCGGGACCGCTAGAAGAGAACTCGACAGGAGCATCGAAAAATAGGTGTAAGAGGTGGGACGGAGGCAGCATCCGATGGGATGAAAGACAACCAACGATGGTACGACATTCAAGCCTTCCAAATGGGCCGATAGGATGTACTTCCCTGTAGTGAATCTTAAATGCCGACAAATATATTTTATTCTGTAGACTAAAGAATTTAGGGCCAACAAATATATTTGAGTGGATTTTTTTAATATTGCATATAATGCAATTAAAAAACCAACGATGTACAAATTATTTATGCCGATGATAAAATCAAACCCCAAATAAATATTTTTTGCAATAATATTAGATTCCGACCATGAATAATAAAGCCTAATGATTTTATAAAAAAAATCAAACCCTTGATAATGCCGATGGAGAATGAAATCGCTCCAAAAATATTTTTCTGAAAACTATAGAAAAAGGCCCAAAATATATGTTTTTTTCCAAAAAAAGGATATAGAAATAAGCCCCATTTTTTTGAAAAAAAGTTCCTGCGACTAAAAAAAATTTGGCTCAAAGGACAATTGACCGGGGTTATTTTTTACTACAAATTGTACAGATAGTATGGTTGATTTTTCAAACCATAAAATACCTCTGATGGCTCCCAGGTTGATGTATCCAATTTTGATCCAAGTAGCATCACTTTAGTTGCACATCATACTTGGAAGTCTTTATTTTTTGTTGAAGGTCACTTTTCTTTGTATTTTTTGGAGAAAGTTCATAATGGGGCTTGCATATACTTCTTCTTTGGTTATGTTGCACAAGGGAAACTATCAACAATGGCGAGATGGGATCAACCACCATCTCCAATTACCTGATCTATTGCCTCATCTGTATGGTATAGTTCATCATCCAAGTGAAGGTATTTATGAATTTTCTTGGAGATCATTTCAATGCAAGTTGATTGTGATGTTTTGAGATCTATTGATCATTGTGATTGTCCTCACATCCTTTGGGCTAAGCTTTGGGAGCTATATGGAGGATCAAACACTCCACCCTTCCCCGATGGTCATGATTCAAAATGCCATTCCTCAATTCAAGCACCTCATAATGATATTGTTGTGTAGGAGGTTGATTGCCTTGAATCTTCTGAAGAGGTTGACAAGGTTCCTTCAGGTGCTTCTTCTCCATCAGAGACTATTAGTATCCCTTCACAATCAGTGATTCCTTGTCCAAATTCATTGATTGAGGCTTCCACCATCGTCTTTCATCAAGACACATTCAACTTTCTAGACTTGACATCACAAGATAGCTTCATTTCAGGTATCGCTAACTTGATTGCTTCTACAGGTTTGGAGGAAATTCTTGAGGGGATATCACTCCTCTCTTCAGATCCCACTTTGGAGAGTTTTCTTGAGTCTCCTCATCCCTTTGTCTCAACCTTGATTGGGAATATAGAGACTATCTTGGAGGAACTTGGTTTCTCTTCAGAGATTTCATGTTTGAGACTTCTTCCCTATCATTGCATTCAAGACTTGGGTTTCTTCAACATCCACCATTGGATTTGTTTCTTCCTAGTAGGAGACTTGTGGTTTGGACACATTTGTTGCTTCAGACTTATTTTAGTGGTTTTGAAGACACTTTATTTAGTGGGGGCTATCAAGTCTCCATCACAGTCATCATCACACTGTCTTTGGATATTGTTTAGTATCAGTTTCTACATCGTCTTGGTTTGTCACCCTCTTCATTGATTGTGGCATCTTCATCTTCAGGCAAGAAGACACTTGAGCAGAGTTCAGAGACACCATTGACATCCACATTCATCCTTCCTTCAATTCCTATCCAAAATGGGAAGCATCCTTACACTTGCAGTTGGTTTTGTTTCTTCGGAAAGGGAGACAAGTTGTTTGTCAACATTGGATCTTTTTCTATCTTTAGACACTTACCATTTTTGCTGGTGATCACATCTTCTGGGGGGGCTATATAGTACCTCTATTTCCTACCTATGGGGGGGCTATTGTATTATATCCATGTGATGGATGGTGTACTTGGGGGGTATTTGGGAGTCCTCCATCCTTCCCATCCTATCTCACTTTTTTTATTTTTCATCTCCTTTTTGGGGAGGGGTTTTGTTCCCATTGGGTTTTCCCCTTTTCTCCGGTTATGGGAGATTTTTTGCATCATGTAAATGGGTACCTAACATGGCCTCGTAGTCGGGACCCATCTCATCATCTTTGCATAATCATTGCATTTTCCTCCCTAAGTTGAACTTATGGGGGGTGTTAGTGTAATTAATTAATTATTACACTAGCATAAGTTAACTTAGGTCATATATCATTTAGTCCTAGGTTGCATTTTTAATAAATCATTTAATAATGGGGTAATGTCCCCTTCCTTGTTTGTAGGGATAATATTCCTTCTAGAAGATGATTTGTCCTTCTAGAACTTATCTCAACATTTAATAATTTCCTAGTTAGTTAGGGTTCATGTTGTCACATGTTGTTAGATCATGACACATGGCAACATCATCTTGCATCTTGCATCTCTCTCATGCCTATATATTCAAGGCATTTTGTACATTTGTAATCATCCAATCTCATAATGTAGATCAAATAGAATCTCTATTATGCATGCCTAGTTGCAACACTTTCTATGTGGTTGAATATATTTCCTGGCAAAGGTCCTCCATTGAAGATTACAGCTTCAGGGACCCTGTGCATCCATAATATTAACAGTGCTAAGGTTGGTTGTTGTTGTGCTAAGGCTACTTGTTATGTTGCTAAGGCAGCTTGTTGTTGTGCTAAAGTTTCTTGTTGTACTGCTAAGGTGGCTTGTTGTTGCTATTATTTCTATTGTGTGGCTAGGGCTTGCTAATAGGCCTGTTGTGCTTGTTGTAAGTCTAAGGCATGCATGTGCTTGCAAGGTGGGATAAGGTGGTTGTTGGAACATTGGTGGAGTATTGTGGGTGTTGATATTTTGAGTGGGTAATAGATTGGTGATGAGAGGTTTGGGATTCCCTTGGTTCAACATTCCTTGTAAGATAGTGGATTAAGGGGGAGGAATGTACGTTTGAGATCTTGTTTGATTTGGCATAGTAAAGGAGACTATGGGAAAAGAGGAGGATGGTGCCATTAGATTGTGCAATGGAAATGACACACTAGGACCTTGAGTCCATTGATTAAAAATATTTCCTTGTCCCATGTCTTGAGGACTCCCTTGTGTTAGGGATGTAGTTAATGTATTACCTGTATTGACAGGATTTGTCACCAAGGGATTGCTTTGGGATGAGATGATATTGGATGGGATGGATGTATTCTATGAAACCAATGGTATAGATGAACCAATTGGGGGGTGGATGAATATGTCCCTATCTGTGTTAAGGGTTGATTATGTGGTATGGAACTGATATTCCCTTATCCGATGTTTTGAGATATTGGATCCACATTGCTTTGCATGATGGTAGGCACACTTGCGGTACTCATGGGTATGGATGAAGAGGGATGTCCCTGATATGTTGAAGTAGTTGTGGAATAGTGAAATTCAAGAGGTGTGTATGGCTATTTAGGATCTTTGGGAATAGCAGGAACACCAAAGGTAGGTGTCCAAGTGGTTGTTGGAGGTGGATGATTGGTTTCAAGTGTACCCACAAGTTGTTTTCAAATGAAAGAGGATGACCAGATTCTTTAGCAAGGCTTGTTACAATACCAGGAATGTAGGTTTGATGTAGCCCTAGTGATGAAGTTGCAAAACCCAATGTCAAATTTTGTGAAAAAAATGATGGGGAGATAGGAGCTACATTTTCAAAGGCTTGATGTTCCATGAGTTCCTCCCTAGTGAGTTTAAATGGATTTTTCATGATATCTTCTATCTCATATGGCCCTGATGGTGATGAGGGTTGTTGTGATGGGGTAACTTGACTTCTCAAATCAAATTCCAAAGGACTTGGATCACTTGAGGTAAATGTTTTTTTTGTTTTCTTGATGATTCTCTTGTGTTGTGATCTTGTCTTTACCATAGATTTTGTGTCACCTTTGGGAGAGTTGTGTTGTGATTTGTGATGTTTGAACTCTCTAGTTGACTCAAATATAGGTAAAGGGACACTCTAAGTCTTTTGGGGGAAATTTTGATAATGGGGGATGAAAATATGGATGATATGGAGAGTGATCTTTGCAAACATTTTGGGACAACACTTTTTACTTGAATTTGATGTTTTGATGTTGGGATAAAGGATTTTGATGAACTTGTTAATCATTAGGATAGACTCATAACCTTCAAGATGAACTAGTTCAAAGATGATAACTAAATTTTCTAAATGCATGGAAAAGGATACATTTCACGTACAAAGTAGCCAAGATAGAGGTTGATTTGATTAATGTTAAGTCAAAAAGTGGTGTGTTTAAAATTTTGCAAAGTTTGGTGAAGTGAAGGATGAAATTTGATGAAGGGGTGGATGAAATGTTTGACCCAATGTTGACCTATAGTGAACTTTTGTTTGAAAAGACCAAGGTAGTGAGAATGATGCTAGACCTCTAATGTTTTCAAATCCAAAAGAGTAATGTTGTCCTAAATGAGAGGATAGATGTGGGTAGGTAAGCCTATTTGGTTCCTCCTAGCTTGAGCATAAGAGTTTCTTAACAAGATGTTGCGAATGCAATAAAGTATTAAGGCCCACTTCCTACCAAACTTGGAATTACGATACCTATGTCTGCAATGGCAAGATGTAGATCTTCCCCTACAAATTTTGACTATGTGATGGATCATGTGAGAAATTGGAAACATTGGAAAAGACCAGGATTTTGATAGTAATAGAAGGAATACAATCTTGGATTGTTTGTTGAGGCACATTTGTAAAAATTTTATACGGACCTAGTTTGGGTTTCATGAAGTGCCCAAAGGTGTTTCTTGAGAGCTTTTGGACTAAGATTTCTAAGTCTAAAATGATGAACTCCTGAATTTGCATGAGATTATTTAGAAATAGTTCAAGTTTTATAGAAGAAAGGGATATTTTTATTGCCAGGCAAGTGGTGGTAATATGGGCCTTCCATCCTTAATATCAACTTGTTCCTCTTCTTTGTCTAAAATGGTTTTTGTGTTTCTCCACTGAGTAGGTGTTTCTTTTGTTTCAAAAGTGAAGCTTCTCAAACTGCTAATGAGATTGGTTTGTTCTCTGTTAATGAGTTCAAAGTTTGGTTAAATGATAACACCTAGAAGATTAGGTTGTTCTATAGGAGCAATCGGTCTCCAAATAGTCATGTGGGGTTCATTTGTGTCAAGTTTATCTTGCTTAAGTGAATTGATTTTACCACAAACACTCGTCTTGATTATGTTTTCAAACTAAATGTTTATGTCAAGAATGTCATAACTTTCACAATGGCCATAATTGCCTATGTTGTCTTTGGGAAATATGGATTGAGATATAAGTCAATATATTTAGAAATATCTAAGGATAAATCCTTAGGAAAAGCAGTAATATCAAGGCTAATTTCAAGGGGTATCCATATTTAAGCCAAAGTGTTTGAAATTTTGAGGAAGATAGTGAATGTTTGTCTTAGTAAAGTTTTAGAAACAAGAAATGTATCAAACTAACTCACAATAATTTATAATCCTAGGTTAAAAATGGTTATACTTGTTGATTCCTCACTTGGATTTCTCCAAACACTAAACAATGCAAATAGTTAGAGATTTTGTGACACTGTCTCCCCTCCATGGTACACACTTCTTGAGACCACCAAATCTCAAAATCCTTAAAATCTGGAGATCAAAATAATTTTTTTGTTTCTATAATTGAATAGTAATAACATGGGGTGGCTTCAAAATTATTGTTCTTGCACCAACAAGTATTAAGGATTTTTTATTCTAAACAATGGTTTGTAGTAAGGGCTTCCGGTTTAGGGGGTACTATGATAAACTCTATCAAGAGGTCTCCCAACCCTTAGAACGAGGGCTTTATGCATCATAAAGATACTGGGGGAGAGATATCATGTACCACATCCCATTGATCTCAATTTTCATTGCAACCACACATTTATATAGCGGTTCGGAAGAACTTGGCTTTAGTTCATTGCCACTTGGGTCGTTCCCTCCTTTTGAAGTAGGGAGGTAGGTCCTCTAAAGATAAAAAATAGAGAGGAAGTACGTTTGTAGTTTGATCATCCTAGTTTCACATGAAACGAGGAGAGAACACACACCACGCCTTTTTCTCACACTTGAAAAGGGTTCAATTTTAATTCAAATTGAAAGATGTAGGTGATTATACAGAGTGCTAGGGAATGTTTATGTTTCTCAAGATCACCGAGCGGTGTGAGAGAATTGCATACGTATTCAATAACAACGTTGTAAATCACAAAACATAGCAAACTATTGTAAATTTTAACCCCTAAGCTAATATGAATTCATTCTATGCACCAAACGAAATATGAAGTTGTCTTGTTCAATTTTAAACCCAAAAGAAAATGATGAGATAAGGATTTAATTTTAATCCCATTTGAGTGTTCATTTTAAACCCAATTGAAATTTAGTGAAGTCCTAGAGTAGAAAGTAGAAAGCATAAAATTTTGGGTTATAATTTCCCCAAAGCATCAAATGCTTGTTACAATCATAGAATTTCAAAATAAGAAGGCTTTCTTCACTTTAGCTCCATGTCATCCAACCTACAAAACCATGTTAGTCTAACAACCAGAACAATGTCAGAAGAGCATTAGTGATCTGAAAAATCAAGAAAATTAAAGCACATGTCAAAAAAATGATCGTAAAACTTCTTACCCTGGATGGGTGTCATTGAACACAATAGCTCACAATTTGTCATCTGGGCATCGCTCTATTAAATTGGCACTGCTTTGCAGCAAAAACAAAGAGCATGATAGCGTCGATATTTTTTCGGGTGTCGCTCTGGTGAATTTGGGGGCGTTCTCATTTGAAGTCTTCGATACCTCTATATTAAATTAATGTTTCCAGATTTAAATTAATACCAGTTCATTTAATCATCATCATTGTTTCAAATTGGGATAGTGTCACTATATGGAAACACTCTTCAAAGTGTGTTGCTATGTTTGATTTGGGCGTCACTGTATCTTGCAAAAAAGAAAACAAACAAAATTTATGCTAGAAATTGATTAATTGATGGTTTTCTCTCCTAGCACGAGATGTGAGATGATGATCGTTAGTGTGGGTCGATCACTCTTGATCCATGATGAATCAAAGCATAATTTAGCCACTAGACCTCAATCGCAAACAAGATCATTCAAATTTAAAGTTCAAACTAAGCATTTATTGAAACTAAAAACTACAAACTACGAAAGCAGTTAAATGCCTACTCTAACCCATTGAAAACTTATTCTATTTTGGAATTGGTGTCGTGTTGATGTAGAACAACAACCCTTTCCCAATCCTATGATTAGTGAGCTTGTTTCAACCGATTCTATGAAAGAGAATCGATGAAACCATTGTGATAAATGGATGAAAACCTGATTTATACTAATTTGAACATAATGCAAGCTAAATTAACATGATTTAATGCTAGAATTGATCTAACTATGAAATTGCTAAGCTAATCTAAGCCATTTCTAAGCTAAAAGATGGAAACCCTAATTTATAAACAAACTATGATGGATGCATGGAAGCCATTAATGGATGCTTTAAGATATTGTGCAACTAAAAATGAACTAAAATATGTTGAATGTGAGTAAAATATGAGTGTGAGTGTGAGTGAATTCAACAACATAAGTTTTCAATTGATAGATGGATCCATTTGTCTCCAAATAGTGACCTATTTATAGGAAAGCAAATGAGAAATGGAGGGTTGAGATTGAAAAGATCAATCAACGGTTAGGGATGGAGGAAATAGGAGGCATGGATCATGGATTCTCATCAATAGGTGAGAATGCAAGATAGGATTTAATCAAGGGCTCACATTTGTTCCAAACAAACACACTTTTGACCTACACACAATTCACCAGGTGTTCAATAGGTCACAAGTTTAGCTTGCTCAAGAAGCCAAGTGAGATAATTAGAGGAGAGAGAATATTCTTTGGAATATTCTCATGGGTGAGGAAAAAAGATATTTTGCAAATTAAAAAAAAGTTTTAATTGTGCAAAAAAGGGGGGGTAAGGAATATTCCATGGGAATATTCCCTTTTTGGAGGAAAATTAGTTTAATCATTAATTAAACAAGGTTTAATTACACAATTAGGGGAATAGAATAATTAGAGGGATATTCATTAAATTAAATAATTTAATGAAAGGGGAAAGGTGAAATGATATTTAATTAAATAACTTAGGGTTATTTAATTAAATAAGATGAGTTGGGGAATTAAATTAAATAATATGATTTATTTAATTTAATGAGATGAAATGTTAATGTGAAAGGGGGGAATTAACTTGATTTGATGTCTTAGGTTAATAGAAGAAAATGATGCAATTAATTAATTAGCTAGGCTAATTCAATTAATTAAGCAAAAAGAGGATGGATTTAAGTGAAAATAATGTTAGTATACCTAATTCAAGTGTATGATATCATTTGATATTGTCGATGTTGAAGATACCAGTATGGGTTGAATCATGCTTGATCCATGAAGAATCAAAGCATAATGGAGCCACGGGTACTCAAATCTCAACTAGATCAATCAATCAAAATTTAAAGTAAACATTTTATCAAGAAACCTAACATGGTGAATTTATGAAAGCTTTAAAGAAAATATCTACTCCAATCTGTTGAAACTTATCCTATTGTGGAATTGGTGTCGCATTGATGTGGACCGATGACCCTTTCCCAATCCTGTGATTGTGAGCTTGTTTCAGTCGATTCTATGGAAGAGAATCGATGAAACCATGGTGTTTTTTAGTATGAAAACCTAGATTATGATGAAAATGAGCATGATGAAAGCTAGGTTACCATGATTTTATGCTATAAATTATCTAATTATGCAATTTCTAAGCTAATGCTAAGTTAATCTAAGCTAATTTAAGGTAAAATGATGCTAAAAGATGAAAACCCTAAGAAAAAAATCTAAATGTGGGCAAATTGAGAGTATGGATGTGATTAAATTTAATAGCATAAGTTTGCAATAAAAGATGGATCCATTTGTCTCCAAATAGTGATCTATTTATAGGAGAACAAATGAAGAATGGATGGTTGAGATCAAAAAGCTTAATCAACAGTTCAAGATGAAAGAAAGAGTAGGCATGGATCATGGATTATCATCAATGGATGAGAATCCATGATGAGGGTTAATCAAAGGCTCACATTTACCTCAAACAAACACACTTTTGACCTACTCACATAGGTCAAAGGTAACTTGTTAAAAAGGTAAGAGGGTTAACTTCGTAAAGAAGCTAAGTGAGTTGACTGGAGGAGATGGAATATTCCTTAGAATATTCCATTAGATGAGGATAAAGGTGAATTTTCAATTTAAAACAAAGTTTTAATTGTGCAAAAAGGGGTAAGGAATATTTCATGGGAATATTCCCCTTGATTAGAGGAAAATTAGTTTAATTGCTAATTAAACAGGGTTTAATTTATGCAATTAGGGAATTAGAAGACTGAGAAGGTATTTATTAAATTAGATTATTTAATAAATAGGGGAGAGAAGGGGGGAATGCTATTTAATTAAATAACTTAGTGTTATTTAATTAAATAAGATGACTTGGGAGATTAAATTAAATATTCTGGTTTATTTAATTTAATAGGATGAAGTGCTAGCGTGAAGAGAGATGAATTAACCCAATTTAATTCATTAGGTCAATAGATGAAAATGATGTAATTAATTAATTAGCTAGGCTAATTAAATCAATTAAGCAAAAAGATGATGGATTAAAGAAGAAATGATGTTAGAAAATTTGTTTCAGATGCATGACATCAATTAGGACATTTTTCAGTGTCTACACCCCTATTTGAGCTTGTGAATCCTATTGAAAACTTATTGGTTGTACCTACTTGAGTAGGCTTGTTAATGTGTCTTATGTGCTTGATTATTTAGATAACCCATCTTCCACTTGAAACCAAAGTGCAAATATCCATCGAAAATTGAGCCTAGGAATTTTCTTATTTATATCATTTCTTTGAGTATTTAAATTTAAGCATAAATTTATAAAACTTTAAAATAATCAAGAAAACATTCAAAAAAAAGAATCAAAATTAAACAAATTAAAAAAATAAGTAAAATCTTTTAGTGCATAAATCTCAAAACTAGGTCTTGCATTCATTGTGCGTTTTTAATCATTTTAATTTCAAATTTTATCTCTGGCCATAGAAGATTGATCAAATTAAAAAAATCAAAACCTAAAACATTATCAAACTATTTAAGTTCTGATTTTGGTTACTCTAAGCCACTTTTGGTCCATTCTAGGCTACATCTAGTTTATCATGTAGCGCTTCTAGGTGATTTTGTAGCACTTGTGGTCTATCTTGCAACCCTTCTAGGCTATTTCGTTACGCTTTTGGCATATTCCAAGCCACTTTTTGCTATAGGAAATGCCATTAAAATTTTCAAGAATTTATCAAAATCAAAACCTATCAAAATAACAAAATTCCAAATAAATAGGGCTTAAACAAGTCTTTTATTGGCATTGTCTTATTTCCCTTGATACTATTTGAGGTGTGGATAACTTTTTGGCATATTTTCTTATCATTGTCAAAATTTATCGAAGTTCAAATTGGATCTCCTATCTTTTATCTTTATATCATTTGTGGATATACCAACTTGAGAGCTTCAAAGCTACTCCTAATTTGGAAACCTCCACTTTTTATCAAAATTTCTTGGACTCACAAGTCTAGTTCAAGTACACTTTATCAATCTAGATCTTTATCATCTCTCTTGGACTCACAAGTATACTTCAAGCAAGAATGTATCTTTTTATCAATCAATGCCATTATCATCATTGGGAGATATAACTTAAATTTGGTCTATTTTGGTTTTGAGTAGAAAACATCAAAATTGTTGAAATAAAATCTTCTTTTATCTAAGGTATTATATTACATATGCCAATTATAAGATCTCAATATAATAAAAACATGGAATCCCATTAAGAAGATTCAAACATTCAAACAAGCATGGGTCAACATCAGCAAGGATCATCTTCAAATTCACCCATCTTTCACAATGAGCCTTTAAGGGTCCCTTTGTTGAACAAGCAAAATACTGAGAGGTGGGGGTAAATCGATATTCTTTTAAAAATTCAAACATTTAAACATCCAAACCACATAGCACAATCAACTACAGTAAAGAAAGAAAGCATGTAACATCAACAACATCATATAACACATGAACCCTAGGATTTTTACATGGAAAATCCAAAATGGGAAAAACCACGGTGAGGATTAACTCACAATATATTATAACTGGTTATAGTATATTTATAGAAGTGTTCATTGTAGGTGGACTCATTATCCAAGTGGACTCACTACCCACTGAGAAAAAGATAGAAGAGAGATTATGGCTCACAACCTAGTTTGAATTGTTACAATTGCATCTATCATATGCATGAATTATAGCTCCTATAAATCTTAATAAATTGACTTTACACACTTCATCTAATTAAGATCTAACACTCTACTTTCCTTTGCATTCCAATCACTTTAACACTCAACTCAACATTCACAACTTAAATTTGCATTGCTCTAATAATATTCACAATATTCTTCAAAACACCAAAAAATATCTAACTCATATATTCACATCAAGAATAGAATTTGTATGTATGTAAAATGGATATAATAGAAATGTGCATAAAAATAGCTTAAATCAAACCAAAACACATGCAAACCTCAAAATATTGAATGTATTATGTTGATTTGTTGAAGATTTGAATGTGGTTTCTCATGAATCAATATAAATTTTAGTAACATGACATTAGCATAAAAGATGTTGATCTAAATGGGATGGGACGCCTCTCATTTATAGAAATAAGATGGAAGAAATGGAGGGTTTAGATGCATTCATGATGAATAGCTAGGATTGAATGAGAAGATAGGGTTTGGATTGAATTTTTAGTCATGTGACAAGTGTCACATGAGGGATGAGAGCTAGGTTTGGGACAATCCTTATATGGATGGCTAGGATTAAAAGGTGGGATATTAAATGAAGGGCTAAGATGAAAAGTTAGTTTGACTTTTGGGATAAAGTTAGACATGTGAAGGGGACACTTGTCATTTGGTGACAAGTTTAGATTGTGATCCATGTGAATGGAATCAATGGATAGGATTAAATGGACAAGGATAGGGGATAAAGTGGAATTAAATAATGGAAGAAAAGGGTAATGGGAATTAATTAGCCTAAATTAATTAATTAATTTAGCTATAGGATTTGGGGATAAGACTATACTTAATTAAATAAATATAAAAATTATTTAATTAAAGGTGGCGGATAAGGATAATGGATAAATTAATTGAATAAATAATAAATATTTATTTAATTAAACATATGGATAAGGGAAAAAGGTTATATTAATTAAATAAATAATAACATTTATTTAATTAATTGGCTAGGATAAAGTGGGATAAAGGTGATGGATAAGGTAATTAATTAAATAAATATTATTTAATTAATTAATGCGATAAGATAGGCTAAAATGAAGTGTGGTTAGGTTAGGACATTTTTAGGTGTCTCCAACATCAAGTAGGTCGGCCTAATTAGATGTAACATTCAAAATATAACTTGTCGACTCTAAATCTTTCCATACATGCCTCACACCAAAATTCAAATCTCAAAATAACTTGAAACAGGTCAGCATGGACCTATAATAGATCCCACCTAAGAACGCAACACTTATTTAACCTTTGCATACCTCCAAACTTATTAGGTTGGCACTGCAAAAGACCTAATACCAAAATTCTTCAACTGTGTATCCACATTTGAACACATGGACCTCAAAATTCAATGCCAACTGGAATTCACACACTAATGCCATCTGTTAACATATCCTCAAAATAAAAAGTCCAAAAACTTATTTGTAGAGAAGCGCAAACTCTCCCACTCAAATGCACTATATAGGAAATGATTGTAATTTGCTAGACATAACTTCTGCTACTTATATCTCTCAAACCAAAGGTCAAAACCAGATGAAATTCTGAAATTAGATACTTCTAACAACCAAAATAATAATGTTAGAAGTGTAGAGTGAATACTTTATTCATGGACTAGTGCAAACCCAAAAACTAGAGCTCTATTACATATAATTAATAGAGTTGACACTTTGTCAATTTTCCATCACAACCAACTTTACTAGATCAAACCATCTTGCAAAAATATGTTCCACAAACACTCCAAAACCTATTAGAACCAACCAAAATGACCTGCAATGATCTAACATCATGATCTCCACATCAAGATACAATGTTGACATCAATGAAAATACTACAACACATCATTATATATTTGTGTGCTTGTCCCTCATGCTCATGTTGCCAACAACAACATTAATGACATTGTTCCAATAGTCTCCCCATTTTTCATTCATGGCAACATGCCAAAATATCTTCAAAATATTCTCCAAAACATTCTCCCCCTTTTACATCAAGGGAAAAAGGTGCCTACAACAACTACAACACATTAGTATATATCTTTGTGCTTGTCCCTCATGCTCATGTTTCCAACAACAACATTAATGACATTCTTCCAACAATCTCCCCCTTTTTCATTGATGGAAACATGCCAAAATATCTTCAAAATATTCTCCAAAACATTCTCCCCCTTTTACATCAAGGGAAAAAGGTGCCTACAACAACTATTTTGACTTATACTAGATCTCCCCCTAAGTAATATATACATATATATAAATTGAAAGATAGAATTGAGTCCCCCTAAGTCATATACCAAAGAAAAACAAAAAATTCTATATTGGACACGACTCTATATACTCCACATATGTACAAAGAATCTTGAAACTAAAAACTAAAAATCATAAAGAATATGAAATGTGTCAATCGAAGGAAGTTGACTCTTGAAACTTCTGCAAATGGGTCTTCCATGTCTTTTTTGATGGCCCAAGTAATTTGCATTGTGTTTCAAACTCCAATATTTCTTCTCCTTCTTCCAGAGTGATCAATACTAGATTCATCTGTGTATCCTTATTAGCACTCAGAAGGGCACTGGATATAGATATAAATTTATCATTCATCAAGTCCCTTATTTCTCCAAACTATAAAATGACATTTTCCCTTTGTGCTTACAGTTGGAAGAACTTATGCAAATCCTCAATTGCACTCCTTGTATTACCAGCTAGATCAAGTGTTGGATCATAGGAACTGGAGGCTTTATTTATCTAGGACTCAATGGAGTCCATCTCATTTTTGATGCTCTATGTGGCATTGGGCCACTTCATGCAATATTGAAAAAGATCCTTTGCCTCATCCACACATATTTGTGCATCCTTCAAATTCTCTAAAAAAAATTTGTGTGCAAGAGTACACTTCTTTGTGATCTCTAACATATTTTTATCATTCATTTTGTTTTCTACTTCTTTCTCTACTTCACCTCTAAGATCAGAGGCATATTCCTTAAAAGAATCAATTAAAAGCTTTAAATTTTTCATACCAGAGAGTGATGTGTCTATGTTTGCACCAAGTATGGCCTCTTACAATTCCTTCACTACTTCCTCCATCAACTCTCCACTCTTCTGACACATCTCAATAATCTCCATCTCCTAATTATAGTTTGTGGCATGGGGAAATATTGTCTAGATCTACATTTCCCTATTGCATTGGTAGTTGTAGCAATTGTGAAGAAACAATAGGTTGTAACTTGAGCTACATAATAGATTTTTCAAGGAATCTCTAGAGGAGCCAGAGGATTCACCGGAAGTCTTTGTAGTCTTCACAACTTTCTCCTTTACTTCCTTTCCCTTGTCTTTGTCAGAGTTTACATGTGTCTCTTCTTATGTTCTTTCATTTTCGGAGGTATCCTCATTATTATCTTCACTTACCTTCTCATTATCTTCTTCCTTAACTTCCTTCTCTGCATCACTAGTTTCTTCATCAACATCTTTATTCACATCTTCCTTTGCAGATTGTTTTGGGTTATCCAGAGGAGTCTCTATTTTATCTTGCACAATCTCAACATTTTCTTGATGTACCAAAGGAAGAGAAGTATCCTCCTTTGTTGCTTATTTTCCAATATCCTTCTTTGCTTCCTCATCCTCTTTTGCAAGTTCTTCCACTTTCAGAGGGGAATTTTCCTGAGTGTACTCTTCATCTATCACATGCTCATGTTGAGAATCAATGTTCTATACTTCTCTTATCATGAATTCTGGAACAGTTTTCTCATAAATCATACCTTATTTATGTGCAATGTCAAAAAAAATATCAATTGTCTCCTTTTGTAGCTTCTTAAATCTTCTTGTCTCTACCCATAAGGGT
The DNA here is from genome assembly GCA_007258455.2 of Sequoia sempervirens. Classification (NCBI taxonomy): domain Eukaryota; kingdom Viridiplantae; phylum Streptophyta; class Pinopsida; order Cupressales; family Cupressaceae; genus Sequoia; species Sequoia sempervirens. Next base: position 15,110,194 of record VDFB02000007.1, on the reverse strand, counting down.
AATTTCCCTTTGCTTTACTCTAAATTTAGAGTTGTACAATTCCACCAATGTGGATCTATTTTCCTCAAAAAGAGGATAACCAACCTTCTCCAATGCATATTCTTTTATCTTTCCTTCTTCAATTCCTTCTAGTCTTCTCTTCACTAGGATATTCCATAGCTCTTTAGGAATTTTATTCTCAATGTTTTTCATATCAAATTCCAAAATAATAATGTATTTAATAATTGCCTCAATAATGGTGGAATTAACCACCTCATTTACTTCACCATACAAAGTTTCTACAAGCATGTCATGCTATATCATCCCATTAACAAGTGCTTCTACCGTCATGGGACTGTGAGGTTTTTTCATAGATGTTTTCTTTTGCTTCTTCTTGACATCTGAGTCTTCTTTACATTTCTACCTTCTTCTTTTTTGAAGATTCCTTCTTGGCAGTTTCTTTCTTCTTCTCTCTCATGTGAATTACAAATGATCCTTCTCTTTCTCTATCTCCTCTTCACTACATGTGTCAATAATATCAAATATTTTTCTTTTCACACTAGCTTCGCCTTGTGAAGCTTCACTCTTCCTTTTGCTGACCAACTGTGGTCCTTCTTCTTCCTCCTCCTCCTCCTCCTCCTCTTCTTCTACATTCACACTCACATTATTTTCTCTAAAGGCCTTTTGCTTTGGTCTTCTCTTTGTAGGGGTTGCAGGTGGTGCTACCAAAGTAGCCTTCTTCTTTCATAGCCTTGTCATGTTCACAATCTAAGGGGATTTATCCTTCATCAGAGGACTATCTATTGATTTTCTTTTCGCTCCAATAGGTTTCATAGTCCTAGAGGACTTCTAAATAATAGGAGGGGTGGTAGAGGTTCTACCAGATATTCTTGTGCTTCAAGATCCTCCTGCAACACTTGATTCTCCCTTAAATTTTTCTCTTACATATTGTACTTGTTCCTCTGAGATGCCCATTTCCTTTGCAAATTGATCAATCATCTTTCTAACCTTCTTCTAAATTGTTGGTTTCTTTTGCTCCATATGCACCTCCAAAGACTTTTCTTCATAAGTGTTATACCTTGCCTTAGTTATATCCTTTGGACTCTTCAAAAAAAATTCAGCTAAACCAGTAATCTCTTTTTCAATGATCTCATATCCCAATACAGGGATCCACATAATCCTTGGTTCAACTGCCTCCATCATGCACTCATTTTTTGACACTAGGAATGTGACATCATTTTTATATTTCTCTACCATTTTCCTTGGAATTTTGTCTCTCTCATGTATCCTCTTCTGAAAAATTGCAAAGAAAGCAACAAGAGAATCCTTTGTGACCTTTTTACAAAGGTGGATAAACATGGCAAGCAAATTCCCTTATCATATTCTTGAAAAGAAATTTGTTCACATTTTCACCCAAAACCTAAACAATGAATTGGCCTTTCACCTAAGAATTCAATGTGCTAGTACCTTTGATGAGATCATTGAAAAGGGAGTGAACATTGAAGAAGCTCTCATTACTAAGGCTATTGTGAAAAATTATAAAGATCATAAGGATAACCCATCAATATTTAAAGACAAGCCAAGAATTTGGACTAGAAACAAGAACATTGTCAACGATGGTGTGATAGATGCAAATTTCAAAATGTTTAGTTCCTACCATATAATTGGCAAAAAAAATCCTGAAAATAATCAAGGTGGTAGAATACTACCTAGACAAAATAAATCTCCTAAAATAAAATACACTCCTTTAGGGTAATCTCTTGAATTTGTATTGAAAAAATTGGTCCAAGCTAAACTTATCACCTTACTAGAAGTGAGGAATCAGAACCAACAATTGAACCTCCATGGTACAAAAAAAAAATTACGAATACCATAGGATCAAAGGGAATAAGGGTGATGTTGGCATAGAAAATACACCTTTAATTAATGATGATCTCAAGATATTCAATAATCCTATCCCTGATCATGGAAAAGAGGAACCTTCGAATAGAATAACAATTCTAAAGAAGCCAACTATGCTATCATCCCTTATGACTACACAATATCTCATTTAGGGGATGCTTTTCCTTGTGTCTCTACCTTAACCCCTTTAAAAAAAATCCTAATGTGTCATAACTACATGTAGGGGTAAATCAACCCTTCAAGGGGATCAATCTACATGATCTTCCAAATTTGACTATAACCTCTTGGATCGCCTAAAGAAAATCCCAACACAAATATTCATTCTCGAGATTTGTAAAATATCCCTCACATATAAGGAAGTCCTAGATAAGGCCCTTCAAGATTCTTTCGTACCTAAATACACAAATATTTCCTAATTTCAAGTCATGGTTGGACACATTTCATCTCCTCACCATTTGGTTTTTACTGAAAAATACTTCTCTTGGTAATCCATCTCATAATGAGGGCTTATATCTTGAAGTCTTCATTCATAGGCATAAAATCAAAAGGGCCATGATTGATGGTGGAGTAGGAATACACATTTGTACCCTCTAGCTAGTAAAATAATTAGGAAACTATAATGGTGTCATTTATTCTCAAAATAAAATAACCATAAAAGTTTATGATGATGTTGAGTGTGAATCTAAAGGAACAATAGAATTCTTAATTCAATTTGGCCCTACTATAGTAGATATCATTTGTCAAGTCTTAGACCTTGATCTCCCATACAACATCTGTATTGGTCATCCATGGATACTATTGTTCCTTGCATTAAGGCCCCATTGTGTCCTTGACAAATAAGGACCCCCTCTTTTCATTTTGCATCTCATCGTTTTCCTTCTTTCTTTTCTCTCTCTTCCTTTTTCTTTCCCTTTCCTTCTTTTCTCTTCCCTTCTTTCCTAGTTTTCTTTCCTTCAAGTACCTTGTCGCAATTTGGGAAATCAACTTCTTCATATTGGTATACTAATAATGCCAGGCCTAATCCTCGACCCCTATCTCCATGCCCGACATTTGTTTTGTCTTTCACCCTTTTAGACTTTGAAATTTGTGTGTTGAGTGTTTCTCATGCTGAATGTTTGATCCTCGAGGCTCGATGGCAGTGACATCTTTTCACCTCAAGCCCCACACGTGTCATATTGCTTGCTCAAATTAATTGCACCGACGCAAAGTTTTAAATACACCATTTAATACAATTAATGAGACTGCCAAAAGGATTTTATCAAGTTTTGAGGCCTCATTTTTTATATTTACCATTTTCTATCATGCTCAAGAGCTTTCCCAATTTCATTAAAATCTTCTAGTGTGAATTTGAACCTCTATTTTCTGGTGTGATTGTTTATTTGCACTCATGTTGTTGCATGTCAACTAGGTGTGGTTGCTCGTGTTTACTTGTTTGGTTGGTGAGTTTGTTTAGTTGTTGTGCATGCTCGTTTTCTATTTTGGGTGTTTGTGTTGCTAGTTCTTACTCATGCTTCCTTGGTGTGTTCATTATTGGTTTAAGTTTTTTTTCCTACCATCTAGTTTGTGGTGTTTGTTCGCGCTCCTATTCACACGTTCACCTCTAGTTCGTGGTGTTATTTTCCCCCCTCCCACGCAATTTTTCTAGGTAGGGTCAAAACTGCTACTAAAATGTTATATTTCCTTGCTTCTCTTGGATTATGTGTGTTGGGTTTGCTCTTGTCAGTGTCATTTTTAAAAAAAAAACTTGATTTGGCCTTTTTTGTTTTCTTGTATTTTCCTTTCTTGCTTTGTGTCATTTTTGTTTCTTTTTTCATCCTTCACTAGATCAATTTTTACTTTGGCACATCGATCGAGGAAAATTATGATGTCATCAATTTCATGTCGTACCTTGACCTTGTTGAGGTTTTCCTTTCCTTGGTGGTTTTTGAATCAACCTATTGGGTGCCCAGTGTTAGATGGTCAACTTACTCATTAAGATAATGATATGACAAGATATATGATGAGTGTATGACCCCTGATTCCCAATCTTTTACCAAGAAATTACAATTATTCATTAGAAAATGTTTGGACTTTGGGTTTTGGTTAAGTGTTATATTGAGAAATGAATAAATGATAGACCAAAATTACGACCTCTAAAATTTAAATCTAAGACTTAGCAAAAAATCCTTAAAACCCTCTTTCGAGTGTCACCCATCAGAAATGGCATTTACATAATTTCTTATTGTGGTAGAAGGGTAAGAGGTATTCTTGATCCCCGATCCCTGATATCTCATACAAACACTTAGCAAAAGTTATTTATTTTGAGAACTCTTTCGGGCATCATCGATTGGGTGAGTTGTTTACATTCTTTCTTATTAAGGTATAAGGTGTCCCAAAGACCCAACCCCCAATCCCTGAAACCATAATGAAAATCACTTTTTCCTTATTCAAATGAATAATTTTGAAAATATCCCTTTTTGAGAAATCTTAGAGAAAGTAAAGAAGAATGATGTTTGGATTTTGGGCTTCATTAGTTCCATTTATTGGATGCCCAACTCCTTAGACAAACATTAAATTACATCCCTGATTCCAAACTCTCAATAGTTTTGAAAGCTTTTGGATATTGTTAATGAAACATACTTCGTAAGTATGATGAAACACTGCAAATAAGAGGTAAACAACATATCCGGTACCCGACTCCCAAGCATATTGTAATCAAGTATTTGAACCTCACTAGTTAGTGTTTTCACTTAACAATGATAGTGTGATTGTAATTATAGTATAGGTTAAATACACCAGATCCAAATGAATTTATGGCATATTTAACCCCCTAAGATACAATCCCAATGAGATGTTCAAAAGCTTCAAAAACAAAGAAAACATTAAACTAAACATGAAATAAACACAAAAGCTTAATATAAACCTAATCTAGAACTCTAAAGCTTATCCCATTGGGGGAGTGGTGTCTTATTGATATGGAATAGTGACCCTTTCTCAATCCCTTAGACAAAATGAGCAATTAATCAAACTCCATTGTTGAAAACTAAGCTAAAATTGATAAAATGATGTTATGGGTGGATGAAAAGGATGAAAAAGCTTGATAATGGTGCAAGTATGAATAGAGATAGTATTCAAACAAGTAGCATAACTTTTCTTTGATGGAAGTGGATCCATTTCTCTCCAAATGGTGAGGCATTTGTAGGAGAGAAAATGAAGAATCAATGGTCAAGATGAAAAGGATCAATTAATGGTCAAAATGGAATCAAGGGTGAAGGCATGGATCAAGGATTCTCAGATCAAAAAATTTAAAATTATTGATTTTTTGGATGCCCCAGTGGAAGGAATAAGCTAGTACCCTGCCCCCTCCAGAGATCGGGTGGAAATTTGGAAATTTGGGTTGATCTCTCAACAAAAATGAAATATTGATTCGAGTGTCAAAAAGGTTCTGGGATATGAAAAAAAGCTCAGAAACATAAAAAAAACATCTCAAAAAACTTTCCCCACAGCACATATATTGGAAAAACAAGCTAAAACCCTAGCTTCCCCCTTAAATTAGGGTAAAAAACCCTAATTTTTAGGCATAACTAGATGTGAAAGGGTCACATTCAGTTTATTTGCACTCTTGACTTCTAGCAAATTGTTGCTCTCGAGCTCTGACACCTTGGCGAGATGGTGCAATGTGAGCTTCCCACACACCTTTCTGACCAAGTTTGAGAGTACCAATGTTGAGAAGACGTAGGACCTCAGGTATGTGCTTCAAAAATTTCCTCAATTTATGCATTTTGTCCATTTATTAGGGTTTGAAATTAGGTCTTTTAGGGTATCTTATCACGATGTGTTTTGAACGGTTAGCGTCACTATTGATTTAATAGAGATGCAGTTTGTGCTTAGCAACACGTCATTCAATTGTTGTTTGGTGACACAATTAGGTCCAAGCAACGCATGTTGCGAATAGCAATGCATTAGGGGTTTTTGGTCTAGCGATGCTTACTAATTGTAGTAACACACCTTTTATATAGAGACGCACCAATGTTTTTTGGTACAGTGATGCGGGAAAATATCGACATGCTATTGAGATATAGCGATGCATGTTGCAAAACAATGACATGTGTTACAAAACAACAACGCGTGTTACAAACAATGATGTACCCCCAAAAGGAATATAGCGACGCACTTTGAAAAGATGGACGTTATTGCAGTTTTAGGATTCAAACACTTAGATTTTAATCAGTTTCTATATTTTAGGAAAATTGATGTTGTTTGTGTGATGCATGTAGGAGGATATTCAGCCTCTCATGTCCTAAGAGTATCGGCTTGACCTTTTGTTAGCAGCACATGATTTTGATGTGGAGCAACAGGAGTACTTGGGAGCCCTAGGGTTAGGATTCATCACCTATATGCCTGAGATCTACACTCACTTAGTGATGATGACGACGTTGGTGGAGCGCTAGCAGAGTGAGACATCGTCCTTCCACCTTCCCACTAGAGAGGCTACAACTACACTTGAGGATGTGTGAATGATTTTGCGACTTTCCATTCATAAGGAGCAGGTCATATATGACAGTTTTTGGGATGGAAGCATGTCATGAACTATTACGATCATATGATATCATTCTACTGAGCTCCCAAATTGATTTGGATCTATACCGAGGACGGGTTTCAACTTTTAGATTGGTTGTGATTTCCTTAATTTCCAGTATGATTTCCCTAGATTGACGAGGTAGAGGTTTTAGTACAGGTTGGGGACTAGCCTGGCATGGCATGATTCACATGATGGTTCAATATGTGTGGGGTCCTGTCATGTTGGCATCTCTATATCACAATATGCATTAGGTAATATATTGCCAGGGGAGGGGCATTGGAGCCGATGATACTCTCCTGCACATCTGGGTGTATGAGCATATTGTGGTGTTGAGAACCATGGTGGTCTTAGCAAATATAGATTGGGATGATTTGATCATGTACAAATATTGACCAACAATGACTCTACAACACATGGGGCCTATAAGGATCCCTTATTGCAGGAGGGTCATAGATGATATGCCTATTTTTCAGATGGAGGCCATGGCTTCAAGTACCACCATGGTACGATGATCAACAACAACTATTTTATGCTAGGCAGATCTAATATCTATAGGTTCAAGAGCATACCATGATCGAGTGATATCTTCTAGACCATGTGGCACACTAGTTGGAGAGATATAAGACATGCCTCAGATGACTACATAGCAGTGTTTGCTTGGTCATAGAGAGAGGTTGAGTGGGGGTCTTAAATTCCATCACAAGTGGTGATAGATGACTTTAGACAACTAGTTTTGCGGTCATGGGCATATGATCAGGGGCCACTTGATGCGGGAACCACCTTGGATTATGATGCATGGTGTATGCCTCCTACGTGATTGACAGACCCAGCGGAGGGATATCCCCAAGGCAGAGGAAAAGGTCGAGGTAGAGGTACAAGCAAAGGTGGAAAATAGCCTGGGCAGCAACCTCAACCATTGGATCATGGGCATGGAGATGAGGTTCATTAGGATCAAGGGAACTAGGATCACTAGCAGGAAGAGTTGTAGCCATTGGGGTCGAATCCTCGGGACAGACAGATCCAGGCCATCATAGCTAAGAGGGACTAGTTACAATAGTAGTTGTAGGCCATGATAATCAAGAGAGACTATGAGGTACAATTGTGACAACAACTAGACTTATATTTGGCCCAAGAGACTGGGAGATGATAGTAGCTAGAGGTCATGACAGTAGCGACACAAGGACAGGTAGTTTTTGCATGTATATATATAGAGGCTATCTCATAGGTGGTGTACTATAGGACACTATATCATCAAGATGTCCCATGAGAGATGCGACAACTGGATTACTCCCAGAGGAGTGAGGTAGTGCCGAGGGCTTCAGATGGTCAACCATCTATCAGATAGCCGAGAGAGCCCAACCATAAATAGGACCAGTTGAGGCATGATGACCGACAGAGCAGGGGATAGCCCATGCTCATTTATAGACACTTTTTTGATATACAACCTAATTTATATATGTATACACATTCATCGACTCATTTTTTATAGCCTTTTGTATATACACTTTTGATGATAGTTACACATTGACTCTGATATTTTTACCATGACATTCATTTTTGAGATATATATATATATATATGAGATGGCCCGATTCAATTTATGATGTGATGTAATGCATTTATTTTATGTGTTATGATTATGTATGGATACAATGGATGCAAATGTTAATTTGATGGATGCACTTCTTTATTATGTTGTGTGATGAGATGATTGATGATGTGATGTTCACATGATATGCGATGTATGATATGGATGCAAGGCAATGGATTTTTTATTCACTTTTTCAATATCTTTCTATGACATGTTATGAGATGGATATATTGTTCCTTTTTTATTTTCCATATGATGATGCCATTCTTTATGATATGATATGAGTATGCTATGATTATGCAGGATGCATGTGTTTAATGGTTTGTGGATGTAGGATGGATTCATTTATGATTTTTTTTTGGCTGTCACGATACTATGTTAGTGTGGAAAGAAGATAGAAGAATAAGATGAATGGATTGATGGTGTAGGAGCACCTAGTTGATTTTATGCCTCCATGAGGCCATTTTGTAAATATTGTTTTAGTTTGTGTATGTTTCATGTAATAAGGTATTTTATACCATTTTGAATTGGTTTGAGTCTAGTTTAAGTCCTAGGAGTTCATTTTGGAGTCATATTGCAAATATTGTAAAAGTTGTCAATTCTTGCAAAAGTTGCTGAATGTTGCAAAAAAAGTGCAAAAGTGGGAATATGAAGGGTCATCTTGTATAAATGATGTAAGAGGTAGCTGGAAAATTATTTGGAATGATGTTTAATTCCTTCAAGAACCTTTTTAAACGTTTTTTCAAGGTGGGCCAACAAGGATTTTGAATCTGAATACCAAAACACCCAGTTTTTCTGCGTTTTTACACTAAAATTTGTTGGGACAACATTTGGTATGGCCTTGTACAGATTGAATTTGCACTTTTATGCATTTTAATTTGTGAAGAAGTGAACTATCCATCATATTCACTTTATCTCATTTGATTTCATTTAGTTTTGAGTGATTTATTGCATTTTTACTCAAATCAGCCTTGAAACCCCAATTTTGAAGGTTTGAGTGAGAAAATATGAAGTTTTGAGCCATTCCACTAGTAGAAAGGGTGATAACTTGGTGTAATGGAGTATTTAGGTGTATTTTTGTGTTTTTGAAGTTTTCAAGATAAGGGGAGGGATATTCATGAAGATTTGATGATGCCCTAGGTGGAAAATTGCATGTTTTTGGCACAAAAGGTTGCATAGAGGCTAAGGTTTGATAAAGAAGCAAAGGAAAAGTGTGAGAAATTGTTTGGTGAGAATAGGAAGACCATATTTTATATGTTTTAAGTGTTGGAGAATAATATTGAGGCCTGGACAATATATAATCAATAAGTGCCTAGTTGTAGGGGCCTAATATGGCTTTTGTGCAAACGTAGCAGCAGAGATTTGAAGGATATGTTCCAAAGAAACCCTATGTGATTTTAAGATATGTTATAGAAGGGATTAATGGGTATCCAAATTAGTTCTTAGATTGTGGTTTTGAGTTGTATTCTACAAATTATGTCAAAATTACCTTATTTGCTACTCTCATCAAAGCATAGTGGAAGATTATGAGAAAAATCATTTGTTTGAAGTGTTAGAGTTTTGGTATTGCAAAGTTAATTGAATTTGTGTTAGTTAGGAATCTCCCACCTTCTCTACATCAATTGGTAGTAGAGCCCAAAAATATCTGGGCAAGTGAGTTTTTGGAGTTTATGTGTTGTCTTTTTGTAGGTTGAAGGAAGAACCTGGATGCTAAAAGACTAGGCCAAGGGAAAAGAAAGGCACCTAGGTGAGGTATAATGAAGACAAGAAGAAGCAAGGTAAAAGAGAATTGCTTGAGGAAGAATAATGGATGTGTTGTGGAAAATATTCCATGGAGACTTGCAGAGTAAGGAGGTACCAGGTAAGATGAGAAAAGAGAAAAGTGAGACAAAGAAGGAGAATAAGAAGGTCAAGCAAATGGATGCTGAGAAAGAGAGAAAAATTGAAACAAGCCTTGGAAAAAATAAAAAAAGATATGGAAAGAATAGATCTGGAGTTCCAAATGGAGATGCAACTTCTTGAGAGAGAACAATAAGGTGGTTGGAATTTACCCATAAGGAAAAAGGTGACATGGCCTATCAAGAAGGTTATTTTGAAGAGGAAAAGGCAAGTGGAGATAATAGAAACTTTGTTGGAGGAAGATAAAGAACATGCCAAGAAAGTTGATGCGATGATAGTTGATAGTGAAGAGTTCATCAAAGTAGAAGAAGAAAAGCACATGGAGGTTGTAGCTATTTCAAACCTTGAATAAAGGGATAAAAGACATTATATTTCAATTAATTTAGAGGTTCCTAAACCTGAGAGAGCAACAATTATAGGGGTAGAGCATCATGTGGAAGAGGAAGAAAACAAAACTGAAGAGTTTAAGGATGAGTTGCAAAGGAACATGGGAAAGTTCAATCATGCACCTAAAGTGAAGAAGAAGAATGGATGAGGTATATTTGTAGTAGGTTCAACAATGTTTTCAGATGAGGAAGGAATACACAAATTTCTTGTTGAGATTGCAAGGAGGGATAGACCCAAGTTCAAGATGAAGCGAGTGCATGTTGAAGTTGACAAATGCAATCAAGGGACATATGTGGAAGTTGCAGCTTTACCTTTTTCTTTGTTCTTTTCACAAGTGATCGTGGTTGCAATTTGTGGTGCAGGTTCTCATCTATTTGTAGGTCCTCACTCAAGGGACTTAAGTTCTTTTTCCATGGGGAGTATGGTGCAGGAGCACCTAGTTGAGTTTATGCCTCCATGAGGCCATTTTGTAAATTTTGTTTTAGTTTGTGTATGGTTCATGTAATAAGGTCTTTTAGACCATTTTGAATTGGTTTGAGTCTAGTTTAAGTTCGAAGAGTTTATTTTGGAGTCATATTGCAAATATTATAAAAGTTGTCAATTCTTGCAAAAGTTGTTCAATATTGCAAAAAAGTGCAAAAGTGGGAATATGAAGGGTCATCTTGTGTAAATGATGTAAGAGGCAGTTGGAAAATGATTGGGAATGATGTTTAATTCCTTAAAACACCTTTGTAAACATTTGGGCAAGGTGGGAAAACAAGGATTTTGAATTTAAATACCAAAACACTCAATTTTCTACGTTTTTACACTAAAATATGTTGGGACAACATTTGGTATAGGATTTTACGGCCTGCACTTGAAATTTTATGCATTGAAAATTTTGGAGTGAACTAGCTATCATATGCACTTTTTCTCATTTGATTTCATTTAGTTTTGAGTGATTTATTGCATTTTTACTCAAATCAACCTTGAAACCCTAGTTTTGAGGGTTTAAGTGAGAAAAAAATGAAGTTTTGAGTCATTCCACTGGTAGAAAGGGTTATAATTTAGTGGAATGGTAGATTTAGGTGTATTTTTTTGTTTGTGAAGTTTTCAGGAGCATGGGAGGTAGAGTCATGAAGATTTTTTCATGCCCTAGGTGGAAAATTGCATGTTTTTGGCACAAAAGGTTGCATAGAGGGTTTGATAAAGAAGCAAAGGAAAAGTTTGGGAAATGGTTTGGTGAGCATAGGAAGACCATATTTGATATTTTTGAAGTGTTGGAGAATAATATTGAGGCCTAGAGCATATAGAACCAATAAGTGCCTAGTTGTAGGAGCCTAATTAGGCCTTTGTGCAAATGTAGCAGCAGAGATTTGAAGGATATGTTCGAAAGAAAATCTATGAGATTTTAAGATATGTTATAGAAGGGCTTAATGGGTATCCAAATAAGTTTTTTATATCGTGGGTTTGAGTTGTATTCTGCAAATTATGTCAAAATTACCTTATTTGTTGCTCTCATCAAAACATAGTGGAAGATTATGAGAAAAATCATTTGTTTTAAGTGTTAGAGTTTTGGTCTTGAAAATTTATTTTAATTTGTGTTATTTTGGAGTCTCCCACCTACTCTGCATTAACTGGAAATTGATTTTGAAGTCCAACAAGTCCATGAGTCATCAAGACTTTATTAGATTATGGTGATGAGATTTGATGATTTACTCATTTCTAGGATTGGGACTCTTCGCCATTCCTTATTTTTGATATAAAGCATAAACACAATGTATCATGGTATTGATAACCAATATGGTGTTGTATCTAGTGCGATGGACTTTTACTTTGCAAACAAATAGGATAATCCTTGTCCACACCTTAACATATGGAAAACTCATTGGAATGTAGTTTTAGAAGTTTAGAATATTTTAGACCAAAGCATACACAATAGTCAAACATCTACTCCAAACAATCTCCCTACACACAACTAACCAAGTATGCACCAATATTATTTTACAAGAATACCCTACAAGCATAGAAAATGAAAGATAATGATCAATGCCCCATTCCTTTCTCTCTGAATCATTTATACATCATCGAGAGGTCCTCAAAATGGGTCAACAAGATAAATCATAAGAAAATATCAAAAACAAATAGTCAATGTTATCTATATCTCTTTCCAAAGTAACATAGCTAAAGTGATTTATGATGTTGATGCCCATTTTAGGAAGGATGCATCCTAGGACATGTTTATCAAATGTTTTGAATTAAGAAAAAGTGTTTGATAGGTCATTGATACAAATGCTACAGATTCATTTACCTATGATCTAGACTTTGGATTTTGATATTTGAGGTTCACACTTCACGACTTGTGACACTTGTTTTTCTACTTGTTTTACCAAAGTTTGAAGGTGACAATTGATTTATTATGGATGGAGGTTTATTGTAGGTGAAAGAAAAATGGGATGGATGGGTTTGGCATTTTCTAGAATATTTCAATATTTTTGATGTTTTCTAATGTTTTGAGGTTGTTTTTGGTCTTTTTGAATGTTTATGTGAATCTTTTTGGTTTTCCAATCATTTGAAGTTGTTTAAGGTTTTTTCCAATGTTTTCCAATATTTTGGGTTTTCAAATATTTTTTTATTTTTTGAGTTTTGACCAAGACCTAAAAAGGAACTAACCTAAGGCCTCGGGAGCTTATCAAAGATTAGCCTTGCCTAAGTTATACACGCAAAGACCACATAGTTCGATTGACTTTGTACTGATTATTGATGAGCTATGAATACTTGATGGATTGTCATTTTATTATGACAGACTCCTAACCTAAAGTGTCCCGGGGGCACATCAGTGATGACCTTGTCTATTTTCAAGCTCAAAGACAACGTAGTTCAACATGGTATTGTTTTTTATTTTTATTTTTTAAAATTTTGACCTATTTTTGGGATTTTGATGTGTTTTGGGATGTTTTGAATTTTGAATTTACAACTTTTCAAATGTTCTTGGATTTTAGCTATACAATATTTTGTTGTTTTTGGATTTTTTGGATTTTGCAAGTGTTTTTGGATTTTGATGAGGTTTTATTAATGTTTTTGGGATTTTCTGAGTGATTTTGAATAACCTTAGGATACACAAGAACCCAATCCGATGCATAAAAAATTTCCCCCTATGTGATGTGATAGACTACCTTGATATAGGCATGACAAAATGACCTTAGGAATGTGCCAGGTAGTACTAAGGGGAATATGATACTTACACAATATCCAACTATGATTTGGATGCAGATAGGGTGATGGAATAAATAGGATGAGTGATGCGATGGATGGATGCAATGTGAAGCATGAAATGTTAAAGGGAAAAAGATAGATGGAGGTTCTTATTTATGTAGGGCACCTATATGCCAGGTTTTCACTAAGTTACTTGCCCAAAGTGCCACCGAAGTGGTTTTCACTATAGGACAATTTTTTTTATTTACTATTTTCAATCTTTTTTCTTATTTTTTTGGATTTTTGACATTTTAAATTTTTTTTGTATTTTTGGATTTACACCCTTCAAGCCTAAGCATACAACTTTTTGAGATGTATACTGTTGATTGGCTCATGCGAGGGTTCTCCTTAGGTGTTGATAATTGGTAAGCTCCTAATCCATAGCTCGTGATGATAACAAATGGGCCCAACCAATTAGGCTCAAACTTTCCTTTACTATTTTGATATGGAACATTCTTTTGATTTTGCTTGAGAACAAGATCTCTAACCTAGAAAGACTGAATCTTGATCTTCTTGTTGTAGCTTCATTTCAGTCAGTTTTTGTATGCTTGCAAATGATTTAGGGCATCAATATGATGCTCATCTAGGAATTCTAATTCTTTCAACTGAGATACCCTATATTCTTCATTGATGATCAGATTTTGTAGTGACACTCATAGTGAGGGAAGCTCAACCTCAATAGGTAGGATGGCTTCTGATCCATAGGCCAAGGAGAAATGGGTTGCACTTGTAGGAATGTAGATACTAGTTCTATAATCCCAAAGGGTAGGAATATGTCAGCCACAACCAACTTCAATGACCATCTTCTTTAGTATATTCAAAATGGTATTATTTGTAGCCTCAACTTGACCATTTCCCTAGAGTAATAGGGGGTACAAAATTAGTGTTAGATGTTGAATTGTTGGAAAAGCTCTCTTACATCCTGATTCTTGAAGGGTATTTTGTTATCTGACATAAGGGCTTGTGGAAAACTATATTCTTGAAGGGTGTTAGGTTATCTGAGATAAGGGCTTGTGGAAAACTATAGTGGAAAATAAAGTAATTCATGATAAAATTGGAGATTTTCTTCCCCATTATATAAGTCATTGGAACATCTTCCACCCACTTTGTAAAGTATTTAGTTTCCATGATGATGAATTTGTGGCCATTAGACAAGGTGGGAGCAATATTTCCTATGAGATCAAGCCCCCACTGTGAGAAAGGCCAAGGTGTGACCATTGGTTGTAACTAATGAGTTGGAGCATGGATAAGGTCTCCATGTTGTTGACATTGGATACATTTTTGCACATACTGATGAGCCTCTCTTTCCATGGTTGGCCAGTAATATCCCATCCTTAACAGTTTCTTGGATAAGGTCATACCACTAGAATGAGAACCAGAAATTCCTTCGTGTACTTTTGTTAAGGTGGTCAGGCTTCCCCTTGGTTGATACATCATAGTAATGTCCCCTCGATGCTTCTACAATATAGGGTATCACCTAAGATGACGAATTAGGATGTATTTTTAACGAAGGTCTTCTTAAGGTTAGAGGTGATATCATATGGGAGGGTACCTCTACTAAGATAGGTGAATATATCATAATACCATGGGGAACCAAGACCAATGATTACACACACAAATTCAAATTTAGGAATTTCGATGGGTATGAGAAGCTATTCTACTGAGAATTCATATTGAAGGACATTGTGTGGCATGTTTGACAAAGACCCAATTATCATTGTAGACACGTAAAATTGACATCATGAATTCCTCATATTTAATCAAATCATATTTTCCCGATCAATTAAATAAATCAAGTTTAATTGATTAATCTCCTAGGTTATCTCTTTAATTAAATAAATCAAGTTTATTTAATTAACCTTCTAAAGTTCTTCATTTAATTAAATAAATCAAATTTATTTAATTAAACCACTAACATCATCCTCTCTGATTAAATAAATCAAATCTTTATTTAATTAAATCTAAAATCATTTTCTTATCATTTTGATTTATTTTAATCCTAAAATCTAAGTCAAAAGTCAAAATCACTTAATCTCCTATTAAATTAATCAAACCATGATTAATGCTAATCCTAATCCTCTTTTTTCTAGATTTTGCAACTTGTGCACATAAATTAGTTTAATTGATTTATTAATTCCTCCTTTTCATTCAAATATGGCATCTTTAGGGAATATTCCTCCAATTTGAATTATCCCTCTCACATGTCTTGTCCTCCAAAATGGCATTAACTCCTCTTACATTTTCTCTTACATTTCCCCCACTTGGCATTTAAGACTTTTTCTTCTCCCTCCAACAAGCCGTCTTTTGAATTTCAAATCTCCCCCTCTTTGGCACATTGACCAAGATGTGCACATCCTTCATCCTATCACATCTTGAAAAATGGCATCTTGTCATTGGTTTGTCTTTTTTCCTACATTATTCATATCTCTCATTCTTCTATCCTTCTATTCTATAAATAGAGACCCTCTCTGTTGATTTAATCCTCCAAAATTCCACAATCTTAGTATCTTTGTTATACACACATCATCTTGCATCTTGTTCATCATATCACATAGCATCTTTAAAGTAGTTTTCATCATTTATCTTATCAAAAGGGGTTGGGAAAGGGCTACTTTCCACATCAAAGTAGCACCAATCCCCCTATGGGATGATGTTTGAGTAGTTTAGGGAAAAATTTCATGCTTATCTTGCTTATAGTTTCATGTGAGTTTGATAATGTTATTATTTTCTTTATGTTTGCTCAACAATTTCATGGGGAGAGCTTTTATCTCATTTGTTAAAAATTGATTGATTAATACCATATTTGTCAATATTTGATCAAATATAGATTTTGGTCTTCACAATCACCATGGAATCTACTACTTGATTATTTACATGAGTTATCTGTTCAAAAGTTATATCAATGAATAAGTCTTAACTTTCTACCATCTTCTTATAAGGAGGGATTTTATCATCCTTGGTTTGGTAGTTGTCATTGACTTGGTTAACGATAAGCTATGAGTCCACATAGACTTTTAACTCTTGTATTTACCATTGGACTACTATTCTTAAACCTGTTATTAGAGCTTCATACTCAACAATATTGTTAGTACATGGAAAGGATAGCCAATATTACTTTGGAATATAGTCACCTTGAGGGGTGATAAAGATAATTCCTGCCCCTAATTCGTGTTGGGTATATGATCCATCAAAGTACATTTTCTATTGATATGTTACATTAAGAAAAAAGACCAATTCATTAGGAAACTTAGATACCAAAGGATTCTCCACATAAATGGGTGCTTCTACTAGTTGGTTCACAATTACTTGTCCTTTGATAGCCTTTCACTCCATATACTCTATGTCAAACTCTGTCAAGATCATTACCCATTTGGCCATTCACCCAATGAGAGTTGTTTTAGACACCAATATTTTAATGGGTCGATCTTAGCAATAAGCTTGATTTGGTGTGAACGCATATAATGTTTGAAATTTTGTGAAGAAAAGATCACTATTAGGCATGCCTTCTCAATGGGTGAGTAATTCATTTCATATCCTACCAAGGTTATGTTGATGTAGTAGATGGCTCTTTCTTTTCTCATTTCATCATGTTGGGCTAGAAGAGCACCTAGTGTTGTTGATGTAGCTAAAATGTAAAGGATCAATGGTTTTTTTGGTGTCAAAGGCATGAGAACTGGAGGGTATAATAGGTAGTCCTTGATCTTCTAAAAGGATTTATCGCATTTCTTATCCCACTTATATGTTATTCCTTTATGGAGAAGATGCGAGAAAGGGTGAATCTTGTCTGACAATTGTGCTATGAACTTCCTAATGGATTGTAACATTCTTTGTATCCATCTCATCGATTTCAATGTTTGTGGTGGCTCCATGTCTATGATTTCTTTCACCTTTGTTGGATCTATCTCTATCCCTCTTTGTGAGACTATGTTACCAAGAAGTTTTCCTAATGTAACCCCAAAGACACACTTTTTTG
Organism: Sequoia sempervirens; assembly: GCA_007258455.2. Classification (NCBI taxonomy): domain Eukaryota; kingdom Viridiplantae; phylum Streptophyta; class Pinopsida; order Cupressales; family Cupressaceae; genus Sequoia; species Sequoia sempervirens. The sequence continues at coordinate 15,092,668 of VDFB02000007.1, read as the reverse complement.
GATTCAATCATACCTTATATTCTTCAAGCGTAACAAAGATTGGTCCCAATACCTCTATGTGCTCCTTTTTTGTCTTTGATTTGGCCAAAATATCATCTACATAATCTTCAACTATTTTATGCATCATATCATGAAATATTAGGGTCATTTCCCTTGTATAGGTTGCTCCAACATTCTTTAGCCCAAATGGCATCATGTTCCAACAGTATGTTCCCCATGGACATGTGAATGCAATTTTATGTTGGTCTCCAACATTCTTTAGCCCAAATGGCATCATGTTCCAACAGTATGTTCCCCATGGACACACGCGAATGCAATTTTATGTTGGTCTTCCTTAGCGATCATGATTTGGTTATAGCCTAAAAATCCATCCACGAGTGATAAAATTTCATGTCTTGTTGTTATATTGACAATGATGTTGATGTTGGGAAAAGGGAAATCATCCTTTGGACATGATTTGTTCAAATCCTTGAAGTCTATGCATATTTTGATGCCCCTAGTGGGTTTGAAGACTGGTGCCAAGTTGGAAACCCACTCAACATAGTTGATTGGTAAGATGAATCCAACATCAAGGAGCTTCTATAATTCTAGCTTAACTAGTAATGCAATTTGAGGGTGCATATTTCTCAATTTTTACTTCACTACTTTGGCTTCAGGGTAGACTACTAAGTGATGTACAATGACTTCAAGATTGAGTCCAGGCATGTCTATGTAGGACCATGCAAAGTTTTCCCTTCTCTTTTTTAGGAATGCTGATAAGTTTTTATGTTCTTCATCCAACAAGGATTCAACATAGAAGGTTATTTTAGGTGCCTCTTCTATTCCTACATTCACTAGAGTAGACTTCTCTGCCAGTACTGCTGATTTTTATAGATGCATTACACTAAGGGGGATATTGAATCCCTCATCCTTGGGCACCTTAGAGAGTTTTCACCTTCGGATACATCCTTTCTTTTTACTATTTTATGATCTAAAAGTGTCACGGTGTGGTTTTCACTTAAATATCTACATGTTATTCTCATGTCATCAATTTTGTGACTGAGGGATTCAATTGTCTCCCCATAGTATGCCCGTGTGTCTAGCTCTATGCTTAATCTTTCCTTATGATCCCCACATGGAAAATTATTGTAGAGTCCCATGAATTTTGAGATCACCTCATCGTTTTTTTAACATATCTAGAATTGGTGGTCCTCATTTGTCTTGGTCAATGAGTTGGGGGTATACTAAGCTTAATTCAGTGGTTTGGCCATTTGGGGTGAAATATGTTGTGGATATCATAAAGATAGAGGTATCCTCAAATAGGTCATTGACATCAAGGGAAAATTCATCTAGGTTAGTGTCATGTGATGTTGGTAATGTTGAATATCCAAAATACTGAGAGGGGGGGTGAATCAGTATTCCATAAAAACATTCAAATAAAATCGACTTAATCATTATCACATATATGACTGAATCAACAAGAGAGAACATGGAATCAAAAAAATGCATCATCACACATGAACACCAAGATTTTTACATGGAAAACTCAAAATGGGAAAAACTATAGTGAGGATTAGCTCATAATATATTATATTCAGATATAGTATATTACATGGCGCACTACCAGTACTCACTATCCTTGAAAGGCTCACAACCTGAATGCAAAATATGGCTAACCACCAAGATACAAAAGTTATGGCTCACTGCCAAAAGTATGAACTGATGGAATACACCTTTTGTGTGTAGGGTTCAATTCTAGTGAAGCTCTGAATAAGAAGTATTGCTTCCCACAACAATCACTCAACAATTTTATTATGATCCTCAACTAATAAATCAGTTAGGCTCACATATTCAAAAATTCCTTAATCATCTTTGCACTTCACCGCACCTCTCTTATTTCTCCTTCCCATACTCACATATTCACACCTTCACTCCTCTACTTTTCTCCTTCAAAGAGTCTTACATATATATACAAGTATATCTTATTCATCAATTAGGTCAGCCTAATTAGATGAAAACAAACCAACCAAAAGAACTCTTGTTGGAACCATATAAGATTTAAAAAAAAATTATCCATGTAGTGTATCATATCAATTGGGGGTAGATCTATAGGAATAATCTACAAGGTATATTTAATATTCTTAATGCATGTCATATGTTAACTCATCCAAGACTAGGACCTAAACACAAAAAATCCAAACCAACATACACTTCTCAAAGTAAACACCTTCCAGATCCAATATTACTTCAGTTTCTCATATCATTAACATCAAAGAGACCACCATTAGAATCACAACATTAGAATGTTCTTCTTAAGAAAATGCAGAGCCTCCCACACTGATATGCTGAGTAGTGAAACAACTGTAGTGTACAGAGTTAAACTCTGTCAATAATAACTTTTAGCTCTTGACACAAAACTTCTCGAGATCCTGGATATAGTTTTTTGAATGATTCCTAATAATACAGTTAAGATATCAGAGCCATATCTTTTCTTGTAGTGAATTTCAAACTCAAAAACCAACACACTGGTACATCAGTAAAGATTACTTCCGGTAGAGATTAGCTTCCGGTATACCAAATAATCTTCTCATACTGTTGTCACCATGTTGACATCAATGACAACATAGGAACAACTAGATCAATCTATATACACTTCGTGCTCATGTTGCAAGACTCCATATTTCCAACAATCTCCCCCTTTGGAATTGATGGAAACATGTATATCAAAAACATTTTTATACCAATAAGAGGCAACTGAATACTCCCCCTTTCAAAACTATTCTTTTAAAAACTATTTTTCCTATGTCTATCTCTCTATCTCTCCCCCTTTGACATCAATGGAAAAGGATGTATAGGGGCCCAGTTTACATATATGCATAAAAAATTGACCAGAAAAATGATATGTACAAAAAGGAATGTATTAACCTGAAGAAGAGGAACCTTTGAGGTTCTTTAGGGTATCCTTTCATGAGGATTTTCCTTCTTCCCATGCTTCTTTTTCACTTACAAGAGTCATGTATAGTAGTTCAAGCTTAGTCAAAGATTCTATAACATCTGCCAAAGTATTGGGATTGAGATTAACTTTTGATATATTACCAATATTGTCAAGGGCACTGGATACAGGAATATGCTTGAGTTTTACCATATCTCTAAGTGCCATAAACTACTTAATTACTTTTGCTCTTTGATCCTATAGGGAAAATAATTTTTCCTGGAGCTACACAATGTAGGACCATCTTTGATTATCTCTATCATCTGCCAAGTTGTACATATTGTTGGTGTAATTAATTATTTAATTACACTTTAGCATAAGTTTATTTAGGATTTTTTTAATTCCTAGGATAATTATAATCCTTATCTAATTGAGCTATCTTTTTACTCAAGATAAGATTAGGGTTGTGCATGTCTTTCTTTTTTGCATGATTGCCTTTTTGAAGGCTTTTGTATTATTTGTAAAACAATTACATTCAATAATTATTATTCTAGTTTTTGCTTCACATATTGGCTTTGAGGGTTTACAAAACATCTCTTCATTTATGTTCTGAATATCTGTTGCATGTGATAGGTGATTGCTTGCAGGTGATTCTTGGGGACTGTGAAGTTGTTTTTTCAACTTCTGCATGGTATCAGAGCTCTAGATCTATAGCTGCATGTTCATGATTTGAAGATATTTCCTCACAACATATTTTTCTGTGCAAGGGTTTCAAGCCATGAGTTTTTTTGTGGATCTGGGGGTCACCCAATTTTCTGGGCATTTTGGGACAAAATAGACCTCACCATTGAGTTTGCAACACCCAAAAACCCCTATTTTCATATAATTTTTTTTGATTTTGGCCACAGTTGACTGAAAAAGAAAAAAAAATTGCCCCAAGCCCGTACGGCCCCAGGGCATGTAGATCGAGGTCACAATTTTCAAAAAAATTAAAAAAATTAAAAAATCAAAGGTTTTTGATAAATTTTTAGCATAGCCAATTCTAATCCACCCTGCCACCACCCCATCGCTCGACGGCCACTGCAATAGCACCGCCACCGGTGGTTTTTTCTAGTCCACCACCTATGTATAGCCCCTGAGGGCTTCGCTCCATTGTTATGGTCACGTGGGGACCGAGAGCCAGTCCCTAGCCCCTCGTAGACTCAGCCACGGTCACTTCAGGGACCGGGAGCCAACTCTCGCCCCCACCGCTGGTCTTGAGCCCCTAGCGTCGAGCTGGTGGTCCTATCGCTAACTAGGAGCTTGGACTTTTAGCCCCTGGTAGATTTTTTCTGTAGCGACTGATCATATGTAGAACCGAGGGTCGAGACAAAGGAGCTGAAGTTTTGATCCTGTTTAGTGTTCCAGGTCCTAAAATAGGCCTTTTTTTTGTTTTTACATAACTTTTGCAAACGAAGGCCTTTTTTCACAAACAAGATATCGTCGGAAAGCTAGTTCAATTAACTTCACTGTGGTGGAGGTTTGATTTTTTGATTTTTCCATTTTTATTCCTTTTTCTACCTTTGAAGTCAAAGTTTCTGTTTTCACTTTGGGAGGCATAACTTTTGACTCGCTTATCCATTTTTCGTGATTCAAGCGGCATCGGAAAGATAATTCAGTCCTTTTTTCAGATCTTAGACCTTATATTTCTAGATTTTTCACCAAGTATCTAATTTTTTTGTTAGATCTCAGCCTTTACTTTCTGAGTTATTTTCTTAGGAAACGTGCAATTAGGAGTTTTTTTTGAGATCAAAGAGGCATCTTTTCTTTTTTTTTTTCATTTGAGAGTATATACTATTGTTTTTTCATGGATTTACATAATATTGCACCCCTTACATCATTCAACTACTTTGGTTGGAAAAAAAAAATGGAGATTCATTTGAAAGACAAAGGGTTATACAGGGTAACCATGGGTACATAAATTGAACCTACAAGTGTTACTGAAAAGAGAAAATGGTTTAACAGGTGTGATGAAGCTTTTGGTACTCTATGTGTGTTTCTCCTGATCTTCTTTTTCACATTGAGTCTTGCACTACACCTAATGAGATCTGGACTACTTTAGAGTCTTTGTTTGGGAAGCAGGATACTATGAGAGGGTTTCAGTTAGAGAATGAGCTTATTGGCTTAAATCCTAGGGATTTTGATAGCATCCAGGAGTTCTTCACCAAACTCAAGTCTCTTAGATTGCATTTGTCATAGTGTGGTGTTCAGAAGGAAGACTCTCAATTGATATTGTCCATTCTTTCTAAGCTTGGACCAAATTATTTAGTTTTTGTATCTACCTTTTATGTCACTAGGGATGCACTTGGTACGAGATTCACTATGCCATCTCTTGATGAATTTTCTTCATATATCACTTGAGAGTAAGCTAAGTTAGCTAGCATGGGAACTGTGAAACCTTCATCATAGGAACTTATTGCATCGCAGGAGCCCAGAGATCAGAAGGATTATATAGGCAAAGGAAAGAAATAGAAACAAAATGATTCCAAACCTCATGAGTAGCGGGAAGCAGTCCTCAAATTCATCCTCCTCTTCTAAGGGGAAATCATCCAGGAAGGAGAAGACTACATGTGCATATTGCAAGAGGGAAGGACATGCAAAACATAATTGTTACAAGAAGGACATTGATGAGCTGAAACATCTTCTTCAGAAATATCAGATTGATTTGCCTTCTAGGATGTCTGCATCATCTACTTCCTCCTATTCTTCTTCTTCAAAACAACATGATAGGGGCACAACTAGTTTACATACTTCATCAAATATGAAGGGACATGCTCTTTGTGCTTCTTCAGGTATTGGATCAGGGAGATGGCTTCTAGATTCAAGAGCATCTCATCATATGGCATCTTCACATTTTATGTTCACTTCCTTTGAGCCTTGCACTATGTCTCCCATTTTGATGGGAAACAACACTTACATGAGTGTTACAGTGAAGGGTTCTATTAGTTTTGGGGACCACTCCTTTCAGGATGTCTTGTGTGTCCCTCACTTGACAAACAACCTTCTTTCCATATATCAGATCACTCATGGAGGCACTGGGAGATTTGTGGAGTTCACACCTGATTCGGTTATCATTAGAGACTTGGAGAGTAGAGCAGTTATTGCTACTAGGATAGTGGATCACTCATCTCAGTTGTATTCCTTCATTGATTTTTCTACTGATGGTGCTTCTATTCCTACAATTGTTCCTCACACTTCTAGTGTGCATCATCATTCAGAGGAGAGATTTGGCTTCTTCAACATTGGTGTTCTCACTTTAGATCCTGTTCTTGAGCCTTCCCTTCCATCTCCTCCACCTCCTATTGCTATTGTTGTGGCTACCGATGTGGCTTCTTTTGTTTCAGTACAACAAGATCCTGTTGATCATCCATCTCTAGAGGCTACTCTTGAGTCTTCACCTACTTTGACTTCTTCATTGGTTGAGGTCATACCTACTTCTGTGGAGACATCTTGGGCCATACCTACTTCACCTTTAGAGATTGATTTCATTCAACCTCTTCCCTCTCACTTCTTTCAAGAGATGCAGTTTCTTCAGTTCTTTTGGAGCTACTTCATTTTGGGGGAGATCTGTGGTCTCTTTCTTCCTCTCCTATGGGGGGGTTCTTTCATGTATCTTTGTGATGGATGGTGTCCTTGGGGGGTCTTATGGATTCCTCCAACTTTCATCACTTAGTTAGTTTGCATTCTATTTTGGGGAGGAGTTTTGTTCCCATGTGGTTTTCTCCTTTACCCTGTTTGATTTAGTTTGCATTGCATTTGTAAATGGGTACCTGATCATGCCTTGTTGTCAGGACTCATCTTTGCATAATAACTTGCTTCTCCCTAAGTTGCACATATGGGTGGGTTTTGGTGTAATTAATTATTTAATTACACTTTAGCATAAGTTTACTTAGGCTTTTTTTAATTCCTAGGATAATTATAATCCTTATCTAGTTGAGCTATCTTTTTTCTCAAGATAAGATTAGGGTTGTGCATGTCTTTCTTTTTTGCATGATTTCCTTTTTGAAGGCTTTTGTATTATTTTTAAAACAATTACATTCAATAATTATTATTTTGGTTTTTGCTTGCACGTATTGGCTCGAAGGGTTTATAGAACATCTCTTCATTTATGTTTTGAATATCTATTGCATGTGATAGGTGATTGCTTGCAGGTGATTCTTGGGGACTGTGAAGTTGGTTTTTCAACTTCTACACATATCTACTTGAGTACTCATCTGAGTTTCACTCCTTATTTCATCTCTTATATTTAGTGTACTGTTAGAACAATTCAAGCAAAAAGAAAGCAATTCTTGAGCTTCTTTCTTACAAACTTGTACACCCTTCAATTCCTTCACCACTCTGTGATATGCATGTACACATTTCTTCTTGATATCTTCTAAATTTTCTTCTATGGACCTAATTCCAGTTTGTACTTCTAGTCCAGAGATGTATGCTTTCAAAGAGTTAATCATGCTTCTAAGATTTTCCACAATTGATATTGATGAATTGAGGCTAGCACCGATGATTTCCTTCTACAATTCTTTTAATTCTCCTTGAATGTTTATGCTTTCATGCTCATGTTGAGCTCTCTCTAATTCACTTTCTTCGGTGACTTCTTGTTTGATAACACCTTTTATCTTCTTCCTTGTTCTAGTTGCACTATCAGAGGCTTCAATCATAGAAATTTCTTTTTCATTGTGATTCTTGGGGTTCTCTAAAATTATTTTTGCATAATGATCGATCTCAGCCTTAGTCACTTCATAATCCAGTTTAGAAACCACACTAGTCTAGATTCAATTGCTTCCATATAGTAGAAATCTGAAGAAAATAGGAAATTAATATTTGTGGAGTACTTCACAGTCATATTTTTGGAATCCTTGTTCTTTTATTTATCCTCATCTGAAATGTTCCAAAGAATGTAGCAAGAGCAGTCTCTTGAGCATCCAAACCACCAAGGCTTATCATGAAATTCCTAATCTGATGAGCAATAGGTTTTGCATTTGTCTATTTTATCCTTCCAATTACCAGTAAATCTTTCACAAAGTAAAAGAGTAAGCAGACAATCAAAGTTTTGTATTGGAATGTATTTTCTTGCTTTTCTTTATTTCCTTCAATTTCTTCAATAGATTCATTCAAAGTAGCTCACACAAGTCATAATCCATACCACTCCTAACCATATCAAAAGTAGTGTAAATAGCAGTAGTAGAAATTGTGTGGTCATTGCTTGGTAAGAAAACTATGTGTCCAATGATCATCACAACATACTTAATGATCGCATCTTCAATTGTTCTTAAAACAAGTTATTTTCCTTCGAGGTTCATACCGGTCATCTCAATTATATCTTGTTCATTCACAATCTTTCATTTGGTAACTAGTCTGGAGGAACACAAACCATTTACATCTCTTATTGCTTCTTTGGTTATCAAGTGTGCTTCATCAATCCACATTGATTCATCATGAATCCTGCTCAAAATTATTCGAATGTATTTCTTGTTGAATTAGAATAGTGGGAATCTTCACCATACATCCAACTTCTTTTCAACCAATATTTTGTATCCATCATGATTTTCTTCCAACTTATCCTTCCATAAATTTTTTAAATGAACTAGTGACATTTCCTCAATTTTACCACAAACATATGCATAAATATCTTCAATGGGTAATACTCTACGAGGAATGCTAGAGAATGCACTAATGGATTTTTTCGATAGATTGTTTGAATGTTTCCTCAATTTAACTTGTGATTTATTTGAAATATTCACAACCTTTGAATTATCCATTGCATAAAATTTAAATATTGTTCAAGAGAATACCTCTTTAATTGTCAACAAAGAATAGGATTAGATGTCTAGCTTCTGGAGTATGCTTTGAATCCACTTCGATTTCCTCTTTCTTTACCAAATCCTGAAACTCTAATGTATCGAATTGCTCTGGTTTCTTCAAACTTCCTCTACACACTTCTCCATATTCAAAAATTCCTTTTGAATGTGATTTCCTTTATACTTCTAAATTTATTTCTTTCATTCTAAATGCTTTTACAATAAATACTTCAAATTGCAAGTAGATCACCTTGATATTCATGTGTGCTTCCATCCTTTCAAATTATGTGAACTTCATTCTTCAAAAATGTGCCAAAAAATTCTTTGAATTCATTACCACATTAAATATACTTCTATCATGATGTGACATAAATTATTGATTAGAGGTTTATTAAATTTTATGACAATTTCTCCCCCTTAAGCATTGCTTGACTCAAAATTTGATGGACATATCTGCACCAGAGGAAGGAAAAATAAAAATTGATGGTTCTAATTCATCTTGCTTGAATTCTCCTTCCTTTGTCCAAATTATTTTCATTTCTTTTCTTACTTCTTCCATGTCTATAATTGGTTCATGCTTCTTTTCCATATAGATATTTTTTATCCTTTTATTTCTGCAGTCTCTAATAAATTGTTTCAGATTGCTGCAATTACAACAAACAACATTCTTCCTTCCATAGTTTCTTTTAATTAATCTATATTTGCATTGATAGCCTTGTGTCCAAACTTATTGCACTTAAAACATTTTTCAGAGAATGATGAATTATCATTCATTCTACTTTTGTATTTCTTTTCCCTATGTCCAAATTTATTGTAGGAATAATAGACACCATTAAAAGATAAGTACCTTTGAGTATTAGGCTGTCTGATAGGAGTCATTCTAGTATTGCTTCTTAAGTCCTTGATTTTTCCATCTTTGCACTGAGTCTTCTTGTCAAGAGGTTTCTTTGTCTTTGAACCCTATCCTTCTTCAAACCCTCAGCCACTTTTATCCATTGCAGGTCTTTGAGAAGTAATCAACTCATCAAGCATTGTAGTGTTTGTCTTGAATTTATCCTCAAGTCTTTTTTCCTTTTCCAAATCTGATCTCAAAATTTACATTTCTTGCTCGAGCTTGACACATTCATCCATCTTCCTTTGAATTTCAACTTTCTGACAATCTTCAATTCTTTTCTTTTCTTCTAATTTCTCTAGTAATCCGATGATATCATCTTGTTCTCCTTTTAATTGATCATAGGCTTCTTCATATCTTCTCCTCAGATTATTGATGCAATCATTCACTTCCTTTAGCTTAATCTTCATATCTTCATTTTCTTTTGAATGTCCACCAGAGATCACTTTCGGACGAAAAAAAATATTATATTCCAATTTTGGGACCTTCCTCAAGTTGTTAGGCTTCTTCAGAGGAACCATGCTATGATACCAATTGTTGAGTATTCAGAATACTAAGAGGGGGGGTGAATTAGTATTCCATAAAATCATTCAAATAAAATCCACTTAAAAATTATCACATATCTGACTGAATCAACAAGAGAGAGCATGGAATCAAAACAATGCATCATCACACAGGAACACCAAGATTTTAATGTGGAAAACCCAAAATGGGAAAAACCATGATGAGGATTAGCTCATAATATATTATATTTGTATACAGTATATTACACGAGTCACTGTTAGGATTCACTATCCTTGAAAGGCTCACAACCTGAATACAAAAGATGGCTAACTGCCAAGATACAAAAGTTATGGCTCACTACCAAAAATTATGAACCGATAAAATACACTTTCTATGTTTAGGGTTTAATTCTAATGAAGCTATGAATAAGAAGTACTACTTCCCACAATAGTCGCACAACAATTTTGTTCTAATCCTCAACTGATAAAGAATTTAGGCTCACATATTCAAACATTCCTTAATCCTCTTCGCACTTCACCACACATCTCTTCATTCTCCTTCCCATACTCGCGTCTTCACACCTTCACTCCTTTTCTTTTCTCCTTCAAAAATTCTTAAATATATATGCAGGTATATCTTATTCATCAATTAGGTCGACCTAATTAGATGCAAACAAACCAACCAAAAACACTCTTTTTGGCACCATATAAGATTTAAAACATTTTTATCCATGTAGTACATCATATCAAGTCAGCATAGATATACAAAAAGCATCTGCAAGGTATATTTAATATTCTTGATTCATGCCATATGTTAGGTTAGCCAAGACTAGGACCTAAACACAAGAAATCCAAACCAACATACACTTCTCAAAGTAAACACCTTCTAGATCCAATATTACTTTAGTTTCTCATCTCATTAACATCAGGGAGACTACCACTAGAACCGTAGCATTAGAATGTTCTTCTTAAGAAAATGTGGAGTCTCCCACACTGATATGCTAAGCAGTGAAACAATTGTAGTGTACAGAGTTAAACTCTATCAATGATTATTTTTTTCTCTCGACATAAAAAATTCTCAAGATCCTAGATATAGCTGTCTAAATAAGTCATAATAATACAGTTAAGAGATCAGAGTCATCTTTTCTTGCAGTGAATTCTGAACTCAAAAACCAATGCACTGGTACATCAGTAAAGAACACTTTTGGTAGAGATTAGCTTTTGGTATACCAAATAAGCTTCCCATACTGTTGTCACCATGTTGACATCAATGACAACATAGGAATAGCCAAATCAATCTATATGCACTTCATGCTCATGTTGCAAGACTCTGTATTTCCAACAGGTAACCAAGAGGAAGCCTCTGCCTATTTATTAGAAGTACCCTTTCCAATAAGGGTCACCTTGCTAGTAGTACATCCTAAGCCAAGATTCTTTGGACGTCTCTCAGGAATGATGGGTTCTAGCAAACCATTGTCATTTTGTCCTAGATTTTCATTCTTGTTGTACCCTCATCCCATCATTAGTTGTAATCCTTTATCGTCATCTTCCATGGAAAGAGTGAGCATGGGTAGGTTGTTCTGATAAAGCAATTTAGATATCTTTGTTCAAGTCTCCCTACTTAGTGAAGGTGATAGATGCAATCTTTAATGTTTCAGCCACTTTGTTGATAGGTTGGGGTTTTCCATGAGATTTGTGGGAAAGAGGTAGCTCTCCCAACAGAAAAGTGTCCTTCAGTTTATAATCCCCACAACCATCATCTTTGATTACTACCTTGATGTTAGGTATGTTATGCACAATGGGTGTTTTAGATTCCAAGGTAGATGCAAGGGAAGATGGGTCAACAAATGAGGAGGATGTAGGCCCTTCATCATCTTAGGTATTTGGGGGATCTTGTAGAACTTAGCCTCAAGGTTCTTGCAATAGTAGAAAGGCTCAAGATCTCCATGGATAGTAACTTCTTTATCCTCAAAAGGAAAATTGACACATTGGTAATAGGTGGAAGCTACAATTTGCATGGCATAAATCCATGGTCAACCAAGAAGGATGTTGTAGGGGAGGTCAAGATTTAGCACTTGGAATGTTGTCTCAACAATGACAAGTCCCACTTGGATAGGTATCTTGATGGTGCCTTGAGACACCCTTTATTGATAGTCATATGCCCTTATAGGTATGCTCTTTGTATTTTCAATAGAATTCTCTAAATAACCCAAGGTCTTGACTAGATGAAGGGTGAAAATGTTTAGACTAGCACCTCCATCTACTAAGACTCTTTTAACCTTATTCTTATGAACAATGACCTCAAGGTGTAAAGCGCGATTGTGAGATGGTTGTGTTGGGAGATATTTTTCTGAGAAAGTAAGAAGATGGGGTGTGGTGGTATTCCCTATCATAGCTTGAAAATTCTCTGTATCAATATTCTCAGGGATGGAGGAAGTTGATAAGTCCTTTTCAAGTATATCCCTATGTGTGGGGGATAGCTCCAATAATTCTAGGATAGAGATGTGTGCAGGGGTTTTCTTTAGCTAGTAGAGGAGGTTGTAGTTACTAGGGTTCAACATTGGTAGTGTATGTTGTGCCTTAGTTTGAGATGAAGATCCTTAAATTGTAACCTTTCCATGTCATGTGGTAACCCCACACTTCGCACTAGGTCCTCAGATGGTGATGACTGTTACAACATTGTCACAAGAGGTGACCACATTGGAATATACATTTCCTATGTTAGTGTATTTTTTTCCCTTGCCATTGCCATTCCATTTGTTGTGATCTAGCATTGGATTCTTGTATATCTTGAGGTCTTGGTTACCTGTTGGTACATCAATAGTTATGTCTCCATTTTTTATAAGATCTTGGATAATGTTCTTCAACTTCATACAACTTGATGTTTTATGTCCTTTGATCTTGTGAAAGTCGCAAAGATCCTTTTCGTTATACCAAGGAGATTTAACTTGAGGTTCTTGATAGTTTTGGAAATTGGGGAGCATAATCAAGTTTGGTCATACTAATTTATGCATGACGAATTCAATAGGTTCCTCCAATGGTGTGTATTTTCATTTTGGATAGTTATTCCTATTGGGGGTTCCTCTTTGTTGGGTGTTGGTGTTATTGATTTGGTTATTTTGTGGTGGTGGTGTGGCTTGTTGTACAATTTGTTGTGCATTTTTTGGTTCATGTTTTCCCTAGGAGCATTGATGACCACTTTAGCATCAATGATGCCATCATTTATCATGTTTTTGTTCTTAGACCATACGTAGGCTTGTCATTTGAATTGGTAGATGGGCGGTTGTCTTTAAAATCTTGTATGTTTCCCTATGAGATTAGGGATCTCTCAGTTTTGAGGGCCCTAGGGATAAGCTCATCATAAGAGGTGACACATTGTATCTTTAACTGGAAGGATAGCTCTAGATCAAAAATTGTTATGATAATCCCCACCTGTTGCTCTTCAGGAATGGGCCACTTGCTCTTACTAGCTCTTTGTCTCCACCTTTGTAGGAAATTAGTGAAATATTATCATTTGTTCTACTTGAGAGTGTATAACTCCTCTAAGATTACATCCATTCCTAGGTTAAAGGAGAAATGGTCCATGAATCTATCAATTATTTCTTGGAAGGTTTCGATGCTTAGAGGCAACTATGAGAAGCAATTGATTGCAAGGCCCACCAAACTTCGTGGAAAGAGATGCATCAAGTAGGAATAATTGTAGGAAACCTCCATACACATGACACAAAATTATTTGATGTGATCCATAGGATTTCCCCTCCCTTTCTATTTATCAAACTAAGGGACCTCAAAACCAGGTGAGAAATGTACCATTGCGATGTTCCTATCAAATGGGTATGGACATAAGTTTTTTTGCATATGGGGCTTCTTTATTTTTCCCATTTGAATGTCCTAGATCTGTTGCATGAGCTCTTTGACCTGCAATGACACATCTTCTTGTGAATTTTGTGGAGGATCATATGTTGTGTACTGTGGGATGACAAATGAGTTATAAGTGGGATTTTGATACAGTGGGGTGTTGTATGGTGTGTAGGATGGATTTTGATATTGTGAAGGTAAGGGTGATATATGTGGTGGTGTGAATGCTCCTTGTGCAATTGGATTAAATATTTTTTGTTGGGGTTATAGTACAAACCCTATTGTTGTTCTTGCACAAGCACGTGTTGTTGTTGGGCATATTGATGTGCTAGAAATGCTTGTTGTTGTTGTTGCATGACCAAGGATTATTGTTGAGCTTGTTATTTTTGTTGAGTGATTAAGGCTTTTTGTTGAGCTTGTTGTTGTTACAAGGCTTGTGCTTGGGCCTATTGTTGTTGCAACAGTTGTTGTTACAACAATTTTTGATAAGCCTATTGTTGTTGTACAGCTTGAGATTGAGATTGTTGTGCTTGTAGGGCTTGAGCTTGAGCTTGTTGTTGTTGCAATGCTTGTTGGTAAACCTATTGCACTTGTTGCAAAGATAGAGCATGAGCTTTTTGTGCCTGCAATGTGGAAGTTTTTTGATGTTGGGATATATTTTGGGTGATCATGGGTTGTGGATTGAGTTTATATGGTTGTGGGTTCTTTTGGTTTAACATTCCTTGTAAAATTGTCGATTGGGATGGAGGAATGTAAGGTTGAGGCCCCATTTGATTTTACATGATGTGGGGGACCAATTTGAAAGATGAAGGTTCCATTTGGTGTTGCGATGTCAATGGCACATTTTGACTTTGATTCAATAGATTAGAAGGGTTCCCTTGACTGAAGTGTTAAGGGTTCCCTTATGTTTGTTGTGGGACCAAGTCATTACCTTGGTTGATGGGATTTGTGATCAATGTGTTGCTTTAATTTGGATTGATGATAGATGGGGTTGATGTGGATGGTGAATTGACTTGAGTTTTTTGTGTAACCACTTGTTTTGATGTGTCAATGGGGCTATTGGAGCCACTTGTTAAGGGTTTCCCTTGCATGAGGGTGTTAACTTGTCCTTGTTGTCCTATTTGAGGTACTTGGTTCACATTACCTTGTGTAACATTGGGCACACTTTGGGTACTTGTGGTGATGTATGAAGATGGTTGTTAAGGTTGTCATGGTGTTATGGAATTTAAGTGGTTTGTGTGGATGTAGAGGATGCTCAGGAATGGTAGTGGAGGAATGGGATGCGACACCAAATGTTGGTGTCCAACTTGTATTTTGGGGAAGGTTGGTATTTTGAGTACACAAAAGTGTGTTTCCTTCTATAGGGAGAGTGTGACCAAGATCGGTGGAAATCCTAGTTGTAAGAGTAGGAGTTAATGTTTGACTTGGCACAAGGGATGGGATAGATTGAGTCAATCTTTGTGTCAAGGTTTGTGCAACAAAAGTTGGGGGAATTGAAGCCACGTTGTCTAAGGGTTTTTCCCTAATTATGTCAAAGTCAAATGTAGAAGGGAGTTTAGCCCCTTCTTTTA
Source organism: Sequoia sempervirens (assembly GCA_007258455.2). NCBI lineage: Eukaryota > Viridiplantae > Streptophyta > Pinopsida > Cupressales > Cupressaceae > Sequoia > Sequoia sempervirens. The sequence continues at coordinate 15,077,096 of VDFB02000007.1, read as the reverse complement.
CTAAAGTCATCATATATTGGGTAGGGTTCTTCTTCATCAAAGTGTTAATAATGTGGCTTGTCTTAGGATCTTATTCAAATTCGAGGATTTCTTCCTCTATGAGCTAAAGGGGGTTGTTTGTGACATCTTCTACCTCATACCCTAATGGATTTTGTGGTTGTTGTGAGGGGGTAGAATGGATCCTTGGATCAAATTCTTGTGGAATAGTATCACTTGTGGTAGATATTTTTTTGGTTTGCTCCATGATTCTCGTGTTGTGATCTTGTTGTAACCATAAATTGTGGGTCAACTATGGGAGAAGTGTGTTGAGATTTATAATGTTGAAACTCTCTATTTGACTCAAATTTTGGTAAAAGGGGCCCTCTAAGTTGTTTTGGACCAATGATGTGAGTGTATGATGAAAAGGGTGAATGATATGGGGGATGGACTTCATAAAATTTTGGACAACACTTTTAGACTCAAAGTTTTGATTGTTTTGATGTCATGGATAAAAGGTGTTTAATGAACTTGAAAATCTTTAAGGTAGACTTGTGACCTTTAAGACAAACTAGTTCAAAAAATGTGATAACTAACTTAACTAAGTGTATGGAAAAGGATTCATTTCATACACAACATAGCTATGTTAGGGGATTGATTTGATAATTGTCTAAGTCTAAAGTGAAGATGAGTCCAAAATTTTCTAAAGTTTGTTTGTGAAGTGGAATGTAAAATGTGTGAAGATGGATGAAATATTTGACCCAAAATGTGCTAACCTAAAAGGGACCTTTGTTTTACAAGACCAATATGGTGAGAAACATGCTCTACCTCTAAAGTGATAAAACCTTAAGAACTTAATTATTTTGATAAAATAGAACTTGGACTCTATGTTTGAAATACTTGTCTCACTTTGTTTTTCTTCTGGAAGTCAATGCGTCTCAACAATAAGACCAATATGTGGTGTGTTCATTTGGTTTTAATCTTTGATTAAGTCATATTTTTTTATTACCACATCAAGAAAGTATTAATTAATGTTCAAACTAAAATGTCCATGTCTAAGCAACCTCCATTACACAAATTCCATTATGTGAAAATCAAGAAGTTAAGGCCATAGTTCCCTATGTTTAACTTGGGAAAATACGAATTAAGATATAAGTCCAAATATTTAGAAGCCTCTAAAGATAAAATCCTTAAGGGCAAGCAACAATATAGGAATTTTGAAAGGTATTCACACTTAATCCAAACGGTTTGAAATTTGATGAACATGTTGATGTGTGTTTCAGTTGTTTTGGAACCAAACAATGTGTCAAACTAACTCACAAGCAATAACAATCCTAGCTCAAGTGGTTACGTATTTCTTGGTAGGCTTACCATCATCCCCTAAGAGATAATTAATCCACAAATATGGAAAGGAAAAATAGGCGATGTCAAGGAAATGCACCATCTTGACACACAAAGCAAAAGAGTCCCTTCCCTATTTGCTTTATTGCCTCAACCAAACATCGAATATGGTAACTTGTTAGAATGGTGTTATTTTGATGCACTACTTTAAAATATGTTTCAGAAATGGACTTGGTTGGCTACTACACAAAAGGTTTTTAATGATAAAAAACTAAGAACACCAATACACCTAATCCACTAGTAAGCCACTTAAGGCTTTAACTGTTCTTGCCTTCTGCTAAAAAGCTCTGGACATGATTAGGCACATTTTTGTTACTATGCCTAGATTGAAGCTACTATCTTTTCAATTTTGTAACATTTATATAGCTTGTCAGTAAACATGATTTTTGAGATTCACTTGTGAGTTCTCCATTTCGGGATGTATCTCACAGTAGGCCCTTTCCTAATAAGAGAAATATTATTTCTCTTCACCCAAGATCGCACAAAGCATAAGGGGAGAGGATACGTAGCAATTTCTTATGGGTGACTCAAAACAAGAAAGTACACTTGAGTGTTTCTCTTCACCCAAGATCGCACGAAGCACAAGGGGAGTGGATACACATGACGAGTGTATGCAAGCAAAGCAAGCACATCAAACACTCATTCATTTTAACCCAATATAGAAAAATGACTTCATTTTAAGCATCAATGGAAGTGTTTGTTTTTTTTGTCTAATTTTAACCAATATTGCAAAATGAGATTGTATGGGTTCAATTTTAACCAACTTTGAACATGAATTTAAGCCCAATGGAAATTTAGTGGTCCTAAAACATAAAGAAAAGTAGCATATGATGGGTTATAATTGTCCCATAAATGTAAACACACTTTTTACAATGTATGGTCAAATGATAGTATGCTCATTCACTTCAAGTTTTTTTCCAATTTACAAAACTAGTTAGCCTCACAAAACAAAACCATGTGTTAGTAAAATATTAGAAAAAATATGAAATTGAAAATTTAAAACACTCATGAAAATTAGCTCTCTATTTTTTTACCAGTAAAAATCATCGCTAAAATCAATTACATCACTGAATCTGAGGTGCATCGCTCTAGTGAAATTTGAATTTGTCACTCTACACCAAAATAGGGACTTCAATTATGTCACTATATTGACCACATCGCCATATTTAAATTTATGATATCAAAAAAAGATAAATGTGTTGCCGTATTAAATAGGCATCATATTAATTATGCGTCATTTTGTTTGAATCAAAGTGTGTCGTTGTATAGTGATGTGCCTTTGTAGCACTGTTAATGTAAGAAAATTAAGGTAGAAGAAAAACTTCCTACACTAATCTTGAGAGGAGAAAAATGAAAAACTTTATAGATCTTTAATAGTTTCAAAAAATTAAACACAAATAAACACAAAAATCATGCATACCACAACACAATGATTTACGTGGGAAAACCCTTTCTGGAGAAAAACCCCACGCTCTAAAATCCGCCCAATATATTATTCAAAAATCAAAAGATTACAATATACTTGCAGGGCAAGCTTCTCACAGGAGTATCACCACTAGAGATCAAGAGAAAACATGACCACTATCAGACTCTCAGAATACACCCACGTCTACATACATCCCAACCACTTATAACAATATTTTTGGAACCTTCTAGAATTAGGGTTTTACAAGGTCATTTTTCATTTGACATGTTAAAGAAAAAACCTTAACGTGTCAGTGGGAAAAATCCTTGACATGTCAATGGGAAAAAACCTTGACGTGTCAACGAGAAAAAACCTTGATGTGTCAGCAGGAAAAAACCTTGACATGTCAACAAGAAAACCTAGACGTGCCAATAAAAAAAAAATCGAGGCAATGCCTCGAACCCATATCTTACTACGAGTGTATAGTATTTTCATGATCAATTACCACATACCAACATACATCCTATCAACAATAAACCGTATATAATTGCAAGGTTGAGATACATTTTCCCAATAGTTAAAGCCATCAAAAGCGTCACCATTTCTCTAAAACCTACAACTCACTGAAACTTAAGAGAAATTCATCAAAAAAAGTTAGTAAAGCCCTCCTTCTAGTGCCAAAATGTGATTGTAATCATAGTATAGGTTAAATACTCTAGATCCAAATGAATTTAAGACATATTTAACCCCTTAAGCTACAATCCCAATGAGATGTTCAAAAACTTCAAAAACTAAGAAACCATTAAACTAAACATGAAATAAACATGAAAGCTTAAAAGAAACCTAATCTAGAACTCCAAACCTTATCCCATTGGGGGAGTGGTGTCGTATTGATATGGAAAATGACCCTTTCCTAATCCTTTGGATAAAATGAGCAATTAACTGAACTCCATTGTTGAAAACTAAGCTAAAATTGATAAAACGATACTATGGGTGGATGAAAAGGATGAAAAAGCTTGATAATGGTGCAAGTATGAATAGAGATAGTATTCAAATGAGCACCATAACTTTTCTTTGATGGAAGTGGATCCATTTCTCTCCAAATGGTGAGGTATTTATAGGAGAGAAAATGAAGAATCAATGGTCGAGATGAAAAGGATCAATCAATGGTCAAAATGGAATCAAGGGTGAAGGCATGGATCAATGATTCTCATCAATGGATGAGAATCAAATATCACATGGATCAAAGAAACCATCAAGGGCTCACAATGATTCAAACAAACACACTTCGTAACAACTTTGAAAGTTTTTTAGAAAGTTTCTTAGGAAAGAATATTCTATTTTGTGGAGCCAAATAGGAGAAAATTCCTTTGGAATATTCCCTATGCAAGTGGATGGGTGAGGAAAATTAGTAATTAGTAATTAGTATTTAAAACTAAGTTTTAATTGTGTAAGTTGAGGAATATGAGGATTATCATTAAATAATTAGTTTATTTAATGAGAAGGGGATGCAAATGACATTTAATTAAATAATTTAGGATTATTAAATTAAATGAGAGGACATAAGGTGTCTAAATCAAATAATTTAATTTATTCAATTAAATAGGATGAGAGGGTATGAATTAACCTAATTAAATTAATTAGATTAATAGATGAAAATGATGCATTTAATTAAATAACTAGGCTTATTTAATCAAACAAGTGAAAAGAGGATGAATTTCAAGATGAAACAATGTTAGTATATCGGATTCAAGTGTGTAATACCATTCAAGACAATTTTAAGTGTTTGCAGATAGTGCTATGAAACAAGAGGTAAGAGGTATCTTCAATCCCAGAGCTCTAAAAGATTGAAAACTAAAATCAAACTTTTCTCACTAAATATGTTTTAACCATTTGACAAGAGATAAAAGGGGAGGCTTGAGGCCCAACACCCAAAAGTGTGTTTGGTTTCTTGCCTTCTTTTAACAAGTTATTATTTTATAAATTAAGATATATTAGAACTAATATAACTTTCTTTTGAGGGTCTTCTTTCTTCTAAGGTAAATGAATGAGTAACACATGGTGTTTCTTATGTGAAGAGATATGCCACCAAAGGATCTCACAGAAATGAAGTACAAATACAAAGGATACCATCCATCTTCAAAAATTCTCTCCCCGTACACTAAAATTAGAGACACTAACCTCAGGCATGTGGACATGGATAAATTTAAAAGGGAGATAAATGATGAAGCAACAAGAACATGTGTTGCTACAATACTAGCTAATTCTAGATTAGTGCAAGCTATTTCATTCCCAATGTCTTTTTGATCTCCAGAGCTATTCCTAACATGTGCCTACTACTACAATCATAAAATGAGGAAGATGATGGGGTCATTAGGAGAAGTGGTGCTTAATGTGATCCCGTATACGATTGAGAATATTTTTCAGGATTCTTGTCCACCCTCAATACAAGGCAATTGATATTAAAAAGGAAATCAAGTACTTTGATTATGAGGAAGAAGAAAACCTCACTTATGTTAACAATCGGATGTTGGTTACCTCGAGGAAAGTAACCCTCAATATGGCTAGGGTGCAACATAGAAGTGAGTTCAAAGAAGATATCAAGGACTTGATTGTCCTATTAAGTAAGGTGTTTGGATATCCCCATGTTAGGGATTCCTATCCATGGATGGTCCAATTTATCGTGACCATCAATGACTCAAAAAAAGATAAAATTGATTGGGCCACTCTTATAAGTGACGCCATTCATGATCAGTTGAAGATTGTTCTGGTAACATCAAAGTTATACATGACCTTATACTTGGTTTATTTGTTGGAATCTCAAGCCTCCTTCTCAGGACTAGACATAATGGGTTCCTTCGAACTCGAGGAAGTTACCGTATATGAACATTATCCTCAAATAAAGTTGGGGGATAGTTACACACATTTCTATGTTGTCAATGACAACTTTATTTATTCATTGCTCAAAGGACTAGAGGGATATTTCTCCAGAAGGATCTCCAATGAAGCTATGGAGGCATTAAAAGCATGGGGGAACTAGTATATCCAATTCAAAACTTTTACATACATCTGAGAGGTAGGCTTCCATAAGATGCCATATAAGCTCCCCAAGTACCCCTCAGACAAAAAGATCCTACTTAAAGTTTGCAAATAAGTGATGGAGATTCACTAGCTAATTGTAGAAAAACACAAGTCTGGGTACAACTTCTTGTAGAGGAGGGCAACTGACCACTCAAAGACTCCAGGTCATGGAGAGCCGAGAGTTGAAGGCTGCCCTAATCTACCTCAATTGCATAAGTGTTTAGGGGGTTGTTTAATATCAAGGATGGAGAATGAAGAGAAATCTTAGTACTTTTATCACTCTACTAACCCGAGAGTTAGGTTTGGACTAAGCGAGAAAGTTTATGCAACTTGGACTGTACCTCAAACAACTCTTTGCTAGAGGACAAAAATGATGAATATGGACAACAACACGGCACGCTGGTGTCCCATAGGTGCGTTGGCATCCATACAGATAGACAGTGAAAAAGGACAATCAAAAGTGTTGGAAACCTACTAACAACTTAACTATTGAAGTTTTAAGTGATGATAAAAGCGGGAAATAATAGAGTAACTGAAATACTAGGAAATATGGTGAAAAAGATGACAAGGACATGAAAGATAAGGATTCAACTCACAGAAAGTCTAGTTCTCCTGCAAGCTCCACACCAACAAGTACCTACACACAACAAAGAGGGGAAAAATGTTGGTGTTGTTTTGGGGCTTGCTACAATCAAACCCTTGTTTTGGTGTTTCCACCTCCACATACAACTAGATAGATAGAAAAATAGAAATGTGATAAAGAAAGTATGCTGGAAAGGAAATGAATACCAAATAATACAAGAATAATTGTGCTACTCAAATCCAACAACAATGTAAAATCAAGTAAATAATACCACCTTCAATCAGAGGCACTCAAGGCCAATGAGAGAGGAATGCAAGTCTACAACCATGGCAAAGTTGATGCGGCCATAGCGACACTGGAGGAAGTCTCTCAAGACACCAAGTTGCAGATTCTATGGTAGATGTGAAGAATATTGTGATGTTGGAATAGTGAAGCCAATAGTACAACAAGTAGCTCAAGAGTTTGTAAGAAATTGCTCAAGAATGATGAGGCATGAAGATTGTCAAGAATTATGAAGAAGATGAGATGATTGTAAAAGATAGGAATTTGAAGGTCGATTAGGATGGATAGAGCTGTTCAAAAGTTGATTGAAGGGTGCATGGACGTGTTATGCCTTGCATAACCACCCCACTTTGATTCTGGAACAAAATGGGTCCCCCTTCTCTTTTGGTTTCTTTGCCTCTGTTATTTTCTTTGCTCTTGGGGTTCTACTGTTTCTTCCTGAGTTTGTCTTTTGGTTTTGTCAAATTTTGGTTTTGCTTAAGTTGGAATTTAGGTTTTCTCCTGAGTTCGGGATTTTCCACCCCATCCAAATTTTCCCAGATCTCGATCGAACTCCGGTTGAGCGTTGTCGTTCGGGGATTTTCGGTCTTTGCGGAATTCCACGTGGACTGGATTTTCTTGAAATCCCCGAGGCCTCCAAGGAATGTCTCCTTCTTTGCGGATTTCTTTCTCCTCCAGATTTTCCCGAAATCCTTTGTTCCCTATTTTTTCTGGGTTTTCCGGAATGTCTTCTCCTTCGTAGAAATCCGTCCTGCCCAGATTTCCTCAGAATCTAGTGGAATGTGAAGAAGTATGGAGTAGCAGGGCTAGTTAATAAATGATGATGCATTTTACGATTAATTGATGCTATTTTGAGCTCTCACATGCTGTTCCTTGATCGATAATGATCAGATTAAGTTTCTAATGGGTGTTTTCATGCTTATTCCACTGGAATCCGCCTAACTCGGAATTCTCCAAAATTCCTCCCTGGCTTGGATTCCGTAGGTCGACCTAAAACCCGAACTGTTTGTATGATCATTTTGTTTGAAAATTTAACGGCACCTTACTGACATAGAATTCATTTCAATGATGATTTTGATTAATTAACATCTGTTTATGTGATCTTTACTGTGGTTTTCTTCATTGAATGCAGGGTTAAATCACGTATAGGATGATATTTGTCGAGGGAGCTCAGTTGGAAGGCATCCCTCAATCTAGTTGGTCTGAAAAATCAGATAAGGCAAAAGTTGGCAAGACCTTGTAGGTGTCTCACCGACTACTAGTGCATTTTGTTGATATACATCTGTGTTGCCTATCGGCAAGACCTCGAGATTTTCATAGCGAGTGGAATTCATATGCAGGCATCTATCGACAAGGCAGAGGTCATCGTCCCGACGACATGGAGTTTCCTATCGGCATGAGAGGTTTCCTTCAGAGAAAAGTCTTAGCGAGTCCACAATGTCTTACCGACCGCTAGTAAGTAAACACTTCGGCAAGACTCAACTGCATCGGAATAGCATCTCACCGAATAGCTCTAGTCACACCAACATGGCACGAGGGATTCTATCAGTGGTCTTTGGCGAGAGAATTAATAAGTCTTAGCGACCAAAGAAAGAACATGCAAAGGCTTTCGTCGAGACATGAGGTTTCTATAGGACATCTCCTCGACAAGAGAATGCTACGGCGACACATGTGGAACAAAGAAAATGCATCAGTGTGACTATAGCGAGGTTTTGGCGACAACAGAATTCGAAAAAAGGAAGCTTCGGTCGGTGTAAAGTCTCACCGACCGAAGAGAGTCTCAGCGACATGGAGGAAGCTCGCCGAGAGAAAGGTGACTTCGGCAAGATGTCTCATCGACGGGGTGAACTCTTTCCAAAGTAAAGTGGCATCGGCAAAACAGGTGGCTTCGGTAAAAGGTCTCAGCGACTAAGAAATGTCACACCGACAGGGTATCCCCTCAGGTTGAAGAAAGATGAGCTCGCCGAAGGATATGGGACTTAGTGTAATGTCTCACCGACTCATGAAGGTCATGCCAAAACAAAAAGAGAAGCTGGCGCAAGAAGGTCAAAATGAGGAATTCGGGGAGACTCCAAAAAAATGAGGGGGCATCGCTAAAAGGTCACGGCGACAAGCGAAGGTCATGCCGATGTAAAGCGGGGTCCCACCGAAAAGAAATGGAGCTCGGCCAAGGATCATACCTTCGCCAAAAGGTCTTGGCAAAGGAAGAAAGTCACACCAAAAGGAAAAGAGGTCGAGCTCATAGAGGAAGAAGGTGGGTTCGGCGAGAATGAAAAGGAGTTTGCTGAAGGTCTTGCCGACAGTGGTGGGTTTCCCAGTTTAGGAGGCATCGGTATAACCAAGGATAACTTGCCATAGCCTCTAGCCGACAGTAAGGAGTCTTGCCGATGGTCTTTGTGAGCTTGGTATAACTTCTGCAGCTCGCCGAAGCGTCTTGCCGACTACCATATGCTATGCCGATAACTATCAAAAGACAAAATCGCATTAGGGAGACATGATGAGTGTCTCACCGACATGTGATACTGTTTGGACCACTTTTGACCGCCTGATAAAGCTTGCGTGGCATATGCCTAACCAACCAGAAGGAGCCAAAGAGTGATTCATTGGTCCCTTTGATCGATTGACTGTTCCTGGGAAAGAAGGCCAATAGAGCGCAGACCAGGTGGACTCCTTCTAAGAACAGATGGCAATGGATCAACTCGGGTGAAATGCAAAGATCTACAGGGAGGCCTGATGGTTCTTCCAGAAGTGGTCAAATGTACAAAGAAGTCCAAAATAGAAAGGAGGCCAAAGGAAGGATCTGTGACTCACAGGGACAGTTGTAATGACCACTGGCGAGGAGGTAGATCAATATTAATGGAGATATTCTGAGCATTCAAGGCGACCCCAACAGAGTTCGAAGATGGACACGCAGACAGGAAAGTTAATGCTGTAGCTGCCAAAAAGATCTAGAAAGGATTCTCTTGAGGGTAGAAATCCTTCATCAACACAGACAATAGGGCTTCACATTGAAGGTAGTTTTGACTTTCCTCAAAAGATCTGAGAGCCGACTCTCCTGGAAGCAGATATTTTGTAAACCGTAATGCAGGGGGACAACGCATTCTTTTTGATGCATTTTGTATATAAGGGATTCTTGCCTCTTTGTAAAGGTTAGAACTTCTAGTTTAGAAAACAAAAAAAAGTAGAAGTAGGAGTAGAACTGGTAGCTAGGAGTTAAATTTAGAATAGAATAATGTGTCCTTCAGTTTCCTTAGTGAAAATGGAAACAATTTGAAATCACATATTTTCTTTACACTGGTGATTGTGCCAGCTTTGTAAATGTTGCTTATCTATTTCACCAACAATAGAAGCAACTAGATTAAAATCTATTTCATGTTGTGTTTCAGAATGGTGTTTGTCTTGAGTTGATCGTCTGATTTGAAAGCTTTCAAGGAATGAGTTTGGTTTTTATGTTTTGTTTAAATGGTGATTTTCAATTTGCTGTTGAAATCAACACTGTGAATGAATGAAGCTGTGTGTTAGTCACAAGTTAAGTTTGTTCTACAGTTTTAGTTAGGAATTCCTTGAAGGGTAGCAGGTCTGGTTAATTTGGATGAATTATTGTTCTTTTCTGTTCCAAGGCCCTAATGTATCTTTTTCTGTTTATTTAAAACCCCAGTTAGAGTAGGTTTAAATTTATGTTTAACCCAAAACAATCCAAAAGCTTAACACCAGCAGACCCCTTGAATATTACTATTGCATTGACCATTGAGTAACATCAGCATAGTTGAGAACTAACTACAAAGACCTTGGGAGCTGAGATATCCATGTGATCATCTTTCTCTTTCAGGAGAAACAAAGTAGCAATATTCTATTTGCATGTTGTTGTGCCAAAACACATGTCAACAGGAACTGGCGCTAGAAGGAGGGAATGATGAGTAATTTTGGATTATTGTGAGTTGGAGTGGTCCAGGTCTTGGAAAACTTAGCTCTAATGGGTAGCCCTTTGCATATACCAGAATTTTTCCATGAAATCCCTGATCACCTATATGATAGGCTTCCTTTATTTTTTTACTAACAATGGGAAAAATTCTTCTGAACATGTCGAAACTTGCAGGTGTGTACTTACTTTTCTCTAGGTTCAACATGATGATGTCATCTGTCAATTGTTCCTCAAAACACTTCAAGGTTTAGCAAGGCAATGGTATGTTAATCTTCCACCGAGTTGTATTTTTTCATGGGCAGAGCTAGAAATCTTATTCTTAGATTAGTTTTGTCCTTGCACACAAGACCACTAGGAGAACTTATCCCTGCAAAATCCAATCACAGAGTTAAGTACTCCACTTGATAATGAAGTTATAACCATATCATCTATTTTTAGTCATATTCCAAAGCACAGTCCATTACATTACAATGAAGTTGTGAATAAAACATTTGACGAGCAAGTATATAATTTTGAGGACTTGTTTGGTGAAAAGCATGAAATGGATGAGCATAATGGAAATCTCAAGATAGAGTATAGCTTTGTTGAGTATACTAACGATGGCTTTGAAGGAGATGAGGTATTGATGTGAGATTGCTGTCATGAGAAATCCTCCAACGATTTCAGCAACTCTCCTGATCAAGATTAGAATCAGGGTGATGAGGAATGGACAAAGGAACATGGCTTATGTTGGCTAGATATCCCACGTGCACAAAATCAAATAAGGAAGAAGTTGGAAGAATTAGGAGATTTGAAATTATTAGAACTTGTTAAACCAACTGGATGTGGGATACATCGAACAAATCAACATTCCCAGATGGATTGCCATGTTTTCTTGGGTAGAATGGAGTTATATTTCATACATCAGATCACTGTTGAAGGAATACTTATGGAAGATCCTTGGAGTATGTATCTCACCGATGAGGAGGATGAAACAACTAGCACACATGAAAATGGTAATTAGTTCATCCAAAATGATGAGAGTGACCGCGTGAGGAGATTCAATTCTTCCCTATCTTTTGATGACCTTGATTCTTGTAGTGAGATGGATTCCACAACTGATGAAACTCCTCTACCTAGTGCAAACCTGATAGAAGTGGAGAATGGATTCATTGATGCATTCATAGATTCTTTCATGATGGGGAATGAGGAGGAAACACACTTTGGTGGGTTAACACAAGAAGATGACTCTGCTAATTTAAGTGGTGGGCAGATTGAAACAGGTGACATGCTTCAAAATGAGAATGCCAATGAATCTTGTGGTCAAAGTCAAGGACTTAAATGCCAACATGAAATTTTAAGGGAAGAAATTCAAGTAGATGTGCAGATCAGTCAATTGTTCCCTGAAGAAGTTCATGATGGAGTATATTTGGATGAAGCAGATGAATGCCAAGAAAGCAACCAGGAGGTTATCTCAGAAGTTGAATCTCTTCAACATAACGAAGAGAATGAGACAAAGGAGTATTTTCTTGATTTTGATTCTATTTGTTCAGATGAGTTGGTTGAAGAGAGTCCTTGTTTAGCATCCACAAATGAATTTGATCTTAATGCTAATAAATCTAATGCTAGATGGCAGGTTTTGGTAGATGATGTTCAGGAATATGAATTGAGAAAGTGCTTTCCTGACTCTGACTCTGTGTGTTCAAAAGAGCTCGAACGAAATCCTTATTCACCATGTGCCAGTATCCCCGACATCAATGGTGATAAGCTGGAGGAAGATTCTCAAACCCTAGGGGATGACATGTTGCAAGAGAATGTTCAAAGTAAGGATTCATCTCAAGAAATTCAGAAATTTTTTGACTCTGTACCTGAGATGAATACAAAGATGCTGGTGAGTGAGTATCCTAACTGCAAGACAAACCCTGATTCAGTGGTGTTCCATGAGCTGAGACCTCGTGAAGAGGAGATCATACAACACAAGCCTGCATTGGTAACTAGAAATCTTCATAATCAGGTGGTGTCCTTTCATTATCCTCTGTGTTTTAATGATTTTCAGTTTGATTATGGCATAGGGGATAGTAAAACTTGTTTGTGGGTAAATCATGACAAAATTGAGAACCCACAGTTGATAATATTTCAAGCTTTATGTCCTCAGAATGAACTTATTTCCTATAAACTTTATATTTCTGAGTATAAAGATAAATTTGCTAGGTTTAGAATTGTGCCTAGTAAGTTAAGATTGTTGCACATAATGAAAAATCAGTCAAATCAATGTACAAATTTTTATAGTCTTGTGTTTGTAAAGTTTAGCTTTGGAGTGAGTTTAGGGATAGGATAGGTTAGGGTTAGTTTTTTTGGTTTAGTTAGTTTTCTTTTGTTCATTTGTTTTCCTTTACCTGTTCCTTTTGTTTTGTTTGTAGATAGTTTGTTTCCCTGTTTGTAAATATTCTGTTTGTTTGTAAATAGTTAGCTGTTTGTTTGTTCGTCCTTTTCTTTCTGTCTTTCTGTTTCCCTTGCTCTTTCGCTTTCTGTCTTTTTTTGTTCCTTTGGGGTTTATCTATTCTTTCCCATCTGAACTGTGGGTTGTTATCTAAAGCATACTTTGGAAATTTGGAGAGAAATGGTTTAGATATTTTCAGATCTGCTGATTGGGTGATTTTGTCCTAAACTTTTGTTTTATGCCCGTTGTCAATAAAAGTTGTGGAAAGTCTTGAAAACAAGGTGCCAAGTAAGTACCCTTCATTAGCTCTCCCTGAATGTTTCACAAATCAATAAGATCATCTCCTCTTGCAATGGCACATTTGTCCTAGGATGACAGTGTTGTAAGATTTGAGTGAAAAATCTGATCTCCCAAATGCTGTTATGAGGTCCATGGTAGTTTTCAACCCAGATCAGATGTTAAACATCTGACATATTGAGAAAGCATTATAGGAAATATTTGAAACTCCAAGAGAAAATAGAAAAGAAAAAAAGAAAAGAATTATCAAAAGAAAAAGAGGATTCAATATGAATGGGTGATTCCAGTATCTCTACCGAGGCTATGGACGCCTGGCTGGCAGTAGAGCAATGCTGTGAGGAAACTAGAGGTATCTCGTCGGGGCTATGAACGTCTGACTGGCAGCTGAGCAATGCCCAGGATATCATTGCACAATAGCCAAAGGAAATCAACTCATGTAGCTCAAATCTTGCACATTGATGTTCAAAAGATGAAGAAAACTTTATGAAAGGGTGATGCACAATCAAGCACACACACAAAGATTCATGGGGTAGCCATTGATTGACTTACATTTGAGATTCTAGCTCTACCTTGTTTGTTATAACTGACCCAACTGGAGTTGTGATGGTCATGAACCAGGAGTTATGGGTAGCTGAATCCTTCAGATTCTTGAAAATGGTTAAACCATTTTCCCAGCCGAGTCACCATTTGTTATGCCTTGCATAACCACCCCACTTTGATTCTGGAACAAAATGGGTCCCCCTTCTCTTTTGGTTTCTTTGCCTCTGTTATTTGCTTTGCTCTTGGGGTTCTACTATTTCTTCCTAAGTTTGTCTTCTGGTTTTGTCAAAGTTTGTTTCTGCCTCAGTTGGAATTCGGGTTTTCTCCTGAGTTCAGGATTTTCCACCCCATCCGGATTTTCCCGGATCTCTCTCGAACTCCGGCTGAGCATTGTCATTTGGGGACTTTCAGTCTTCGTGGAATTCCGCGTGGACTGAATTTTCCCAAAATCCTTGAGGCCTCTGAGGAATGTCTCCTTCTTCGTGGATTTATTTCTCCTCTAGATTTTCCTGAAATCCGTTGTTCCCTATTTTTTTTGGGTTTGCCAAATTGTCTTTCCTTCACGGGAATCTATCCCGTGTGGATTTCCCCAGAATCTGGTGGAATGTGAAGAAGTATGGAGTAGCAGGGCTAGTTAATAAATGATGATGCATTTTATGATTAATTGATGCTATTTTGAGCTCTCACATGTTGTTCCTTGATCGATAATGATCGGATTAAGTTTCTAATGGTTGTTTTCATGCTTATTCCGCTGGAATCCGCCTGACTCAGAATTCTCTGAAATTCCTCCCTGGCTTGGATTCCATGGGTCGACCTGAAACCCGAACTATTTGTATGATCATTTTGTTTGAAAATTTAACGGTGCCTTACTAACATAGAATTCGTTTCAATGATGATTTTGATTAATTAACATCTGTTTATGTGATCTTTACTGTGGTTTTCTTCATTGAATGCAGGGTTAAATCACGTATAGGATGATATTTGTCGAGGGAGCTCAGTTGGAAGGCATCCCTCAATCCAGTTGGTCTGAAAAATTAGATAAGGCAAAAGTCGGCAAGACCTTGCAGGTGTCTCACCGACTACCAGTGCATTCTGTCGATATGCGTCTGTGTTGCCTATCGGCAAGACCTCAAGATTGTCATAGCGAGTGGAATTCATATGCAGGCATATATTAGCAAGGTAGAGGTCATCATCCCGACGACATGGAGTTTCCTATCGAAATGAGGGGTTTCCTTCAGAGAAAAGTCTTAGCGAGTCCGCAATGTCTTACGGATCGCTAGTAAGTAAACACTTCGACAAGACTCAACTGCATTGGAATAGCATCTCACTGAACGGCTCCAGTCACACCGACATGGCACGAGGGATTCTATCAGAGGTCTTCGACGAGAGAATTAATAAGTCTCGGTGACCAAAGAAAGAACATGCAGAGGCTTTCGTTGAGACATGAGGTTTCTATAGGACATCTCCCCAACAAGAGAATGCTACGTCGACACATGTGGAACAAAGAAAACGCATCTGTGTGACTACAGCGAGGTTTTGGCGATAGTAGAATTTGGCAAAAGGAAGCTTCAGTTGGTGTAAAGTCTTGCCAACTGAAGAGAGTCTCAGCGACACGGAGGAGGCTCACCGAGAGAAAGGTGACTTCGGCAATATGTCTCACCAATGGGGTGAACTCTTGCCAAAGTAAAGCGGCATCGGTGAAACGGGTGGCTTTGGTAAAAGGTCTCGGCGACTAAGAAATGTCACGCTAATAGGGTATCCCCTCGGGGAGAAGAAAGATGAGCTCGCCGAAGGATATGGGACTCGGTGTAATGTCTCACTAACACATGAAGGTCACACCGAAACAAAAAGAGAAGTTGGCGCAAGAAGGTCAACAAGAGGAATTCGGGGAGACTCCAAACAAATGAGGGGGCATCACTAAAAGGTCACGATGACAAGCGAAGGTCATGCCGACGTAAAGCGGGGTCCCATCGAAAAGAAATGGAGCTTGGCCAAGGATCATACCTTCGCCAAAAGGTCTTGGAGAATGAAGAAAGTCACATTGAAAGGAAAAGAGGTCGAGCATGTAGAGGAAGAAGGTGGGCTCGACGAGAATGAAAAGGAGTTCACTGAAGGTCTTGCCGACAGCAGTGGGTTTCCCAGTTTAGGAGTCATCAGTATAACCAAGGATAACTCGCCATAGCCTCTGGCCGACAGTAAGGAGTCTTGCCAATGGTCTTTGTGAGCTCGGTATAACTTCTGTAGCTTGCCAAAGCATCTTGCCAACTGCCATATGCTATGTCGATAACTGTCAAAAGACAAAATCGCATCGAGGAGACACGATGAGTGTCTCACCGACATGCGATACTGTTCGGACCACTTTTGACTGCCTGATAAAGCTTGCATGGCATATGCTCGACCAACCAGAAGGAGCCAAAGAGTGATTCATTGGTCCCTTTGACCGATTGACTGTTCCTAGGAAAGAAGGCCAACAAAGTGCAGAACAGGTGGACTCCTTTTGAGAACAAATGACAATGGATCGACTCGGGCGAAATTCAAAGATCTATAGGGAGGCCTGATGGTGCTTCCAGAAGTGGTCAAACGTACATAGAAGTCTAGAATAGAAAGGAGGCCGAAGGAAGGATCTGTGACTCATAGGGATAGCTGTAATGACCACTGGCGAGGAGGTAGATCAATATTAATGGAGATATTCTGAGCATTCAAGGCGACCCCAACAGAGTTTGAAGATGGACACACAGACATGAAAGTTAATGCTACAGCTGCAAAAAAGATCTAAAAAGGCTTCTTCTGAGGGTAGAAATCCTTCATCAGCACAGACAACAGGGCTTCACATTGAAGGCAGTTTTGACTTTCCTCAAAAGATCTGGGAGCTGACTCTCCTAGAAGCAGATATTTTGTAAACCGTAATGTAGGGGGACAACACATTCTTTTTGATGCATTTTGTATATAACGCATTCTTGCCTCTTTGTAAAGGTTAAAACTTCTAGTTTAGAAAACAAAAAAAAGTAGAAGTAGGAGTAGAACTGGTAGCTAGGAGTTAAATTCAGAATAGACTAATGTGTCTTTTAGTTTCCTTAGTGAAAATGGAAACAATTTGAAATCACAGATTTTTTGTACACTGGTGATTGTGCCAGCTTTGTAAATGTTGCTTATCTGTTTCACCAATAGTAGAAGCAACCAAATTAAAATATATTTCATGTTGTGTTTCAGAATGGTGTTTGTCTTGAGTTGATCGTCTGATTTGAAAGCTTTCAAGGAATGAGTTTTGTTTTTATGTTTTGTTTAAATGGTGATTTTCAATCTACTGTTGAAATTAGCGCTATGAATGAATGAAGCTGTGTGTTAGTCACAAGTTAAGTTTGTTCTACAGTTTTAGTTAGGAATTCCTTGAAAGGTAGCAGGTTTGGTTAATTTGGATGAATTATTGTTCTTTTTTGTTCCAAGGCCCTGATGTATCTTTTTTTGTTTATTTAAAACCCCAATTAGAGTAGGTTTAAATTTATGTTTAACCCAAAACAATCCAAAATCTCAACACCAGCAGGCCCCTTGAATATTACTGTTGCATTGACCACTGAGTAACATCAACATAGTTGAGAACCAACTACAAAGACTTTGGGAGCTAAGATATCCATGTGATCATCTTTCTCTTTCAGGAGAAACAAAGTAGCAATATTCTATTTGCATGTTGCTGTGCCAAAACACACGTCAACAAGACATTACATTTCATCACTAATGGAGAACATAATGCCTCTATAGATTCCAAAGGTGGGAATCTTATCAAGACAACAAGACACTACACATATAACAATGCGCCGCACTATTGTCCTCGATAGAAATTCCCCCATCGACACTAAAAATAGGCACCAAGTGGATGGAGTACGAATGAATGATGTGGAATTACATGGTTGGGTTTGATTTTTCTAAGGTGAAGGATGTAAAAGGGGAACTTGCGAGGGGGTGCAAATTCACTCCTATACATTTTTCCTCAACTTTAGTGAACATGAGTGCCAATGAGTGTTCAGTAAAGTAGGTTAAAAGAGTTCCAAGAAAATATACTTGAACCATCGAGGAAGTAGACCAAAAAATAGCATACACGAAAGCACAGGGCAAGCATATGGCTCCACAGGTACTCTCTCCTAAGGAGGATTGAACAAAGTGCACTGAAGGCCTGAAAAAAAATAGTGAATAGATCCCATAAGATGTAAGCTCTTCCTAGGCCCTCAAACTTGCAAAGAAGGCACCCCCAGGTGCTCGGTCCTGAAGGAATCCCAATGTAGGGGACTCCACAAATTTGGATTGGAAAGCAACTTCAAAGGTGCATTGTTGGAAAACAACAATCTACTGAGAGGGAGGTGAATCAGTAGATACTAAAATTTTAGTCTTCTTACCCTTAGTGCAGACACAACCCTTAAATTTGAATGTGTGGATTAAAACATGAAAAGATATGACAAACACAAGCACATACAAGATCAACACACAACACCAGATATACATGGAAAACCCAAGATGGGAAAAACCACAATGACAAAAGTTGCTTAAGTCTACTCCTCAAATCCAACGTCACAAATAAATATTATGTTACAAAGTTTAAGAGCACCAACCCTAAGGAGACACCAATCCCCTATTCTGAGCACCAACCTAGTATAAATGAGTAAACAACCTCTACAATATGAAAATCTCATATATGCATAAAATTGGTTCTGCATAACCTGATAATGCATTAATACATTCAATACATAATTTTTGTAGCACACTAATCTTTCTCTGCTCACTCTCCTTCAACTGTAATTAGCTTCAAATATACATTTAAACTCTGTTCAACTAACCCAATAACTCACTTACACTTTTAACTCTCTAACACTGTTACCCTCTTTCAAAAAACCAACCATTTTTATTTTTGATCTACTCTTTTATAACATTCTCTACCTTCACTGTCAAGCTATCTCAAACATACAAACCCTTGTCCAAATTCAATGCACATTCCATATACAATATTTTTACTTTCCTTGCCTTAATACCACCATTTCAACCAATAAACAATGGATTATTTGTTGAATGGTTACTTGCCAAATTTTGCAAATGTCTCCATTCGTCCATCCTTTTACTTGATTCCATTGACCTGCAATTATTGCATCAAAATTTGCAACTCCATCGAACCCATATAGAAGAATCTCTTAGGGTTTCCTTCACTCACCAGTTTCTCCAACAAGCTACTATTTATTGAGCCAATCAATCATCTATCTTATTCAATGCATTCACCATATTTCTATATGCTTGACCTGCTAGGGTTTCATAGCTGCCTGTATTGGCATAAGAAGTCACACCATTTTTATTCATGCCTTCAAACCCATTTTTTATTGATTGAATTGATATTATTTGATTAGGGTTTTACCACCTTTTAAATCAGTTTAACATCGTTGACCAAAATTTTTTTTTAATTGCTTTATAAAACACTAACCAAGAAAATCGTGTTGATTTACAACAATGATGTAAAATCAACAAATAAACATATGCCACATTTTTTCATCTAATCATTCCTCATATGTCTCATCAAACCTTCTACCTATTCATCCATGCCACGCGTCAACTTCCCACTAGCTCGCGGGGTCAACCCGAGTCAATGCTTCCATTCAGCAGGATGATGGGCAACTTCCTTCCACCTGTCCTTCTATCAGCTGCCAGGGATCGGGGATCCAACATTCTTCGTACCATGCAGAGCTTAAAATGAGAAACATAGCTTCCAATAGTGAAGAGTAAAAGATACATCAGATTGTTGAAAGTCAGGGTTTGAACATACTTGATACCTTTACACATGTCTTTCGGTAAGGCGCAAGTCATACCTCCAACTTGCAATGCCTGGTAAATTCCTTTGTAAGTGTTGTTAGTCATAACCCTGTTGGATTTCAGTTGGCTTTGGGGATTTCATCCTTCACCATACTTCATAACCTGTCAAGGGCTTAACTTCGACTTGAGATGCCCGAATCTTCTTCGAGGTTCGGATAACTTCCATACCCATTCCTTCAAACACAAAGGTAAGATGTGTACCAGAAGTATGAAGTTCGAAATATACTAGACTTAGTGGATTTTACTTCATCTTTCTGAGGGACTCAATAATCGGTATGATCAAGGCCCGAGACCTGAAACCATTGCAGACTTGATACAAATTTGACAATTTTTTTCAATGCATTTGGTTAGCGATAAGCCCAATGACTAATGCCCGATTCTTACTAAAATCAACTAAGGAATTCAGTAAGCCATAAGCCTAAAGCCCAAACTCTGGAACCTACTAACTTAGCACAAATTTGACTAAGTCTTTTACACCTCTTATGTATGATATTGCACAAATATTCTTTTGACTTCAATGACATCATTATGCCAACAATCTCCTTTCAAAATTAGGTCCAACTCATCTCTGATCTCCTTTTGACATCAATGACAACCATATGCTAGCCATCTCCCCCTTTTTCATTGATAGCAAAACTTAAATTCTCTGAACCAACAAATGTACCAAACAATATATTGTACCAAAGAATAAAATATTGTCGCACAGTCATTGTCACAACTCCCCCTTAGTCATATCTTCACCTTTGATAAACAAAGATATTTTTGCTTACCTTCTCCCAATAGAGCATTTTGCTCAATTTCTCCCCCTTTGAAATCAATGGAAAAGGGTCTAACTGTGCTCTTCCTCAAAACATAGTGTTGTTGATAATCTCCCCCTTTGACAAACCATACAAAGAGAAATAATGTGTTTATACTGTTGCAACCATCAAGTCATTAGAAATTTGTAAAACAAGTTTAAAATTGACTTGAGCTTGCTATCCTTGTCCAGGGATGAAGAAAGAATCATTGAAGCTCCCCCTAGATTCATGCCCTATCACTTAGATTTAGTGATATGATGTGGGAGAAATTACTCCCAACTTCTACCTCAGATATTCAAATTGCTCTGTAGGAAGAGGCTTGGTCAAAATGTCATCCACCTACTCTTTTTTTGGAACATACTCCATGCCAACCTCTCTGTCTATAACCTTTTCTTTAATGAAGTGATAGCGACACTCTTCAAAGTGCATCGCTGTTTGTGATTTGGACATCACTATACCCTACAAAAAAAGCAAAAAATGGAATTCAAGCTAAAAACTGATTAATTTAATGGTATGCCCTCCTTCTAACACCAAAATGTGAGATGAGGATTGTTAGTGTGGTTCAATTACAACTAATCCATGATGAATCAAAGCATAGTTTAGCCACTAAACCTCAATCACAAACAAGATCATTCAAATTAAAAGTTAAACTAAGCATTTATTGAAACTGAAAGTTACAAACTATGAAAAATAGTTAAATTCCTACTCTAACCCATTATCCTATTTTGGAATTGGTGTCGTGTTGATGTGGAATAATGACCCTTTCCCAATCCCATGATTAGTGAGCCTATTTCAATGAATTCTATGGAAGGGAATTGATGAAACCATTGTGATAAGAGGATGAAAACCTAATTTATGCTAAACCAAACATGATGCAAGCTAAATTAACATGATTATATGCTAAAATTGATCTAATTATGCAATTGCTAAGCTAAACTAAGCTAATTCTAAGCTAAAAGATGGAAACCCTAATTTATGAACAAACTAAGATGGATGCATGGAAGCCATTAATGGATGTATTAAGCTATTATACAATTAAAATGAACTAAGATTAGCTAAAAGTGAGTAAAAGATAAGTGTGAGTGCAAGTGAATTCAACAACATAAGTTTTCTTTGAGTGATTGATCCATTTTTCTCCAAATAGTGTTTTATTTATAGGAGAGCAAATGAGAAATGGAGGGTTGAGATCGAAAAGCTTAATCAACAGTTTAGGATGAAAGGAAGAAGAGGCATGGATCATGGATTCTCATCAATGGACGAGAATGCAAGATGAAAGTTAATCAAGGGCTCACATTGGTTCCAAACAAACACACTTTTGACCTGCACACACAAGTCAAAGGTGACTTGCTCAAGAGGTTAAAGGTTAAAACTTGCATAAGAATCCAAGTGAGATGATTGGAGCAGAGGGAATATTCCTTGGAATATTCATTTGGGTGAGGATAAAAGATATTTTGCAAATTAAAAGAAAGTTTTGATTCTACAAAAAGGGATAAGGAATATTCCATGAAAATATTCCCCTTTTAGAGGAAAATTAGATTAATTGTTAATTAAACAAGGTTTAATTACACAATCAGGGGATTAGAAGAATTAAAGGAGTATTCATTAAATTAAATGATTTAATGAATGGGGAAAGTTGAAATGATATTTAATTAAATGACTTAGGGTTACTTAGTTAAATAAGATGACTTGGGAAATTAAATTAAATAGTATGATTTATTTAATTTAATGAGATGAAATATTAGCATTAAGGGGGATGGATTAACCCGATTTGATGAATTAGGTTAATGGACGAAAAATGATGTAATTAATTAATTAGCTAGTCTAATTCAATTAATTAAGTGGAAAGAGGATGGGTTTAAAGAGGAAGTGATGTTAGTAAACCTATTTCAAGTGCATGATATCATCCAGGACATTTTTCAGTGTCTACACTTCTAATACTGCTTCACTATCCATACTACCTTCAATATTTGTTCTTTCCAATTTACCTTCTGAATTAGGTTCTTCTAAAATTTCATTAGTTGGTATGGTGATGGTGTTTATGGTCCAATCATTGTTTCCATCTTCTTTGGAATTTACTTCTTCTATGTAGGGTCCTTTGAGTTTTTCCCTAAGGGAGTGTGGACCACCCTTATGTCATTTTGCAAAGGATATTTCTTCCTTTTGAGAATCTATAATTCCCTTGGAATATACACACCATTTGAGCCCTAGTAGTGCATTGAATGAATCAAATGTTTCCTTCATAGTAACCACCTCAAAATATACATATTGTTTCACTCCTTTTACATTAACTTCAACATTTTTCTAGGAACCCATTGTTTTCATTCTGGTCTCGTCTACCAAGTTGATATTGTAAGGTGTAGGTTCCAATGCCGATTTTTATTGGTGTAATTAATTATTTAATTACACTTACATAAGTTTACTTAGGTATTTAATTATATTCCTAGGTATCATTTACTAGGTGATAGGTTCACATGTTTGCTTAGGATATAAAATTCTTTCTAGAAGGATGAGTTATCTTTTCTAGAAGTCTTATCTTATATAACATCATTTCCTAGGTATTTAGTTAGTTGGCACATGTCATAAGATTATGAAACATGTCAATATCATATTACATACTAAATCTCAACCTTGCCTATACAAGCAAGGCTTCATATGTACTTTGCCATATTTAGTTTGACATTCTTGCATCTTAATGATAACATGATATTTCTGCCATTTCTCTCTTGTGGAAGTTATTTTATCTTGCAGGTGATCCTGGGGTGTTTGAGGAGTTCACCATAAAATCCTACATGGTATTAGAGCTTCAGTGCCACATAATTCTTCCCAGATCTCAGGGATCAATATTGGCGTGAAATTTTTGCTAGGTGTGAGTTGGGGTCTTGAGATCTGTTGATGATGTTTTCTGCACAACAACAACTTAGACAAAATATAATATCCTATCTCTCTTGAAAGGTAAATCTCTATCAACAAGCCTCAAGAGATAACCCCAAGGTCTCTAATGTCAGGTCTTGATAATGCATAAACAACTTAGATAATATGTGAAAATGTTGGTAATCACAAAGGGACCTTACTACAAGCAAAGAATGAATCCTGAATTTATCAGATCTAGCAATATGATGATACTTCAATCCTAAATTTAATTGGAATGATAAAGAAATAAAAAAATATAAGGGTTTCAGAGAGATCACTAAGATTAATGATACTCCTAAGATTAATGATGCAAATGACGAAATACTTGAAATGGACCAATCCCTCATAAACTAATTCCTACTTAACTCGGATAAATCTGCAATCTCACAAAAATAGTGCAATCTTCTAAGGTGTTAAAGATTTTTAGATTATGAACATTCATCCAAGAACACCCTATTGCAATCGAAATGGATAAACTTCACAATTGAACTAAGCACAATAAATATAAGGTCCAGGATAACTTTGCAAAGAAACTAACAATCAACTAGCTGCAAAAGTATGGACCAGAGATTGCTGTAGACACTTCAAGCATCAAACCATAAACACCATTGAATCAGATCTAAACCTAAATCTAACATACATCTAATAACCTTGAGAAATTTCAAAAGATAGAATAGTAAGAACCATGCAAGATAAGTCAACACAAAAGAGATCACCAGAAAATCACAATGTCTTCAATTGTATTGAATCACCAAATGATAGCAACAATTCCAATGTTCTATGTTACAACATTTGCTCCAAAATTGACTAACTTCTAACTCTGCTCTACTGCTTAATTCACTCTAAGAACTATTTGTCTCTATCTCTATCTATATATATTACAAATGAGGCAAAATTCCAAATTTATAGAGAACCCCCAAAGCATGTCGGCTTAGCCAGGGTTTACAATCATAAAATAGCCATAAAATAGGTTGGCCAAGGAGAATTCAAAATGAGATAAAATTGCATTAAATGCATGAACTCTATCCAAGTTGGCCTGGGATATCCAATATAATTTGAACCAATCCATGTGAAGGGAAGCACAAATTTCAATGTAACCCTATATTAACTGCTTCCTCCTATCTATATCTATTTGATTGTGCGCCCTCAAGAAGATTCCATCTAAGTTGGCCAAGAGTGGAGCAACCAACACTTTGAATTTCCTCTCCAGGTTGGCCACAGGTGAATAAATACCTTAAACCATCCCTCAATCAAACTAATTTCATCTCCAAAACTTCCTTGACGACCACGCTAAAATTCAACCTGCACTCAACAAAAACCAGTAGCAATATCCATCATAACATGAAGATCATAATTAGCCCATCATCAATAATGTATTCATCATCCAAATAAATTCACACACAAATCGAAATCAACCCAGAAACATAGTTAAAGCACAATCTTCACAATTCGGGATTTCAAGCCCTCTGCAAAATCTAGGCTAGCGGGGAATTTCGGGAAAATCCAGCCCAGGCGGATTCCAGCAAAAAAAACATGAAATTTCCCATTAGTAACATAATCCGACCGTTACCAACCAAAAAACATGAGAGATCTAAAAATAGCTCAAATTAATCATAAAATGCATAGTCATTCGTTAACAAGTCATGACATCTTACCATTCACTGTCTTCAACAAAGTTTTAGAAAAATCCGCCCAGGACGGATTTTTGTGAAAACAACCAACAGTCCACAAAATTCTAGAAAATGAAGAGGCAACTAGAAATTCAGGAAAATCTAGAGGGAGTGGAAATCCGCGAAACAGGTAAAACTCCAGAAAACTGCAAATTTCGGGAAAACGGAGAGGGCCAGGAAAACTGGGGAAATCCGCCAGTGCAGGAAAATCCCAAAGTTGGAAGAAAACCTGAAAATCGACATTCTCTCATGATTTCACTCAAATTGATCAAAAGATCACAAATTTGAGGACCTGGGTAGGAAACCATTTTAACTTGAACCTACTACAAATCTTCCTTGAATTCTTGGTTCATTCAAAAGCAAAATAAGATGCAATGGGGATGCCCTAGGCATGAAACCCTAAATTCTAACCATGAACGCACAGAGAAAGCCATGAAATGCCCAAACATACAAGAATTCTAACTCCAAGCAAGTCTAAAATGCCAAAGCACTACTTACATTCATCAATCAAAAGCGAGACAACATGTACATACCATTTGATGAAGTGGAAATCGATTTTAGGAATAACAAATGACAATTTATTGGCACTCAACAAAGAACAACAACAATAATGCCTAGGAAATCACCACCAAATCCAACAATTCGCAAAGAATAAACTCCTCAATTCAATAGAACACAAATGATAAAGCATAATGGCATAAGAATCCGCAAAGATCGACTAAATACAACCCTCACAAATTGCACAAAGTAAGAGAAACTGAAGAAGTTCAAAAACCCAACGACAAAGCATAAATTCAAAAAAATCCAGCCCAGGCGGAATTCCGCGAAGACAAGAAATTCCTGAACTGCAACACTTTAACCCTTTGCCGGAGTTTGGGCGGGATCCGGGAAAATCCGGACGGGGCGGAAAATCCCGAAATGGGGTAAAAACCCGAATTTTTGCTCAGAACTTAGATTTTTGAAATGCAACTTAGGGGGAACACCTAGGAAAGAAAGATAAACATTTTAAGCTCATGCCAAGGCAATGAAAATCCTCAAAAATCAAAGGGCCAAAAACACAAAAGAAAAAATAAAAGAGGGTCCCTACTTTCAGTGGGGTGTGTGTGCAAAAACTGCACAACAAATGACAACTCTGCTGGGAAAATGCTCAAAGCATTTGATGATGAACAAGAATCATGAACCTAGAATCTCTGGTTTTGATCTCACTATCAGAAAAATAAATCAAAATGTAGGATTAAAGAATCAAAACCAAAGGCAAGACTGAACCTTCCATAAACTGAAAACCCAAGTGTGTGCACATGAGTTCATTTCCCTCCTTGAGCTATTGCAGAAACCAAGTTCAATCAGGTCAGGCTACGTAAAGATTCTAACTCCAAAAGCAACTTGGATAGAGCCTCGCTGCCAGTCAAGTGTTTATAGCCCCGACGAAGTTATCGCTGTGACTCTCCCGAACATAGCTCTACTTCTAGCCAGGCATCCATAGCCCCAGTAGAGATATTCAGATACCCCTAATAAGTTGAGTTCATTTGATTTTCAATATTTTCTCTTTTCTTCTTTTTGATATTTCTTTTCTTTTCATTTTTTCATTTCAACCTGTGAACAATGAAGTTCGCACTCAAGGCTGAGAACCACAATGGTCACTGAAGCAGAAATAAGATTTTTCACTTGACAAGACCTCACAAGGACCCTACTGCAACCTCAGGATTCTTAAGATGTATAAAAGATATAAGATTTCAGAATATCTCAAATTCAAATCAAACTAGTGACCCATCCTCCTTAAATCAAACATTTAGACAACATGACGAAAACAAAGACCTCAACCATCCATTCACGACACATAATTAAAGTTCATCAAGGAAATACTCAGAAAAATCCCAGACAAAAGAACATTTTCCATGCAGGTGCAACACATTTAGAAGAGAACAAGGAAACCTCCAAAGCAAAAGTAGAGCAAAAAAAAACACACCAAACCGAAAGCAAACCCACACTAACCAAATCAAACAAAAAAAAGAAAAGCAGAAAGGGAAACCTACTCTAACCAAAGCAAAGAAAAATAGAAAGGAAATCCTACTCTAACCAAAGCAAAGAAAAATAGAAAGAAAATCCTACTCTAAACAAAGCAAAGCAAAACAGAAAGGAAATCCTACTCTAACTATGTATAGGAAAAGAGCTGAAAATAGCTCAAGATTGGAAATAATGCTTCAAATACTGCCCATTCACAGACAGTAGGATATCCTCTTTGGTGAGAGTTTTCAAGCGGAAAGCATTATCCCCTAGGATCTTTGAAATATGGTAAGGGCCAAGCTAAAGCTTGTCAAATTTACCATGCTCCCCCTTATGGTCATGGGATTTATCCCAGTATAGAACCAAGTCAGAAATCCTAAAGGATTTTACCTTGGATCTTTTATCAAACCACCTTTTGACTACACCCTGATGTTTGGCAAAGTTTTCTAAGGCTTCATCTCTTCTTTCTTCAAGGTGTAACAATTCCTGTAGGCGGGCCTCACGCTTGCTTTCTTTATCATAATATTCATTAATGAACTTAAAGCAGGGATTCTCAATTGAATTGGAAGTATAGGTTCCAGGCCATACACAAGATGATAAGGGGAGGTCCCTATGGAATTCTTTTGTCTTGTACGATCTACCCATAGAGAAAATCTAAGTTGAGTGTGCCAATCCTTGGGATTCTTCTCTAGTAACTTACAAATGACTGTTAAGAGGTTTTTATTGGAAGACTCAGCTAAACCATTATCCTGTGGGTAGTAATTGGATGAAAAATTTATTATGATCCCATGATCAAAAACCCAGTTAGAAAATTTCAATGATGCAAATGCAAGACTGTTATCACAAACCAAAGATAAAGGACATCCAAAGCGACTGATAATACCTGATTCAATGAAATCTATTACCACTTTAGAAGTACACTATTTGCATGCAAGAGCTTCAGTTCATTGTGTAAAGTAATCAGTAATGGTGAGAATATACCTGTGCCCTGTAGAAGAGGGTGGATTGATGGGACCTATGAAGTCCATCCCCCACTCTGCAAAAGGTTTTACCTCAAAGACCGGCTAAAGTGGAAGAGCCGCATACTTCTCTCTGGTTGCTACAGTCTGGCACACATGGCAAGTTCTTCCATGACTGTGTGTGTCCTTGAACAGTGTAGGCCAATAATAACCAGCCCTCAGAATCTGATTTGCAGTGGCATGTGCAGATCCATGGCTAGTACCATATCTTTCATGAAACTCGGCCATGACTCTCTCAGCTTCTTGTCTTCCTAAGCACCTTAGGTAGATACCTTCATGATTTTTCTTATATAGAACAACTCCCTTCAGCATGAAACTGTCACTCCTCAAGCACAATGCCCTTCTCTGTACTACATTAAGATGGTCAGGACACCTCTGAGTCAAGAGATAATGAACGATATCATCATACCATTCTCCAAGAGAAACATCCTCTAGATTGTAATGCTGGGTTGCAAGATTAGGGCCCATTTCTGCCATTGTCTTTGTAAGTCCTTGCCCTCTTACCAGCTTCATGGGTTGGATCTCAATATCATATTCTTGCAACATAGTTACCCATTTAGTTCTGCGCTCCCCTAGCTCATTCTGCATCAACAACAGCTTGACTGTAGGATCAAGAACTATTGCAAAGACCTTGTTTCTGAGGATATAGTGTCTAAATTTCTTCACAGTCCTGACTAAGGCGTAAGCATGCTTCTCCACACTTGGGTACCTTAGTTCAACATATTTCAATGGTGCACTCTTAAATGCTATGGGATGCTCATTTCCTTGGTCAGACTTTTGAGTGAACATAGCAACACAGGAGTGGTCAGAAGCAAACAAATATATATAGAATGGTTTAGCATAATATGGACTATTGCAAAGACCTTGTTTCTGAGGATATAGTGTCTAAATTTCTTCACAACCCTGACTAAGGTGTAAGCCTGCTTCTCCACACTTGGGTACCTTAGTTCAACATCTTTCAATGGTGCACTCATAAATGCTATGGGATGCTCATTTCCTTGGTCAGACTTTTGAGTCAACATAGAAGCACAAGAGTGGTCAGAAGCAAACAAATATATATCGAATGGTTTAGCATAATCTAGGATCACCAAAACCGGAGCTTCAACAATAGCCCTCTTTATCTCTGCAAATGCTTCCTTAGCTTCTGCACTCCATTCAACTTTGGCTTCCTGCTTCAACATTGCATTCAGTGGCTTGACTATTTCTGCAAATCCAGTGATGAATTTCCTTACAAATTTGATTTTACCAAAGAATGACTTCATTTCTTTCTTGCTAGCAGGAGGTGGGATCTTGAGTATAGCTTCCACTCATTCTAGATCAATGGCAATTCCTTTATCAGAGATAACATGCCCCAACAATTTTCCCTCTGTAACTCCAAAGATGCACTTCTTTGGATTGAGAGATATACCAAATTCCCTACACTTTTGGAACACTTTACATAAGTCTGCTATATGATCTCCTCTCTTCTTTGAAAAGACTGTTAGATCATCCATATAAATGATTATGCATTTACCAATTATGTCTTTAAACGAAATATCCATGGACCTCTGAAATGTGGCTCCAACATTAATCAAACCGAAGGGAATTCTTCTGTAGGAAAAAGTGCCCCACTTTGTGGTGAAAGTAGTCTTATGCCTGTCTTCATACTGCACCATAACTTGGTTGTACCCTGAGTAGCCATCCAAGAAAGACATCATCTGGGAACCATTGACAATCTGAAGTGCTTCATCCAGTGAAGGTACTGGATAATTTTCCTTTTCTGATGCTCTGTTGAGGTTCCTAAAATCCACACACAACCTGATTTCACCATTCTTCTTTCGCATTGGAACCAGGTTCGCCACTCAGGTGGAATGTCTGATAGGGAATATGATCCTTGTAGACAATAGCTTCTGCACTTCCTTCTGAATTATGGGTTCCAGTAAGGCATTGATTGGCCTTTTCCTTTTCCTGAAAGGTTTTACTCCTAGCTTCAGAGGGATAGTGTGAGTTATGATTGATGTGTCATAGGTCTTCAAGTCTTCGTAACTCCAGGCTATCACATCTAGATATCTATGTAGTGCATTAATTATTCCTTCCCTCTCTTCTGGAGTACATACTTTTCCAATGAGGACATTCTTGACATCATCTTGAGTCCCCATATTATACTTTTCACATTGTCCACTGATGGACTCTTTCTTGGCATCATGTTCTTGATCTCTGACCTTATCCAAATCAAAAATCCTTTCTAATTGCACCATTCCTCTGGGAATAGTATTAGTCTTTAAATTAATTACTCCTTCCAAATCCATCTCTGATTCTTAAAGTTCAGTTTCATCTATAATTTGAGAAGCAAAGACATATGAGCTTGTGATAAAATATAAAATGTTCTTATCATCTTCAATTACTTGGAATTTAGTGACATTGTTAGGTACTCAAGGTACTGGGGTTAACTCCACTGTTAACTTCTTCAATCTAGAAAGAGACAGAGGTTGCAATGTACTAGCTGCCTGAGCAAGGGAATTGGCTGTCTAGTTTTTAATTCATGGGATCAACTAAATGTTGAAGGCATCAAATCCTTCAATAAGGTCCCATACTCTATGTCTATAATTGGTCATTCTTCTGTCATGACAAGAGTATTGTCTCCTAACTTGCTTAACCACTAACTCAGAATCCCTGAAAACTTGCAAAGTCTTGACTTTCTTCTTTAGTGCCATTAACAATCCATGGACCAAAGCCTCATATTTTGCTACATTATTAGTGCAATGAAATTGAAGTCTATGAGCAGCAAAGAAAGTTTTACCTCTTGGATTGATCAATTCAAATCCTGACCCAGCTCCTTGCTTTGATTTGGATCCATCAAACCTTAAAGTCCAACAACCAGCAACTGCAAATTTCCTCGCTGTATCTCTTGCACTGTTACTGTTGGAATGTTCTTAAGAAAGCATCACTTTCTTTCTTTTAGGGTCTTCTTGATCATTCTGGATATTAATTTTGACTGTTGGAGTGGGGTTGATACACTTTTGCACTTGTTCCACTGCAATCTGGCATAATCAGCAATCCAGTTTAGAATGGGAGGCATTATGGACCCTGCACCAATTTGGCAGAAGCAAATCTCTAAAATTCATCTCCTTACCCAACTGAATCTGATCCTCAATGCACTTCTGAATGAATTCCTAGAAATTATCTAGTAAAATGAGTTGATTGTCCTCAAGATCATCACCATTTTCAATTGGTTCCACCAAGGCTTCAGTACTACTGTATTTTGTTGTAAGGTCAACAAGCGTTGTGTGGAACATAAGGACTTCCTCTACATCAGAGTCCTCAAAAGGGGCTACAAGCACATAATTCCCCATGCTCACCTCAGATATTAAAATTTCATTAGAGGTATTTTGATACTCTGTGATCATGTATCTCATCCTGGGTTCCCTTTCAATTCTGATTTGATTTGGCACTCCCTTCCAAGGAAGCCACATATGAGAGTGATCAGTTGATACATATCCATTCAAGGCCCTGGTAAAGTCTCTTCCAAGAATCAGGACATAAGCATTAGGTATATCAGCCACCTGTATATTAATAACCTGCTAAATTCTAGGGTCATAAGAAACCTACATATGAATCATATTTAATTCCCCTACAACATTAACTTTAGTTCTATCCAGTTGAGTAACTTTCTTTTGGGAATTAGCAGGAGTGATACCCAAAGCTCTACAGACACCAAAGGGCATTACATTAGTGGAAGCACTTGAATCCAACAAACAATTGTGCAAGTTTTTACCAAATATGCAGACATAAATTAGGAATGGAGGAGTGTCTATTTTCCCCTGAAATAGAGTCATGGGAGTATCCACCTGAGCAACCTAAGCTCTATCTTTTTCTTTTCCCTTATCCCCAAGAGGCACATGGACTTGAATATGAGTCTGATTTTTCCTTCCTACTATTTGAGAGCTAGATGCTGTGTTGATACTTTCACTAGCTGATCTATATTGTGATCTGGAATTTGCATTGTAAGCTCCTAGAACTGCATTCCTAATGGTCAAAACTCTGAATAATTCAAATGCAGAGAGACTTACCTTTAGCTTCTTGAGTTCTTCTACAACATACATGGCCAGTTGTTCCTCACTTAGATCAGCAGGGGTTTCCTTTGGGTATTCCACCACCCTGTCTTTGCTTGCTTCAACATTCTTTCCTTTTGACCTGTCCATTTGTGCTTGATCTTTAGAGAAATATTACCTCGACACTAGAGGATAT
The DNA here is from genome assembly GCA_007258455.2 of Sequoia sempervirens. Taxonomy (NCBI): domain Eukaryota; kingdom Viridiplantae; phylum Streptophyta; class Pinopsida; order Cupressales; family Cupressaceae; genus Sequoia; species Sequoia sempervirens. The sequence goes on along the minus strand of VDFB02000007.1, from coordinate 15,044,719 downwards.
GGTGGATTATTGCTGGCATTAGGATCTGGAGGTGTTGTGAAGTTGTCTGGTGGAATGGAGGTGGTGAAGGGGCCTCCAGCTTGTGGACGTCTATGTGGCATGTCCCTCAAATCATACTTCTTGGCAAGCCTCTAGAAAGTTTGTACCTCTTCAACATAAGATTCTTCTTCATCCATGGGGCCATTTTCATTCACTGGATTTTCATTAAACAATTGTGTAATCTCATCTCCATTGCACACTTGGTCTGCCTCTTCCCCGAGCTGGTCTGATTCTTCTTCAGGCACATTGTCTTTGCTCTGTGGAAAAGGAGCATGATTTAGTACCAACACTGATGAATCATAGGGAGTAGATGGCACCATTTCCTGACCGCTTGAATTGTTCTCCACTTCATACTGAAAAATTGAAGTTGCTGTCTGGAAATCTTGACAATCTAACTCAGAATGTTGACTAGTTTTGTGGAGCCTACACCATCCTGATAAAGTAGCCTCAACTAAATATACACCATTAGGAGGCTTCTCTTGATTAACTGGCCGATTGACTGGTTGATCCAATGGGGTAGGGACTCCTCCATTATTAGGCCTCGTATTCCAAGTCCTATTTTGTCTAGGTGGCTGTCTCCTATCGAACCCTTGTCCACCGACCTTCCCTCTATCATCGTTCTAGCCTGAGGATTGTCCTTTATCATAATTCTGTCCTCTGTCACTATTGTATCCTCTGTCATTATTGTACCCTCTTTCAGGATGTTTCCCCCTATCAAAATGTTGTCCTTGTTGATTTTCTCGACTTTCTCTGGTATGATTGGACTGCATATTTCTCTGAGCAGCTTGCAACTAACTGTTCTGGTTCCTCAAGTAAGTCACCTCCATATTCAGCTTCTTCACTTGTTCAGTCAATTCATCCAGTCTCTCCTTGTCAGAATTTCCATATGGAGGCTGGTTCACATTATTCTGGGGATATCCTGCTGCAGTGCTGGTATTCAATGACTGGCTCAATACTTTAGAATTATGTAGATATGGGGGATAGCTAGCATGAGATTGTGGATTCAGAGGCTAATTTTCATTTTGCTGGGGATAGCTGACTATGGGTGGAACTTGAATCATAGGTGATCCTGGGTGAGGGACCAGAGGCAACTGAAGTGTTGGATTCATGATGGGAGTGTGATTAGCAAGAGCCTGGTTGAGAGCTGGGACTTGCCCTAGGTGAGAAGTGGGTCCTAATGATGGCAAAGGGCCAGACAAGTGTTTCCTTAAAGTAGTGCTAACCTTCACAGCCCAACATATGCATCAAGTAGGGTAGTAGGAGGGTTTTTTCTCCATTTCATGAAGGTGGTTGTCAGGCTATCAAGTCCCTCATAGTAGAATTATAAAGCAGTGGGCACATCAACAGCATAAGGGGCCTACAATTTGGTATAGGCACGATGAAACCGGTTGTTGAAGGACCCTATAGGCTCATGGGCTTCTCTCTTAACATTAGTGAACTGATGGTAGAGCTCACTGTGATTGATGAGAATCCTAAACTTCTACAAAAATGTAGTCTCTAGTTCAGTCCATTATCGAATAGACCCGGTAGGTAAGTGATTATACCAATAGAATGCATCTTCTCCTAAGGAATAAGGAAAGAGTCTACATGCTACATCTTCATGGTTTATTCCTCTATCCTTAAGGCTAGTCTGAAAGATCCTGATGTGTTCCTCAGCAGTCCTATTGGGATCATTGACATGGAACTTTGAACAAAAGTGTTCAGGGTTCTTGGGCATGACATTGTAATTAGCAAAGGTCAATGGAGATGGGTTATTAGCTAGGAAAGCCATTGGTGGAGGTGGGGGTGGTAATGGCTGATTTATGACTGGCTGAGGTTGTTGGATAGGAATGTCCTCAGATGAAGATGAAGATGAACTTGATGAAGATGAGAATGATGGAGATGATGGAGGTGGCTGGGTGGATGATGATTCTCCCCTTCTACTAATCCTTCTTGACCTAGTAGGGGCTAGTAATTCTTGAAACTCCTCCTCTCCTAGAGTAGATCCGGTTCTTCTTTTGAATCTTTTAGGAGAGATAGCAGCCAAAAATTGATCCAGCTTAGCTTATTCAGGCCCTCCTTCTAGCGCCAATCTGTTGATGATGTTTTCTGGACAACAACTCAAACAGAATATAATATCCTATCTCTTTTGAAAGGTAAATCTCTACTAGCAATCCTTAAGAGATAACCCCAAGGTCTCTAATGTCAAGTCTTGACAATGCATAAACAACTCAGATAATATGTGAAAATGTTGGTAATCACAAAGGGACCTTACTACAAGCAAAGACTGAATCTTGAATTTATCAGATCTGGCAATATGATGATACTTCAATCCTAAATCTAACTGGAATGATAAAGAAATAACAAAAGATAAGGGTTTCAGATAGATCACTAGGATTAATGCTACTCCTAAGATTAATGATGCAAATGATGAAATACTTGAAATGGACCAATCCCTCATAAACTAATTCCTGCTTAACCCAGATAAATATGCAATCTCACAAAAATAGTGCAATCTTCTAAGGTGTTAAAGATTTTCAGATTATGAACATTCATCCAAGACAACCCTATTGCAATAGAAATGGATAAACTTCACAATTGAACTAAGAACAATAAATATAAGGTCCAGGCTAACTTTACAAAGCAATTAACAATCAACTAGCTGCAAAAGTATGAACAAGGGATTGCTGCAGACACTTCAAGCATCAAACCATAAACACCATTGAATCAGATCTAAACCTAAATATAACATACATCTAATAACCTTGACAAATTTCAAAAGATAGAACAACAAGAACCATGCAAGATAAGTCAACACAAAAGAGATCACCAAAAAATCATAATGTCTTCAATTGTATTGAATCACCAAATGATAGCAACAATTCCAATGTTTTGTGTTACAACATTTGCTCCAAAATTGACTAACTTCTAACTCTGCTCTACTGCTTAATTCTCTCTAAGAACTATCTGTCTCTATCTCTATCTATTTATATTACAAATGAGGCAAAATTCCAAATTTATAGAGAACCCCCAAAGCATGTCGGTCTAGCAAGGGTTTACAATCATAAAATAGCCACAAAATAGGTCGGCCAAGGAGAATTCAAAATGAGATAAAATTGCATTAAATGCATGAACTCTATCCAAGTTGGCCTGGGATCTCCAATATAATTTGAACCAATACATGTGAAGGGAAGCACAAATTTCAATGTAGCCTTGTATTAATTGCTTCCTCCTATCTTTATCTATTTGATCGTGTGCCCTCAAGAAGATTCCATCTAAGTCAACCAAGAGTGGAGCAACCAACACTTTGAATTTCCTCTCCAGGTTGGCCACAGGTGAATAAATACCTTAAACCATCCCTCAATCAAACTAATTTCATCTCCATAACTTCCTTGATGACCACGCTAAAATTCAGCCTGCACTCAGCAAAAACCAGCATCAATATCCATCATAACATGAAGATCAGAATTAGCCCATCGTCAATAATGTATTCATCATCCAAATAAATTCAAGCACAAATCAAAATCAACCCAGAAACATAGTTAAAGCACAATCTTCACAATTCAGGATTTCAAGTCCTCCGCGGAATTCGGGCCAGAGGGGAATTTCGGGAAAATCCGGCCCAAGCGGATTCCAGCAAAAAAAACATGAAAACACCCATTAGTAACATAATCCGATCATTATCAACCAAAAAACAGCATGAGAGATCTCAAAATAGCTCAAATTAATCATAAAATGCAGTCATTCGTTAACAAGTCATGCCATCTTACCATTCACCGTCTTCAACAAAGTTTCAGAAAAATCCGCCCAGGACGGATTTCCGCAAAAATAACCAACAGTCCACAAAATTCTGGAAAATGAAGAGGCAACTGGAAATTCAGGAAAATTTGAAGGGAGCGGAAATCTGCGGAATAGGTAAAACTCCAAAAAATTGCAAATTTTGGGAAAATGGAGAGGGCCAGGAAAATTGGGGAAATCCGCCAGTGTAGGAAAATCCCAAAGTTGGAAGAAAACTTGAAATCGACATTCTCTCATGATTTCGCTCAAATTGATTGAAAGATCACAAATTTGAGGACTTGGGCAGGAAACCAGTTTAACTTGAACCTACTACAGATCTTCCTTGAATTCTAGGTTCATTCGAAAGCAAAATAAGATGCAATGGGGACGCCCTAGGCATGAAACCCTAAATTCTAACCATGAACGCACAGAACAAGCCCCAAAATTCCCAAACATACAGGAATTTGAACTCCAAGCAAGTCTAAAATGCCAAAGCACTACTTACATTCATCAATCAAAAGCAAGACAACATGTACATACCATTTGATGAAGTGGAAATCGATTTTAGGAATAAAAAATGACAATTTGTTGGTGCTCAACAAAGAACAACAACAATAATGCCTAGGAAATCACCACCAAATCCAACAATTCACAAAGAATAAACTCCTCAATTCAATAGAATGCAAATGATAGAGCATAATGGCATAAGAATCCCCAAAGATCAACTAAATACAACCCTCACAAATCGCACAAAGCAAGACAAGCTGAAGAAGTTCAAAAACCCAACGGCAAAGCAGAAATTCAGAAAAATCCAGCCCGGGCAGAATTCCGTGAAGATAAGAAATTCCCAAACTGCAGCACTTTAACCCTTCGCCGGAGTTTGAGCGGGATCCGGGAAAATCCGGACGGGGCGGAAAATCCCGAAATGGGGTAAAAACTCAGATTTTTGCTCAGAACTTAGATTTTCGAAATGCAACTTAGGGGGAACACCTGGGAAAGCAAGATAATCATTTTAAGCTCATGTCAAGGCAATGCAAATCCTCAAAAATCAAAGGGCCAAAAACACACAAGCGAAAACAAAAGAGGGTCCCTGCTTTCAGCGGGGCGTGTGTGCAAAAATTGCACAACAAGATCCTTACCATTGAATCCAAGGCATCAAAGAAAGTCAAGATTGGCTTTTATTTCATCAAAATTTGACATATTTTGTCAAATCTACAGGGTTTTAAAATCCATTCATTTTTATTGGAGTCATTATTTATTTATTCTTAAAAAATCTAGCTCCCACTCATTTGTAGGAAAAAATATTTTTGGGTTTTGTAACCATGGTCGAAATATCAACTAGGTATCTTTTATATTTTATATATATATTGCACAAATATGAAGAAAATTATTGTACAAAAAGTGCTACACGTCATTTTTCCTCCTGGTTGAAGGTTAAAAAAATTCATTTTTCATCTTCTACTTGCTGGATAAAAGAAATGATTTCTAGGTTTTGTTTTTAGCATCAAAATATTTTTGGGTTTCTGTTATTGTTTACAAACAATGAGTAGATTTTTCAAAAATAAAGTCAGAAGTAAACTTCTTTTGCTAGAAAACCCGTTTCCTGCAAGCTAAATTTGGCTTTTTTGAAAAATTCATAACTTTTGGCCACAGTGTCCGTTTTTGGCAAACAAGATATCGATGAAAAGCTAGTTTCAAGCACTTCATAGTGGTGTAGACCATTTTTTCAGATTTTTTCATCTACACAAATTTGAGGTTATTTTTCATCATGGAGGCAGATGTGAACATTCATCAGTGCATGCACTATTTCCTTTTTTGTGTGCATTAGGTTTGCATTTTCTTTGCACTTCATTTTGGTTCTAGATCATTTTGTTAATCAACTATTGCTTCATAGATTCTAGAGTTGTGCCAGTTTTTTAGTTTTCTAGTGTTCCTTGGCATCGGGTCTGTTGTTTCTTTTCATGATTTCGACTTGAGTCCTTGAGTGACTCTAATATAGTTTCTAGAAAATAGAAGTATCTTTCCTTGCTTTCCAAATTGAGGATTCTAGTGTTACTCCATAGTGTACTTCCAGTGCTTCTCTTGCAACAGGTTATCTCATTATGGGGGGCTGAATGGTCTCTCTTTTCATAGACTTTGTGTGGATGGAGATTGATTGGATTTGTGATGGTTATCATTATTGTATTTCATCTCTCTTTTGGGGAGGAGTTTTGTCCTACTAGGTTTTCTCCTTTTTTTTGTTTGTGAGAGATTTCTATGCATTGCATTTGTACATGGGTACCTAACACGGCCTCGTAGTTGGGACCCATCATTGCATCATTTGTATAATAATTTCCTTCCTAAGTTGCACTTATGGGGGGGTGTTGGTGCAATTAATTATTTAATTACACTTACATAAGTTTACTTAGGCATTTAAGTGTATTCCTACATATCATTTACTAGGTGATAGGTTAAGATGTTTTCTTAGTATATAAGATTCCTTCTAGAAGGATGAGTTGTCTTTTCTAGAAGTATTATCTTATCTAGCATCATTTCCTAGGTAGTTAGTTAGTTGTCACATGTCATAAGATTATGACACATGTCAACATCATATTACATACTACATCGCAACCTTGCCTATATAAGCAAGTCTTAATATGCACTTTGCCATATTCAATTTGGAATTCTTGCATCTTAATGATAATGGAAGTTATTTTGTCTTGTAGGTGATTCTGGGGTGTTTGAGGAGTACACCATAAACTCCTATATTTTTCCCAGGTATTACCATATTCTTTTAGGAATTAAATTGACATCTGATCCTAGGTCGACCATTACTATGGGGATCCTTCTTTGGTGGATTCAAAGTTCAATCATGATTGGCCTCATTTTCCAATGTTTGTCAATGGTTCTAATTTGCGGTATGTTTTTCTTATTCCAATATTTACCTAGTTGTCTTAGTTTGGTGAGAAAATCCCGTTGTCTGACTAATCTTACCAAAATATTGAGGACTTTCACTTTCGGTTCTATGACATAGATATTTTCCATTCTTTCTCCATTTTGTTTTTGTTCTAGAATTTGTTTGGTTTGTTTTACTATTTGGTCATGTTCTTTCATGGGGTGGAATTTGAGCTCTTCACCAAAGCTTTCCTCTTCTTTTTAGGTTTCTTCATTCATCCTTCTGGTGTCCATTCCTTTCCTAGTTACTACTGTAATCTTTCCCTTTTTCCTGGATCTGGTTTTGTCCTAATATTCATTCTTAGTGCTATCTTTGTCTATTATATTCTCCTCTCTGTTGGATGTTTCTGATATGTGGTTGTCATTGATGTCAACACTATTGGAATTAATGGCTTAAAGGGTGTATATGTCAAGGATATTGAGAAAATTGTAATGGAATAAGTTGCAGGTTGTCAGTGGTGAAGTGAAGTTTAGTCTGGTGGCAAGCTCAGTGTGTTGATGATCAGAGGTTGTGGATTAAAGGGTTTCTTGTGTAGTATATATAGTTTAATTAAATTAAGTTTCAAATATCTGCATAAATATTTGGTCGAGTTATGAGGTTTTGTGTTCTGACAGTTATTTTATTGCTTCAGTTGGTGTTCCAAAAAGATGATAATGTGATTCTAGTAATTTGAGTTGTTGTAGATGCTTCTCTGGTGATTCATGATGCTTGTGGATGTTTCTATATTTTGCTCTATCTGTGTTGCATGTCTGCATTGATCGTTGTGCTCGTGATTGGTGATTTTCTTTTGTGTGTTCATGTTTTTTATGTTCATGGCCGACTTGGTAATTGTAATGTGTTGTGGATCTTCGAGGAATAATTTTTGAAGGTGTTTCATGTTTTAAGATATTATTTTGGTTCTTCACTATGTTGTGGCATACATTGGTTGATTTTCATTGTAAATTATTTATGTTTTGGGCTGACAGTTTGTAAATATTTTATATTTCATTGAGGCCGACATGTAGATGATGTTATTCTTGGTTGCAAATATATATAAGTGATTTTTTATACCATTTGAAGGCATGGTATCTATTAGATGTGCGGATAATGTCCTAATCATTCGAAGGAAGAAGTAGAGTGTGAAGAAGAGTGAGTAGAGTGTGAAGAAGTGTTCATGTGCTTAACTAGAACTGTAATCAAGCATTAGCATATGCTATTTTCTTAGTTCAAAATCATGTGGATGTAATCTGAATGTTTTTGTAAGATAGTGTGTCTTCCTTTGGGGAGTAAGCCTTGCTGTATTTGAGCAGTGAGCTCTAGGTAGTGTGCCTGAATGCATGTGCATTCCTATTTATTATTTCTTTATACTTTTAATAGGTTATAATCTTGTGGACTAACCTCCACTATGGTTTTTCCCCTAATAGGGTTTCCACATAAAAAAATATTGGTGTTATGTGTGTTTTTGATGTGTTGATGGTTTATGTTTTCATGTTTATTAATCAGATCTAAGAATAAGTTGAATAAGTTTAATAGTTTTAAATTTTTGTGACAATTGATTCACCCCCCCTTTTAGTTGTCTGCCCTTGTGTTGCCAACACTCTCTACTTGTCTTTCGACGTCTAACTCCTTCTAGATCACTAAGTGTTTTTTGTAGGAGTTTGGACCCTTTTGTGTTACTTGAATCCTATTTCTTGTCTTTTTGCGTATAATGATGATGTGCTTTCACACAATGGAATGTATCATGGTCCTCTTCTTCACAAAATCCACATTATTTCTTCTAATTTTCCTAAATTTCAACAATGAAGTGCCCTGGTTTTCCATAGTTGAAACAAGTAGCATATGCTCTTCTTTCTCTCCCTTGGTCGTGACCTCTTCCTCCTCAGTATGGGTCGTTATCACCCTATGATCCTAGTCCTTGGATGGTGTTGGCAACTCTCTAGTTCTACCATAATGGGGCCCTGTATCCATGTCTTATGCATACAAGGGTCCTTTTACTACTCCTTTTACATATTCCATCTCCCATTCATAGTTTGGTTCTTCTTTTACCTGAAATTTATGTGATGGGAATTATGATGATTCATGATTTTCCCTTTCTCCACATACCCAACAATAGATCGAGCTGGGTTTTCTAACTATGTGGAGGTTTACCCTTAAAGTGATTTCCTTCTCTTTCCCTATTTCCATTAGGCATTCATTTCGGATGGCCTTCCCTACCATGATATCAACACCATATATTAGGTCTTTGCAGACCAATCTCCTGTTTTATAAGTTATTTCCTTAGTCATAGTTGGTCCATTTCTACCTATAACCTTTCCATTTTCAATTTTCCTTCTCCTTTTCTATTTCCCTCCAGGACTATCCTTCTATTTGGCATGCCAATGCCACTAATTTTGAGTATGAATTGAAGTTTCTTCCATCCAAATCCATTCTTAGTTCTAGAGTTATGGCTGAAAGGAACCATTCTCTTTTTTATTTATCATTTAATGGTTCATCCAATCACTTGAACACCTCCTTAATCCTTTTTTCAAACTCTAAAATAGACTCATCATCCCTTTGTGATAGTTCTCTTAACTTGATTACTACCTCTGTTGTGGGTTCTAGACTATCAAAATTTTCTAAGAAATCTTTCTTTACTTCATCCCAAGATTTATTGTTTTGAGGATATGATTTCTAGTACCATTTTAGTGGTTCTTATCTCAAGGAATTGATGAAGTCAAACAACTTTATACTATCTCTTTATTCGTTCTGGCTCTACCATATGGTTTCTAATAGGAAGCTGTGTTTTGTAGCATTACTAGTATCCCTTTTGAATACTGACATTTTTTTCATCGTGGCCATATCTTCTTCTAATGAACTTCCTTCTATACTTGCAATAATACTTTCCAGATTGAATATGGAACTAGTTTTGGTGTCACTTTCTACTCATTTGTAGTTGTTTTGTTCCTCTATAGCACTCCACTCAATGGATTGGTTGCTTCCATCTACAACACCCCAATTCATTGTATATGTTGTCCATAGATTTGATCTCTTATTTTCTTTCCTTTCTTCATTTGTCTCTATATGTATTCTATCTGGCTTAAGGGGTGACTCCTGGTCTAGGGATGATGCTTGTTCATCATACCTTTTTATTTGTGACTCCATCTTTTCATTAGTCATTGATATTATCTTATTTTTGGTTTAAAAAACTCCATATTACTCCACTCAATGGATTGGTTGCTTCCTTCTACAATTCCCCAATTCAATGTATATATTTTTCATAGCTCTGGTCTCTTATATTCTTTCCTTGCTTCATTTGTCTCTATATGTATTATGTCTGGCTTAAGGGGTGACTCCTGGTCTAGGGATGATTCTTGTTCTTCATATCTTTTTATTTGTGACTCCATCATTTCATTAGTCATTGAGATTATCTTATTTTTGGTTAACAAATCCTTAGGATTAGGTTTCACCATTTCCTTCTTTCGTTCTTCTATGGTATCTTTGGCTTTCGATTCTTTCCCTCTTTCTATGTTTCCTTTAGCTGCATCCACATCGGTTCACTTAACAACACCCTTCTTGGTGTGCTCCATCCATGTTCTTAATATTTACTTTTCCATTCTACCCAATTTTTGCTTCTCTTTTATTTATATTTCCCTCTTGTGGTACCTTTCTTCTCTTTCCTAAGTTTGTTTTATTTTCATCTCTTCCACACTCATCTCCATTCCTGCTTCAATGATCTCAACTATTTCTTTTCGCATTTTGGTTTTCCCTTTTCCCCAATGTATTCTTAGTCTAGACTTTTCTCTTTCCTCTATATCATAATTTTGGAAGGTTTATTACAAAAATGCATCATATATTTTCAAGCACCTTTGAGATCCCCCCCCCCTTTCCATTCATCATCTCCTAATGGCCTACCCCCCTCTCACAGAGGTGACCCTTAGGATTTGGTGAGTTTTAATTTTGTACCAACTTCTAACATCTTCTATGCCTCAAATTTCTTTACTTTTCTCTCTAGGGTCTCAACAACAGTGTTACATTGGTGGTTTTTGTTGCACCAAAAGATCAAACTGTCAATGCCCGATACAACCGCAAAATTTATGTAAGATCCACAGGAGGTGGTTAAGCCATGTCACAAACCCAAGAGCCATGTTGGATAAGGAAGACCAAGGGACACACCATCTTGCAACAATCCCCCCTAGTGCAAGCGAGGGATTTGAGCCAGTGACCTTGGCTCTAATACCAATTGTTACATTGGTGGTTGCCATTGCACCAAAAGATCGACCTATCAATTCTTGATACAACCACCAGATTTATGTAAGATCCACAGGAGGCGGTTAAGCCATGTCACAAACCAAAGCATCATGCTGGACAAGGAAGACCAAGGGACACACCATCTTACAACAAACAAAACCAATGTTGGCAAGAGAAATTTGACCAATATAGTTTGGAAAGATATTTAACCTGATATTCCCTGAGTAGTCAATTTATACCCCAAAGGATATAGTAAGAGAAACAAGCATGTGGTAGGAATCTATAGGTAATTCATAATATATAGTAGTATACTAAAAAAAAAATTTATTCATATACCCATAACGCACATGTATTTCACTATAAATCCTTTTGGTCTATATATGTATGTCATAATAGGAACATAATGGGCACGTCTAGTCTTTGCTCTGGTATTATATATTTTGTTATATATGTCTTCCATCAGGTATCTTTCTATCACCTCTATCCTATATTCCCTATCTATTATATATAACATATATACATTCTTTCAAGGGTTTTGTCTCCTACGTAGTTGTTGTCCCTTTACTGATACCGTGGTGCTCTATCGGTCTGCTACTAGTATGCTGTATTTTTCCCTTTGAATTGCTAAAATTATCCATGTGTATGTGTGGTGATGTGCAAGGCTCAAATGAAGAGAACATAATATTTGATGAAGCCATATGATATGAAGCTCCTAAATCTAGTATCGACCTTTCTGAATTAGATTTAATAATTGTAACAAGTACTTTCCCCTTATGTCTCTAAATTTGATGAAGAATAAGATGAAACCCTTGACATTTTTGAAGGAAAATTGATTTGATTCTTTTTAAGAAAATGCTTCAACTCATCAAGTTGCTTTGAATAACATTGATGTTCATCATCCCCTATTTTGTTGCAATATGCACAGTTAGGATTCTCCTTCTTAGATGACTCCCCTTGTGAGGGAGAGGATTCAGATTCTCTAAGTACCTTGTTCTTTTTTCTTTTTTTTTTGGGATTCCTTGATTACTTATGTACCTTAGGGTAACTAGCCACCAATTGTTGTGACTTAAAAGAATTGATTAGACCCATATAAATTATATTTGCTTCCTCTCAAATTAATATGTTTGCAAAGTCATCATACTTGGGATCAACATATGATGCTCCCATAGAAATTCGATGGGTATGAAATCCATAAATAAATATTGAATACTCAAGGCTAAGCTTGGATAACACATTAAGAATAAATTGTAAATCTTTCTTAACAATATTATAATCTTTTAATTATGTTCTTAGTTTATTAATCTTGGAGATGTAGTCTTGGATGTGATAAAAACATTTACGATAGAAATTTATCAAATCTTTATCAATTTGACATCTAATGCAAATGAAGGAATCTCAATCAACAACCTAAACACTTTCCAAATAGGGTTTCAACACCATTTGTGTAAATGTGCAGCCTTGCTCATACTTGGCACTTTGCTCCTAAGCCTTAAACATGGGGGGAAGAAATCTAATGGCACTCCCTCCTTGAGAATAACATGGAATATGAGCAACTTGGCTGATGCAAACCTGCTAAAACACATTTCATTGGTTTTTAACCCAACCTTAGCCAACCTATGCACAAATGTGTTCAACCACAAACAACCTAGTGCATCTTAAGACCTTGAAACTGCAACATGAGGACATTCAATAATGGAACTACAATTTGAAAGTTAGGACTTCCCTCCAACTTCTCCAAGTGGTTTAAGGATTGTACCTATCCGTACCAGTTTGTAACATGTGAATTATAGTTGTTGTTCACAAAAAATGTAATATAAAACATGGAAAAATGAAGCTTTTCTCATTCCAACTCCATCCAACCATTAAGGTCAATATTACAAGGAATATTTAACACGTCTCCATCAATCTCAACTAAAAAAACCAACCTCTAACTTCTTGTTAACACTAATGACCACATTTACACCTTTTTGACAACTTTTGACAACATTTTGCAATTTTTTGCAACTTTTACAATATGACTCCAAAATACCATAGTACATCATGTCAAAATAACTTCAAATGACTCAAAATGGTCTTAAATGACCTTATTGATAAAAACACATCAAAATGACCTTAAAAACATAATTCAAGGTGATGCTCATGCATCATACTCCCAAGGGAGAGAAAATTTGAGGTCCACCTGAAATGATGGTTTTCTTTTCTTTCACTTCTTCCAATTGTGCTACATACGGAGCTGTTTTATGAACTTCTCATGATCCTCTCCATGCTTGGATTGATCTACTCCATGTTTCTTGGTCTTCATTCTTTTGTTTTTTTCTTTCTTTTTGTTCCTCCTCCTGACAATCTTCTTCTCAATGATAAGACTCCAAAAGTCTATTTCCCTTTCATATGCCTCATTACTGTTGTCCATTTCTTCATCCTCTTCATTCTCTCCTTACTCTTACCCTATACAAACATTATTAGAAACATGCATTGGATAAAACCCATGAGGCAAAGTTACCTCTTCACTAGCTCCTTGGGCTTGTTGACTCAATTCTTCCTTGATCTCTACTATACCCATCTTCTTATGAATGGTCTGATCATCACCAACCCAATTTTTTCTTGAGTGTACCTCTTGCCAATGGAACTTTGCATGTGTTTCTACTGGAAAAAATTTCTCTTCCATGATATCTACACTTGCTTGAAAACACTCTTGATCTTTCTTCATGTCCATGGCAATGAATGTCTCTTCTTCCTTTGTTTCATCTTCTCTTTTCAAAGTAACCATCCATTACCTTCTTCTTTTCTGAATAATCATTTGTATGGGCCACTTCACCTTCTTTCTCATTGGCCAATGCCAAACATTTTCTTGAGATGCTTTCTCAAGAAACTGTTGTAATACAAGCTTAATACATTTTTCAAACTCTTCCATTGTCCTATCAATCTCTGCAACTTGGCTTATCCTGTTGTCTTTCATCTTCCCCTTCTAATTTTTTTGTTGCATCTTTTTGTCTTCGTGATAACTCACCTAGGTTTCCTTTCCTTTTCCTCACTACCTAGTCCTTTGGAATCCAGGTTCTTCACTTCAACCTATAAAAAATAATACACAAAATTCCAAAAATTCCCTTGCTCAAATCTTGGGGCTCTAATACCAAAAATGATAGAGTAAGGACTCTCAATCAACAACCTAAACACTTTCCAAATAGGGCTTCAATACCATTTGTGTAAATGTGCAGCCTTGCTCATACTTGGCACTTTGCTCATAAGCTTTAAATATAGGGGGAAAAATTTAATGACACTCCTTCCATGAGAATAACGTGGAATATGGAAAACTTGGCTTATTCAAACCCGCTACAACACATTTCATTGGTTTCTAACCCAACCTTATCCAACCTATGCACAAATGTGTTCAAACACAAACAACCTAGTGCATCTTAAGACCTTGAAACTACAATATGAGGGAATTAAATAATGGAACATAATATAACATGAGATTATATACCTTTTCAGGCCCCCAACAACATTCCAACATGGTTCTACACCCTTCCATCAATGAGTAATGCATAGATTGTTCATAGCAGCAAGGAACTAGGGTTATTTTGAACTGTTTACACACAAATGCAAGAAAATTGTCACAAATATCCCCTTAAAAATTGAAACTATGAATTTTAATTTAAAGGGTTTTTAGAACATATCAAAACAAAGATCTTCACCAATTTTTAGAAAATTTGGACAATTAAATCAAAAGATATGAATTTTTAATAGTTGCTAGAAACCCTAGGCAAGGTTCAAACCTATACTCACCAAAATTGTAATATATTGCACAAAACTTGATGAAATTATACCAAAATGAAATAATTTGAAATTTAGGACTTCCCTTCAACCTCTCCAAGTTCTTTTAGGACCATACCTATCTGTACCAGTCCGTACCACTTGAATTGCAGTCACTATTCACATAAAATGCAATATAAAACATGGCAAAATGATGCTTTTCTCATTCCAACTCCATCCAACCATTGAGGTTGATATTACAAGGAATATTTAATATGTATCCATCAATACCAACTGAAAAACCAATCGCTAACTCCTTGTTAACACTAATGACCACATTTACACCTTTTTGACAACTTTTGACAACATTTTACAATTTTTTGCAACTTTTACAATATGACTCCAAAATACCATAGAAAAACATGAAATGCCTTCAAATGACTCAAAATGGTCTTAAATGGCCTTATTGATCAAAACACACCAAAATTACCATAAAAACATAATTCAAGGTGATGCTCCTGCATCAACATCCCATAAAATTATCAATTTTACCACACAACTGTTCAAAAGTCTCCCAAGCCTTCTTAGGTGTTTTGCATGATTTATCATGAAATTCTAAATCAAAAGAGACTAATGAACATATGCATCCAAATTTTTTCTCATGGTCAATCTCCCATCTTTCCTTTTCTTTAGGATCAATAGGTTGAGAAATGGTTTCCTTTAGATATCCTAGATAACCCTTTCCCATAAGACAATTCCATACTGATTTTCTCCATGAAGCATAATTATATAGATTTAGGAGTTAAAATTGATATTCCCAATTGCATGAACTCACAAAAAGTAAAGAAAAAAATCAACCACCACAAAATTACTCCCCCCCCAAATTACTCAATCAAGAATACCCCTAGAAATATATGATATTGACATTTTATTCTCAATATAATTGCAGGTGTCATTTGCTAAAATCAATAAAGTGGACTTGATCTTAGTGCATATAAATTCCAAATTTGGCCACAAAATTAAAGTAATTTTTTTAGATAAAATGAGATAAATTTGATCATACCATTGCAAAGTACGTGAAAAATTATGCACCCAAAAATGTTTCTATAGGAGTGAGAATGGAGCCCAAAAGTTCCTAAAATAAGAACTACTTAACAACACTTATGAGAATCTGCAATTTCTAGAAAAACTAGTCACCAAAATAAAATAAATATTACACCACTACAAAGAACACAAATTTTTTCCCCAAATAAAAAAATATAACAAAAAGAGGTTAGATGACTGAGTTATGAGATTTTGAAGCTAGATCTCAAAACCAAAACTATATTGGAGAGGGGGGAAATTTTGAAAAGCCATGTTCATGTCACCTTGACATGGTGTTGATGTCAACACAAGTAGATAATAGAACATGTTGTGATAATGATGGAATATTCCAACAAATTGAATAGTCTTCTCATGTTGGCATAATATACTTTGGATGAAATATTCTTGGGAATATTTCACTAACAGTGAACTATTCGATGTATATGGGAAAAATATTTTGGATCAGTCAGAATATTCCTTAGGTAGCATGTATAAGAAATAGCCTCAAAATATTATTTTTATTGACATTATGGATTATTGGTGGTGACAGGGAATGTCGTTGGGAGATAGTAGTTAGTGAGTGTGTGGGGCATGTAGATGGCTACCGCATGGTGCAAGATGGGCACCCTAGTAGTACCCTACTTCTATAGGTAACCCACAGAAGAAAGGTATGGTCTACATATTAAAAAAATGAAAAAATATTGAAAAAACATTTTTTATTTACCCATACAACCTACATGTGTCAGCATCTACATAGTGTATTGCAAAATATTCTTAAATATTCTCTTTGATTGTGTAGTTTGTACGATCAAATAGGGGAATTTTTTTCTTGATGGTATTGGGAAAAGTGTCTAGTATTGACAATCCCAATTCAATGGAAAAATCATTTTTTGGTTGATCTTCCTCCTTAATTCATACTTGGTGGTATCCTAAAAATCCATCCGTAAATGAGATCTCAGTAACTAATTATAATACTTCCTCTATAAAAGGTGTGGGAAATAGATAATGTATGCATGCTTTATTTAATTCCTAGAAGTCAATAAACAACCTTATCTCTATGGTCTTCTTATTTTGAACTACCATTAGGCTTATCCACTCTGTCTCTTTTATCGATTTAATTATTTTGGAAACCAACCTTTTGTCTATTTTCGTTTTCACTTTCTTCTTCTTGTTTGGATTTAGTTGAATCTTCATAACTCCCACTTCTCTTTTAATTCCTTTAATTTTAGTGAAGTTATAGGGAAACAAGTCTTGAAAATTAGTTAGTGTCTCAATAATTTGTGCAACTACCTATTTGCCCTAGTTATCTCCTATGCATGCCAACTTTGGGTCACCTTCTTCTACAATATTTGTTTCTTTTATTTTGAGTGGTTCATTATAGTTTTTCTGCTTTAGGCTAGTAGCTTCTTCTATCTCTCTCTCCCCTTGGATGATTTCTATATCTGGTAGCTATTCTAATTCATCATTCCACATCGCCCTACAATGTTGTTCTACTATGGATATCTCCCATTCCATCCAATCCTTGTGTTTATATGTCTACTCTAATGGTGTGGAATGGGATTCCAATTCTTGGGATTTTAGTGTTTGCATTTCATCTTCAAGTGGGCTAAAGATAATCCCTTTTATCCTCTCGAGTATGGTTTATATCTAAGGGTCTTTACTAACAAATGAACAAGTTCAGATAAAATCACTAGTTAATCCTATCCAAGTTCTAATTCTCACCCTTCTCTTCCCCTATTTCCATTGGGAATTCGTTTCAGATATGGCCTTCCCTATCGCAATATGAACACCAAATATTAGGTCTTTGTAGACCAATCTCATGTTTTATAAGTTCTTGTCTCACTTGTAGCTGGTCCATTTCTAGCTGTAACCTTTGCATTTTTTGATTTTCCTTCTCCTTTTCTATTTTCCTCCAGGAATTTCCTTCTAACCAGCATGCCAATGCCACTAATTCTGAGTATGAATTAAAGTTTCTTCCATCCAAAGCCATTCTTAGTTTTGGAGTTATGGCTGAAAGGAACCATTCTCTTTTCTATTTATCATTTAATGGTTCCTCTAGTCACCTGACCACCTCCTTAAGCCTTTTGTCAAACTCTAAAATAGACTCATCATCTATTTGAGATAGTTCTCTTGCTTACTCCCTTTGTTATGGGTTCTAGAGTATCAAAATTTTCTAGGAAAGCTTTATTTACTTCATCTGAGGATTTATTTTAGGGATATAATTTATAGTACCGTTTTAGTGGTTTTAATTTCAAGGAATTGATGAAGTAAAAAAACTTTATACTATCTCTTTGTTCGTTCTGGCTCTACCATATGGTTTTTAACAAGATATGTTATGTAGTGTTACTAGTATCCCTTTTGAATACTGACACTTTTTTCATTGTGGCCATATCTTCTTATGATGAAATTCCTTCTATACCTGTGGTACTACTTTCCAAACTGAATATGGAATTGGTTTCAGTGTCAGTTTCTACTCGTTTGTAGTTTTTTTCTTTCTCTATAGTACTCCACTCAATGGATTGGTTGCTTCCTTCTACAACATCCCAATTCACTGTATATGTTGTCTATAGCTCTAGTCTCTTACTTTATTTCCTTACTTCATTTGTCTCTATATGTATTCCATTTGGCTTACGGTGTGACTCCTAGTCTGGGGATGATGCCTGTCTTTCACACCTTTTTATTTGTGACTCCATATTTTTATTAGTCATCAAGATTATCTTATGTTTGGTTAAAAAATCCTTAGGATTAGGTTCCACCATTTCCTCCTTTCATTCTTCTATGGTGTTTTTGGCTTCCAGTTTTTTCCCTCTTTCTATCTTTCCTGCGATTGCACTCACATTGGTTCACTTAGAAACACCCTTCTTGGCATGCTCCATCCATGTTCTTAAGATTTCCTTTTCCATTCTACCCGCTTGTTGCTTCTCTTTTATTTATATTTCCCTCTTGTGGTACCTTTATTCTCTTTCCTAAGCTTTTTTTATTTTCCTCTCTTCTACACTCATCTCCATTCCTGCTTCATTAATGTTGTCAATTATTGCTTTCCCCTTTTGGTTTTCCCTTTTCCCATATGTATTCTTAGTCCGGAATTTTCTCTTTCCTCTATAATTCTAGAAGGTTTCTTATGAACAGTCACATATTTTCAAGGATCTTTGAGATCCTCCCCCCTTTCCATTCATCATCCCCTAATGGCCTACCCCCCTCTCATAGAGGTGGCCCTTAGGATCTGATGAGTTTTAATTTTCTACCAACTTCCTACATCTTTTATGGCTCCAATTTCTTTATTGTTCTCTCTAGGGTCTCAAAAATAAAACCAATGTTGGCAAGTGAAATGGGGCCAATATAGTCCAAAAGGATCTATAACCTAATATTCCATAAGTAGTCAGTTTATACCTCGAAGGATACAATAAGAGAAATAAGCATGAAGTAGAAATTTATAGGGAATTCATAACATTTAGTAGTATACTCAACAAAATAAATTATTCAGATACCCATAACACACATGTATTTCCCTATAAATCCTTTCTATTTGTATATATGTATGTCATAACAGGCACATAACAGGCAAGTCTAGTCTTTGCTCTAGTATGGTATATTTTGTTACATATGTCTTCCATCATGTATCTTTCTATCACCTCTATCCTATATTTCCTATATATTATATATAACATTATACATTCTTTCAAGGGATGTGTCTCCTTTGTAGTTGTCCCTTTACCGACACTGTGGTGCTCTACTAGTCTGCTGCTAGTATGCTTTGTTCTTCCATTTGACTTGCTAACATTATCCATATGGATGTGTGATGATGAACAATACTCATATAAAGAGAACATACTCTTTGATGAAGCCGTATGATATGAAGCTCCTGAATCAAGTATCCACCTTTATGACTTAGATTTTGTAATTGCAACAAGTACTTTCCCCTTATGTCTCTCTAAATTTGATGCAGAATAAGATGAACCCCTCAACATTTTTGAAGGAAAATTAATTTTATTTTTTATATGAAGATGCTTAAACTCGTCAAGTTGTTTTGAATAACATTGATGTTCATCATCCACTATTTTTATGCAATATGCATAGTTAGGATTCTCCTTATTAGATGACTCCCCTTGTGAGGGAGAGGATTCAGATTCTCTAAGTACCTTGTTCTTTTTATTATTTTTTTTGCTTTTGGGATTCCCTGATTATTTATGTACCTTAGGGTCACTAGACACCAATGCTTGTGACTTAGAAGACTTGATTAGACCCACATAAATTATATTTTATTCCTCTTGGATTAGGATGTTTGTAAAGTCATTAAACTTAGGATCAACATATGATTCTCCCACAAAAAAATGATGGGTATGAAAGCCAAAACTAAATATTGAATACTCAAGACTAAGCTTGGATAACACATTAAGAATCAATTGTAAATACTCCTTAACAATATTATAATCTTTTAATTATGTTCTTAGTTGCTTAATCATGGAGATGTAGTCTTGGATGTGGTCAAAACCTTTAGGATAGAGATTTATCCAATCTTTTTAAATTTGACATCCCATAAAATTATCAATTTTACCACACAACTTTTCAAAAGTCTCCCAAGCCTTCTTAGGTGTTTTGCATGATTCGTCATGAAATTGTAAATCAAAAGAGACTAATGAACATATGAATCCAAATGTTTGCTCATGGCCGATCTCCCATCTTACCTTTTCTTTAGGATCAATAGGTTGAGAAATGGTTTCCTTTAGATATCCTAGATAACCCTTTCCCATGAAATAATTCCATACTAATTTTCTCCATGAAGCATAATTATATAGATTTAGGAGATCAAATTGATATTCCCCATTGCATGAACACACAAAAAAGCAAAGAAAATGGTGTAGGGGCACCATTGAAGCTTAGTTTTGCAAGTTTTAAAATTGTGTTCTTTTGTTAGATTTTGATGTGGAGGGTCTTATTTTGTCATAAATAAGGTCATAATTGGCCATTAGTTATGTTAGTAGAGTCATTGAGTGCATAAGGTCATGTTTTAGAAATTTTGTCAAAAGTTGCGAATTTGTAGAACACCAACGGTCAGTTAGGATTTGAAAGGTAGTTGGTCGATTTGAGAGTCAATTTTTGGTGGGAAATTTTTTAAATAGCATTGTAAACTTTGAGGCATGGTTGGTGTTGAATAATTTGTGAAATAATTTCAAATAAAGAGCCCCGTCCCTTTGAAATTTTGTATTTTCCTTTAAAATTTGTTGTTGCAGGCTAAATAACTTGCTTGTATAGGAATTTTAAGGCTTGAAGTGACTTTTTTTGAGTGGATAAACATATTAAGACCATTTTTTCCTTTGTGGCACTAAAATCCATTGAATTTTGAGTGTTTAGTGCTTGATTTTCTTTAGGCGGGTCTAAAAACACCAATTTTCAAGTGTTTGAAGACTTAAAATGTAATTTTGACTCATTCCACCTATTGTTTTCACTATTGATCAGTGGAATGAGTCTCAAATGGTAGGATTAGGGATTTTAAATGGTTTTTGTTAGCAGGGGTGGTGATTCAAGTGACTTTTCATGATGCCCTAGTTGGCAAATGTGTGTATTTGTGAGTGAAATGAGTGGTTTAAGGGTGGAAAAAGTTGTAATTCTTGGGGGAAGCAATTTATGGTGATTTATTATGCTTGTGTAGGTATTTTTAGAAGTGTTTGATGAGTTGATAGAATATGGGAAGGTTGGGAAACCAGTTTTTCAATAAAACCCCTTTGTATTGGCACAAAGTGAGAGTTTGGTGAAAAGGCATCTTGGAGGGCTCTTTTTGTGATATAAATTGGAGATTTGTTGGTTTTAGGGATTTTTTGAATAATTTACACAATGATTTTGGGTTTATGGGATGTTTAAAGGGTACTTTCTTTGCAAAATTGACCTAATTGGGGTCTAGGACATCGTGGTTTCTTGATTTTGAGTGAGTTGGTCCAAAAGAGTCCTATGAAGTTTTGAAGTATGTTAAAGAGAGAATTAATGGGTGTTTAGAATGGTTGTTGGTTGGAGAGTTTGTTAGGAAAATTTGAAAGTTATCTTAAATAAACTAGGTCTGCTGACCTATTAAGGAGACTAGGTGAAAATTTGAAAACAAGCTAAGATAGAGTTTTGAGGGAAGAAAAGTGGTTGGAATCTCTTTGTATTGTGAAAGTGAATTGATTTCCACCCTGCTCTGCATCAAAAAACAATCAACCACCACAAAATTACCCCCCCCCCAAATTACTCAATCAAGAATACCCCTAGAAATATATGATCTTGACATTTTATTCTCAATATAATTGCAGGTGTCATTTGCTAAAAACAATGAAGTGGACTTGATCTTAGAGCATATAAATTTCAAATTTGGCCACAAACTCAAAGTAATTTTTTTAGATAACATGAGATCAATTCAATCATACCATTGCAAAGTACATGAAAAATTGTGCACTTTTAAAAAAATGTACAATAAAATGTTACTATAGGAGTGAGAATAGAGCCTTGAAAGTTCCTAAAACAAGAACTACTTAGCAACACTTATGAGAATCTGCAATTTCTAGAAAAAGTAGGCACCAAAGTAAAAAGATTATTACACCACTACAAAGAAGACACAAACTTTCCCAAATAAAAAATCTAACAAAAAGAGGTCAAATGACTGAGTTATGAGATTTTGAAGCTGGACCTCAAAACCAAAACTATATTGGAGAGGTTGGGAAATTTTGAAAAGCTCAGCTGATGTCATCTTGACATGGTGTTGATGTCAACACATGTAGATAATGAAATATTTTATGTAAATGATGGAATATTCCAACAAATCAAATACTCTTCTCCTCTTGGAAGAATATAATTTGGACAAAATATTCCTAGGAATATTTCACTAATGATGAACTATTTGATGTATCTAGGCAAAATATTTTGGATATGTTGGAATATTCTTTAGGTAGCATGTATAGGAAATAACCTCAAAATATTATTTTTATTAATAAAATGGATTATTGGTGGTGACAGGGAATTTTGTTGGGTGATAGTAGTTAGCAAGTGTGGGGCATGTAGATGGCTACCACATGGTGCAAGATGGGAACCCTAGTAGTACCCTACTTCTACAGGTATCCGACACAAGAAAGGTATGGTCTACATATTGAATATAAAAAAATGTAAAAATATTAAAAAAAAATTACTTCAATTAGGGATTTGTTGACTTGAATGACTTTGATGGATTTTTGACCACTTTTTAACACCAAACTCTTTGAAAAATCTGCATACAAGACTTGCAAAACACAAATACAAAGAGGGGGAAAAGGGTTAAGGGTTAGGGAATAGGGGTTTGCCTTGGTGAAACCCCAATTTGGTAATCAAACACTATAAAATGAAATGAAATAAAGAGAGAATGATGAATGAATAACATGACATGTCACAAACACACCAAACCCTTGATGTTGAAGTCTGAAGATATGCAACAATATGCACTAATGGATGCTTGAAAGTACTTAGAATGCTTGAGAATTGCTTGAGAATTGATTAAATGATTAAGTGAATGAATTAGGATTAGAATGAGAGGAAAAACCCTTTATTTATACTTGATTTTCTAATATTTCTCAAAAATAACACATCATAGGCCAACCTCAAGGTCAAGAGAATAGAATCCTGCTAGAAAATTAATTTTTTTTTAATTTTTGTGCCTAGTGGGACTAAGTCGCCCCAAGTGGCGACTTGGTCCCACCAGGGAAATTTTACTGGGTGTCGAGGATTGAAGTGTATTTAATAAGGTTTAACGAGAATATTCTAAAAAATACACTAAGCATGGTTGAAAAGTGCATTAAGGGGCCATTTGAACATAAGAAAGGGTTGATTAGTGATGACAAGTCTAGAAAAGCATGAGAGTTTGTTACAACTCTTTACAACACTTCGAAATAAGACTTGGTAAGTGATAAAAAGGGGTTATTAAGGTGAATTATAATGAAAGGGTCCTAGAAAAGTGTGAAAGTGGGTTACAACACTTCACAACACTTTTACAAGACATCCTAGAATTCTTAATGATTATCAAGGGTCCAAGACCTAATGTGAATGTGTTGGCCATGTTACAATATTAAATCTAGGAAAAATCAAGCCAAAGTCCACTAGGAGGGCCTAAACATGAGAAAAAGTAGAAGGGTTACTTTTCCCATGTCCATAGTTATCCCCCACTTTAGTGAGAGGATGAACCTACTTCAAACTCACACTAAAGTAGCCGAACATGCATATCAAGAGGGGTTTCAATGAACTAATGCTTAGCAAGATGAGATAACAATGATCAAGAGGGATGATCAAGCCCCCGGGATGAAGATCCCATGGTAAACCAAACATGAGCGCAAGAAAGACACACAAGAGAATGATATAAAAGAATGAAAGGGAGAGAAGGAAAAAAAGAAAGAAAGTCAGATCAAGCTTTGATCGTTTGTCCATCCTATTGTGGATCAAATCTAGGTTGTTTTTCTAGAAAAATAAATGTATACTCACTTTGACGTGACGAAACTCATGGTTGTCCACCGGGTGAGAAAGCCAAAAAGGTGAGAAACATACACTCATGGATGGTATGCACTCACACACACGCAGGTGGCTATGGGGAAAAGTCATTCCTCAGAATGGGCTTCCTGCTCAACTATACCAAAGTTATACCTCCTGATAACTTTAATAAGGCGCCACAAAATAAAATGACATTTCGAGCTTCATGAGACAAGCAAAGCTTTGTATGCTTAGAATTCATGAACAAACGTGATGGCACTATAGGCATGCAAGTTGTGTTATGCAAGGTGACCATATAACAAATGCAAAATACAACATGCAAAAGATGTTCAAAGGAGTCTTGCTTAGTTCGTGCAAGGTCTTTAACTTAGGGAACATTGTGTCTAATGTCTCCAAGAGAGGACCAATCAAAGAATATAAAATTCACAACATAGGGGATGCAGTGTGTCACATCAGGCCACTAAGAGGAATGTAATATGCTAAGATAGATCGCACTCATGGACACTATACCCAATGTCCTCCATAAAGTGACAAAACACATCATATGAAGTAACAAGGCTGCACTAAGAAGCATGAAAAAGAAAAAAAATGCAAAATGATAATGCCAATGTATACCCCCACTTTAAAGGAAATGCTACACACCATACTAAGAGAAATTACTTTAAAGTAGCAAAGAAAAAATGCAAACAAGAAAGAAGACATGAGAGCCAACTTGGAAAACCCCTATGCCAAGTCATGCATTTCCAAGTAAGGCTACATCATGTGAGAGAAAGGAAAAATAAAAACGAAGGAGTTGCCCCCAAAATGAAAAAACCAAACACATAAGGAATCTACGGATTTGGGGTCAGTATGTTCTTTGTTGCAATATTTTGTAAAGAGCACGAAATTGTCATCATTCCCCAAATACATTGAACTGGAAGAATGACACAAAGAGAGCGAAAACAAAGAAAAATAAAGATCTATTTGGGTCAACATGGAAGATACATAGTATGTATTGACACTTTGCATCATCCCCAAAAGGAAAACACAAGCAAATGAAAATTAAAAGGCAAAAGAAAATGAAAAAGCTTTTGGGTCAACATGAAGGAGACATTTCGGTCTTAATGCATTGCGCCATTCCCAAAAGGAAAACATAAGAAACATATAAAAGGAAAAGAAAAAGAAAAGGGGTATTTTGGGTCAACATGAAAGAGACATTTCAGTCTCAATGCCTTGTGTCATCCCCAAAGGAAAACACAAGAAAAAGATAAAAGGCAAAGAAAAAGAAAAGGGGTCTTTTGGGTCAACATGAAAGAGACATTTTGGTCTCAATTCCTTGCATCATCCCCAAAAGGAAAACACAAGAAAAAGATAAAAGAAAAAATTGAAAGTGATAAACGACATATAGAAGAATTAAGGTAAAAATAGAAGAATGCCACAAAGAGAGAAAGAGAGAACATGAAACAAAACATCATGGGGGAACACATTATGCACATGCCAACACACAAAAGAAAAAGAAAAAGAAAAAAAATGCAAAATACTAGTAATTCAAATACAAGTCACCCTATGAGAAAGTCATCTGCCTCCCAATCATGTTTAGGATATGCCGAGGGTGGAAAAATAGCTAAAGGGATAAGTGCAAGTGTCGAACTAGGGGAAGTGCCAAGTTCTACACTTGTTGTAGGAGATTTGTTGTTTAAGCTCATGGAAGAGGAAAATAATGTATTCAAATCATTATGTACCTCTTCGTCTATTTTAGTAATCTCATCATTGTCATCTAGGTTAATCACGACAGGAGGACAGATGATAATTTCCAATGAAGGGTGTAGCACGAGTTGTGGTTGTTGTATGGGATCGTTTTGTTGTGATTGGGGAGGAGGGTCATCATGCATTGCTTTTTTCAAGTGTGGATTTTGATTTTCTTTAGTTTCTTCATCTTGTGACTTGCGAGCAAGGGCATGACGTCGACACCTACGCTCCCTAGCTCCTCAGTTTCTTTTGGTTTTATTGTCAAGTTGTGCTTGTGAAGGAGTGGGTTGATCAACCATTGGTTTCTTTTCTTCCCTAAGGGGAAGAACGAAAGAAACCGTGGAAGGTTGTTCATCCACTTTCTCCTTTTCCTTATAAACTTCTTTTATACGAGGAGGCATAACGAAGTTATTATCCTTATCTCACAGTCGTTTGGATGATGTGGGGGAGGTTTCGAGTTTTGGTTGATTTTGATGGATTGGTTCTTGTTCAGGTTGAAGCATTGTTTCATCTAGGATAGGAGTGTTTAAAGTGGACAGGGACATGTTGCGGAGGGACAATTCTATAATTTTCTTTGCTTTAAACTTTTGGTAAGCAATGAAAAATAAGTCTTTGTGAGGTGTGATAGGTTACATGGGCTAGGGCCAAAAGGATTCTAAGGAGAAGTTTCCTTTAGAATACAAAGGGTTAAAGCCACTATGGTGAATAGTGACTATGTCATTTTCAAGCAGAAACTTTAAACATTTGTGTATGACCAAAGGGACAACTTTCATTGAGCGAAGCCATTGATGGTCTAGCCACAAATGAAACTAGTCCGATTGCAGGATGATGGAGAATGTAACATCCACTGTTTTAGGCCCTATTTGTAATGGAAGGACGATCTATCCTATTGTAGGGAAAGAAAATCCATTGTGTGTTTTGATCCATGCTCTTGGTTTATCATAGTCATCTTGATAAAGATCATGTAATACCAAAAATTCCTTAGTGATCACATTCTTGCCATAGGCGAGATCTATGAGTATCCCATTAGTGGGCTTATCATAAATACGACTGGATATGTAAAGAGGACCATCCGGAAGATTTGGAAGTATATCCTTAGATGAGAAAGTAATATCAAGAGATTTCTTAGGTTGGCCCTTACGAGGGATAACGTCTATCACACCTACCATTTCATCCATAGGATTAATAGTAGTGGTATGTGGAATAGGATCAGGATGTTCAATATCTATATGAATATTCATCACATCATTGTTTGGAGTTTCACTAGCTTTGGCAAATGACACATTATGTTTGTGCATGGGATAGGTGAAAATTTGTAAATTTTGATTTGGAGGGGCAACATACATATTTCCTTTACATTAACATTTGAAACGAATAGACAGTCAAAATCAATGAGGTTTTGCACAAGGTGTTTAAGATGCTTATAATTTTCCGTGTCATTTCCATTTTGTCTATGATAATGGCAATAAGAATTGGGTTTAAAGGTTGGTAGTAAAGGCTTAGTAGGATCTAGTGGTTTAACAACAGGTAAAGTAATCATTTGTTGTTGTATAAGTTGGGACATTGTATTATGAAGCGTGTCTGGTAAAGGTGTGAATTGACATTCAGATTGCCATAACTATAAGGGATCACGACTTTAACAACTACTACTTGGTTGTTGATAGTTTGAGTTGGTTGTTGAGGGGGTTCAAACTGTAAGAACCCTTTGTTATTTTTCTAAATGGTTGTGTATTATTTGGATTGGTATATTTAGATTTCTCAACTTAGCTAAAAGTGTACTTTGCATCACAACTACTAACTGAATTGTGATAATGACAGAGGGCAGTACACAAATGCATAAAGGAGGGAAATTTCATCATTGTGAGTTTATCCTAAAGTTTAGTTTGCAAGTTTTCTATAAACATCTTTTGAAGATGTGGATCGGGAATCTTGACATTGATTTGAGAGTAAAGAGATTGGTATCATGAAATAAAATCAGTTATATTTTCCTCTTCATGTTTCTTTCATCTCATCAAATCAGCCAAGGTATTCTTTGGAGTCATATGCACTTGGAAATGCTTGATAAATGCATCAACTAGTTCATTGAATGAACAAATTGGATTGTTTGGTAAGGATGAAAACCATTCTAAGGCAGTGTCTTTTAAAGTTTTAGGAAACAGTTTGGCTAACAGTTTATCGTCAAGGACAAAGTCACTACATAAGGCAGTGTAAGTATTAACATGGTTAGAAGGATCTCCCTTCCCTCCATACTTCTCAAATCTAGGCATCTCTATTCCTTGTGGCATCAATGTTCACAGGATTTCCAAAGATAGTGGGCTGCTTCGAACATAATAGGTGGGTGGTCCATTCTAGTTTTGGTTGATGGTGGATATTTTCTTTTGCATGGAGGGGACGGTTTGGAAAAGTTGTGTTATGAGAGGGTTAGTGTAAGTGGTAGGAGGGGGAAGGGAAAGTGGTGATGGACTGTATGTAGTAGTAGGGTGAGTGAATTGAATACTTACAGATGGTATGGTGGAGGAGGAGAGAACATGTGATGCCATATAAGAATTAGGAATGCTAGCAGGAATAGTCAAGGAAGGAATCACATTTCTAACCTATTGCATTGTGGTTGTGACTTGAGGGGTAATATAGGTAGGTATGGATGCTACTATGGAGGGAGGAGGAGTGTTAGGTCCTCCTTGACTAACCATAATGTTTGCTGATTGGGATGCACTAGAGGTGGAAGGAACATGTTTGTGGTATATATTAGCAATTTATTTCATAACGTTTAGGCCTTCATCACATTCAAGCATGCAATGGATGTTTTCTATAGCAGGAATCACAGTGGTTGAAATGTTTTCAGGACACAGATTATGTTGAATATGTGTTAATCTCTCATGAATGTTGATGATTTTGTCTTGCAAAATTTGATTGTTTGATGTGTCAACTTGCATGGTATTGAAAGGAAAAGGGTTGCTAAAGGTAGGGTCCATGCCTAATGTACTATTTGTAATACTAGGAGTGGAAGCATTAGACAATCCAAGATCCACAATGTGTGTATTATCATGGGATAACATGAGTCTTGAGCTTCTTCTCACTAAGGTATTAGCAATAGGACACCAAACACTCATGCAAAGGTTTCTAAATACAGGTGGATTCAAATGCAATGTAAACTAAGAGCAATAAAAATATGATAATTAAAATTTTGGAAACTATAACAGTAATGCAATAAAAATAAATAGAAATGCAGAAAATGCCAGAGACTACAGTGCAAAATGTGCAGGAGGACTAAGTCACCTAGCATGGCGAATTAGTCCCAGTGATGATTTTTTAAATATTTTTCAGAAATTTTTAATGAAATTTTGTGTTTTTCATATTTTCAAATGCAGCTATAGTGTGAAAATGCAGAATTTTTGGAATTTTTAATGAAAAGTAATGAAAAAATGCAAGCTATATGAGCTTTTCACTAAAACAATTTTTAAAACCCTAGGATGCAAATTAAACAATGCAAAACCTAATGCAATGTTGATGTAAGTTAAACCTAGGATGCAAATGCACTTGAAATCAGAAAGAAAATGTTGAAAATTTGGGTTCACCAAAATGAAAACAAAGATTTTGGCACCCAATGGCTTTCTAACACTTCTAGGGTTTTTCAACTAAATGGAGAAATATGGGCCAAAATGGGCAATGTCTACACTCAAAATCAATGTAAGGATGGATGCAATATTCCTAAATACAATTCGCTAATGTAAGGATGGATGCAATATGCCTAAATACAATTCGTAATGCAATACACTGAAAATAAAGATTATTAATGAAAAACCTAAGATATGCAAGTTGTTTGAAAACATAGTGATGTATGCAAAATGAACTAATAATGCAAGTAAACAATAACATAATTAAACAAGAATGAAGAGGTGCACCTAAAATTTGAAGTGTGGTGCATAGAGGCTCTAGAATCTTGTAGATTTTGTTGTTGAAGCCAACAGGGACACTTGTGCCAAGCTAGGCGACTTAGTCTAGTTTCAAGGAGATTCTACCAGAATAGGAATTTGCCAAATGGGTATCCAAAAATGTAGAAACCACTTTTCAGGCTTGACAATGGGACTAATTTTCCACATATGGCTACTTAGTCCACCTGGGAATCTTGGGAAATTCTGGATAGGAATCTGTAGCTTTCGGTCTGTACTTCCCTTCTTGATAGGTGTTCGGTTAAGATTCTACAAAAAATAGGTTGAAAGAGGTCTCCAAGCTTCAATTGGGGCTTTTTTGACTTGAATGACTTTGATGGATTGTTGACCAGTTTTTAACACCAAAATCCTTGAAAAATTTGCATACAAGACCTACAAAACACACATACAAAGAGGGGGAAAGGGTTAAGGGTTAGAGAATAGGGGTTTTCCTTGGTCAAACCCCAATTTGGTAATCAAACACTATAAAATGAAATGAAATAAAGAGAGAATGATGAATGAATAAAATGCAATGTCACAAACTCATAAAACCCTTGATGTTGAAGTATGAAGATATGCAACAATATGCTCTAATGGACGCTTGAACGTACTTAGAATGCTTGAGAATTGCTTGATAATTGCTTGAATGATTAAGTGAATGAATTAGGATTAGAATGAGAGGAAAAACCCTTTATTTATACTTGATTTTCTAATATTTCCTAAAAATAACACATCATAGGCCGACCTCAAGGTCAAGAGAATAAACTACCGCCAAAAAAATAAAATTATTTTGATTTTTGTGCCTAGTGGGACTAAGTCACCCTAGGTGGCGGCTTGGTCCCACCAGGGAAATTTTACTAGGTGTCGAAGATTGAAGTGTATTTAATAAAGTTTAACGGGAATATTCTAAAAAATACACTTAAGTATGGCCAAAAAGTGCATTAAGGGGTCATTTAAACATAAGAAAGGGTTGAATTAGTGATGACAAGTCTAGAAAAGCATGAGAGTTTGTTACAAATCTTTACAACACTTTGAAATAAGACTTGGTAAGTCATAAAAAGGGGTTATTTAGGTGAATTATAATGAAAGGATCCTAGTAAAGTGTGAAAGTGGGTTACAACACTTCACAACACTTTTACAAGACATCCTAGAATTCTTAATGATTCTCAAGGGTCCAAGACCTAATGTGAATGTGTTGGCCACATTACAACATTAAATCTAGGAAAAATCAAGCCAAAGTCCACTACGAGGGCCTAAACATGAGAAAAAGTAGAAGGGTTACTTTTTTCGTGTCCACAATATTTATTTAAAAGATGGTACCATTCTCGAACCTACAACAAACAACACTAGAGCTCATTTAAAACAATTAGCAACCAAGTACATAATCCTTGCCAATGTGTTATATAGATGATCCTTTGATGGAATTTTACTTAGATGTCTTAAGGATTCCAAAATTAATATGGCACTCGCATAGGCTCATTTGGGCATCTATGGAGGTCATTTTTGAGGAAAGACCTTAGTGCAAAATCTTCTTCGTATGGGATACTATTGGAAAAATATGGAAAAATATTGTTATGTGTATGTTAAGCGATGTCACAAATGTCAAGAACACAACAATTTGATTCATGCTCCTGCTTCTGAGCTTCATGCCCAAATTTTTATTTGGTCATTCTCAATATGGGTTTTGGATCTAATTGGAAAAATCTCACCACCATCTTCTGTTGGACATACGTTTATCATTACAACAACCGATTATTTTACAAAATGGGTAGAAGTTATTTCTCTTCAATCCAACACTATTGATGTGATATGTCGTTTCATCTTGGAACACATTATTGCTTGCTTCAAACTTCCTTCTGCATTAATTTCAGACAATGGAACACCATTTAAAAACAATGATGTGAAGAATTTCTTGGACATCTTTCATAGCCAACATCATTTTTCCACACCATACTACCCACAATCCAATGGTCAAGCCAAAATCACTAATAAGATTCTTGAAAAAATCCTCAAGAAAACTATCAACCAACATCACAGAGATTGGCACATGCAATTACCATATGTGTTGTGGGCCTATCGAACAATGTCTGATTCTCTACGAGAACTACACCTTACAATCTTGTTTATGGTACTGAGGCAGTCATGCCTTTGGAGTTAGAGATCCTAACATTAAGGATTTCTCTTCAAGGTCTTGTCGATAATAAAACTTATAAGGCACAAAGATTACACCAGCTTGAATTGCTTGATGAACACTGTATTAACGCTCTTGAGCATCTCCACGCTTACACTAAGCAATTAAAATGAAAACATGATACTCATGTCATCCCTCAGACATTTACTAAGGGAGATTTAGTTTTATATGAAAATCAACAAAACTCTACTATTGATTATGTTGAAAAATGAAAATTCAGCCCTAATTGGTTGGGAACCTATATAATCAATACAAATTATGGATTTGGCACTTGCACCTTAACAAAGCTAGATGGTACACCCCTCAAATACCCTATCAATGTCGTGCATCTATGTCGGTATAATGTCTAGTCTCTTTTTAAATGGTATGAAAGGAAAAGTAGCGTTGTTAAAGCTATTGGGTCATATCCTATATGCTTTCACGTTGCTTCATTCTTGACAAACAAATTCCGCGTATGTGTTGAACACTAAAGTGGTTATTTAATTTATTTTTATAATTACTTTAGGTTTCATACTATTCAAATTCATCGTGTGTGTTATGATAAGTTACATCATTTAATTTATCATAACATACTTAATCATCATGTCGTATCTAAAAGAAACTGCAATAAGTTTTAATTAGATCACATAAACTTTGTTAAATCATGAAGACATTAATTAAGTAATCTTATAAAGGTTATTTAATTAATTGCATTTCCATTTGACATTCAAACACATTAAGACAAGTCATAAAACATCAAATGCTCATATATATATATATCCAAATTTTTATGTACATATCATCACAATATATAATATCACTGAGGTCTGTGGGAACTCGGCCCCTCGAGATCTGGTACTTGTGATTCGGTAGTAGGACATCGGGAGATGGTCGTATGTGATCGTGACCACGATCTGCCGAACTTGAGTGCAAACTCTAAGCCCTGTATTCGTCCAAGGGCCACCTGATGCTCCCTTGCTATCTGCTCCCTCTCTGCCTATAGTCGTGCTATCTCAGCCTCTAGTCTCTCAACCTCTATTGGATTCTGAGATGACTATCCTATTGCCTCAGCTTGGTGGAGTCATCTCCTCAGACTCTCATATGTTGCCCGTAATCACACAAATGGCTTAAGAGACTCTAGATCTTGCTCCACAATAGGTGGGAGCACATAATCTGAGTCCATCTCCTCCTCGCTGATGGATGCTGGCACTATCTCTATAGCTACTTGATGCAAGAACTCCCACCAATCTCTTGTCACTCATGAGAGGTAGAAACAATACACAATCAGTACACATCATCATGATATAAATATATATAAAGAACATAAACACTAAAGTAAATGCATAACATCAAATAGCATCACCTATATCTCTGGTAGGTTGAGCAATATCAACATTTTATTGTGTAGGGGGCATGGAATATGTGTTAGCCTCTCCACGACTATGAGTATTGATGCATGTTGCAACTGTTGCTCGTGATCTTGTCATACAAATAGGAGAGGGATCTCCCCACTCGTGTCGATCCTCATCTACTGCCTCATCACTCTCACTCAGGGGTGGCTCCTCCTCCTCATCCTCATCCTCATCCTCCCCCTCTCCCTCTTGTCCATCATAGTCTGGATCAACATCCTCATCATATTCATCATCAATAACATTAGTAAAAAAAAATGCAGCTTTGTATCATGTCTCCTTGGCCCTATCCTCTCTATCGTCTCCCTCATCTAGTAGTGGTCTCACATCTCCTATAGGCTCATCCATTAGATATATAGGAGTTGGTCTTGATACTGTCCACCACTCTTCATAATCCCATGTGGCATCGACATCGTCTGCATCAGAGACTAGAGGCTGGTCGTGATCTGAGAAGTTGGAGCTGCTCTCAGTAACATGGTCTAGAGTGAGCTGCATTGTATCACTTGGTCTTTAGGCACTCCACACTGACCTCCTAAAAAAGGACTGTGCCCTAGGTGGCATCTAAATCTGTCCAAATTGCCACATGACTCGATCATAGTAGAAAGGACATACTACGTGATCATGTCAGCCAACCAAAAATCTATCTAGCTGCAGCCTCCTCAACTATCTCGTGTGATCTAGCCACTGTAGCGTCAACTGATAAGGTCTCCACAAGATCTCATCCTCCTCTAGTCAGTCAAATATCACTCTCCAAAAGTGTAAATCCCTATACTGCCATAATCATCGTAGAGGATAGTCGAAGGCCCGAGGATACCCCATTGTTGTAGCACATGGGAAGCTGACTGGTTTGGTACACGTAATATGCTCCAAGCACCACACCTGTAGAACCGTGCATTGCACCATGCTATCTACCTCCTAGAATACAAATTGACCAAGATCATAATATAAATGTGCCAAGATACAATG
The DNA here is from genome assembly GCA_007258455.2 of Sequoia sempervirens. NCBI lineage: Eukaryota > Viridiplantae > Streptophyta > Pinopsida > Cupressales > Cupressaceae > Sequoia > Sequoia sempervirens. The sequence continues at coordinate 15,010,270 of VDFB02000007.1, read as the reverse complement.
ACCCCAAGCGTATACTATACGATGCTCCGCCATCCCTCGAATCAAATGAACTAGTCCTCCCTCAAGGTGTGTTGCCCACCCATCGGGGATGAGAACTAGTGCCACTATATGCATCATGACCTGTCTAACCACCAGCGCTTGTGAATATAGTAACATCACTAGATCAATCTTCCCTCTCACTCTCTCATCATGCACTAGACCATCCAAACAATAATGCAAATCGACCTTCTGCTCATGGAAGGTGCGATCTCTCTGGAAACATACCTGCTCTCCCCGAATAGGAACACAGAGAATGCGGTGTACGTCCTCTAGGGTAATCATCATCTCACCTGTCAGGAGGTGGAATGTGCATGTGTCTGCATCCCAGTGCTCACAGAGCACCATCAGCATAGCATTGTGGTACCTCATGGGGGGCATGAGGTATGCCCAGTAGATACCTATGGCTTGAAGGTGCTCTATCTCCTCTGCTAAAATTGATGGGGCTAAATCTCTCAAAAAGCTCAACTCCCTACCCCCTAGCCCCTGCCGCGAACGGGTGGGTACTTATCAAAATCACAAAAATATGCTCTAAAAATCATCTAATACCTTTAATTTTTACTTTATTCATCATGAAAGTGTATTAAAGTTGTTCTAGTGTGCTTTCCTAAAGGCCTTAGATACTTTAGAACCCTTTTGGGACACTTCGCGAAGAAATGAGACACTTTGTGAAAAAGTGGGACACTTTGCAAACAAAAGGGACACTTTGCGAACAAATGGGACACTTTGTGAACTTTTTTCCAAGATCCTAAATTAACCTAGAAATGCATAAAAATCATTATATAATTGCATAAACACATAGCACAGGTAGCATAATCGACTCACCTTGTGATGACACTCCTTGTGTGCCACCTGGTCCTATAGAACGTCCAATCATGCAGGCTTGTAATCTCATCTTCTCGGCATCTTTTTGTCTTCTCTCGTCACTCTCACGTTACAAAAAGGTAAAACGAAATAGTAAGTGACAAAATACTTCACTTTTGCCCCTTTTTAACTCTTTTCATTCCTTTTTACTCTTATGAATACAATTAGGGTTTTTCTTATCTTAAGAGTCAATAAAGTACTTTCTATTCACAACACCATAACAGGTGCTAGGGAACTCCGTCTTTGACGCTATTTGATGTGTTGGAATCGTGATTCTGCACCTAACATCATCAATTGTATATCGTTATGAGCAATGGTACTTAGATGTGTCCTATGATGTGATGTTCCTTATTCAATGTGGCTAGTTTGCTACCTTGATTCCACCTCCATAAAGAAAGTAGAATCAAGGGGAGGCATACATCTACCCTTGAATTTGATTTCTAGAAGTTAGATAAGAAGATTTTTGGATAACTAATGAATTCATGTTGCAGGATGTGGTTCCTAATGTTGTGGTTTTGCAGGTAATTACACTGGGGGCTTCATTCCCCCGTCTTTTGAATGAGTATCCTTTTATGAAGTAAAGTGTATTGTTTAGAGTCCTTTAGCTTACTTATGCACGTAGAGTCATATGGGCGCTAAAGTGGGGGCTTAATGTGTCACCAAAAATTGTATACTCTTGAATAAAGAGGCAATTTTGTGATTAATTTGGTCCTATTTTAGACACTCTTGCATTAATCACCCCTTAAAAACTACATTTATAGGCCCCTAATGCTCATTATTTTAGACTTTAAGGCCTATTCCACTCACAAATCATACAAATCCTGACAAGCAATATTCAAATAATTCAAATTCCACAAAACCCACCTCAAAAACCCCTGGTGGGACTAAGTCACCCAAGGTGGCAACTTAGTCCCTTTTGAGGGATTTTTCACTTTTGCGCAGGAAAACAACCAAATTAATTCAAATTTTCAATGGATGTCGGCTTGTGAAGTTAAAATAATGAATAATTAGGTGTTGATGCCTATAAATACATATTTTTAGGTCATTTTTCATAACATTAAGTCACTTTCAACAAGAAAATTCAAGAGTCGAGAGTGAAATATCTTTCACAAGAAGATTCATTAGTCTATCTACAACAAAATTGAAGCTTTAGGGTAGAAAGTTAGGGTTTTTGTAGGTCTTCAAGCTCACTTTTTGTTCAAGATCTCACATTGCAAAGGGTTGATCATGGATTCCTATGGAGAATCATGGAGAAATCTAGGTTGAGGAGATGCAACTAGCCATCAAATCAAGTCTAAATACTTGTTTTCAAAGTGATTCATCTTCCATTTTCTCTCTATTTTCAGCCTAAGGAAGGTTTGCATGTCATTAAGATTCATTTCTAATGTGATTTAGTGTCTCTTAGAATGAGTCTTGCATTTTTCTAAATGAATTTATGCACCTTATTCTTACATGTTAGAATAGGGTTGCATCTTATTTTCAGACTTCCTAGTCTTAGAAACACTTACGACTAGGGTTTTATGCATATTTTATCTCTTTCAAGGTTTAAATACCAACTAGGGGTTTGACCAAGGAAAACCCCCCATTAGAAATCAATTTATATTCTATTTTGCAGGTATTTTCACTGGTTCAGATTCGGGTTTCCGTCAGAAAATAGAGTGTAGACTATGGGCTTTCGTTTCCACTTTCAGATTTGCAAAAAATCCAAAGTGGACTAAGTCGCCAATAGTGTCGACTTAGTCCCACTACCCTTTTCTGTTAGAAGTTTTTACAGATCCGGGCACCCATTTGCTAGAAATAGGTTTATGAGCAGTTTCCTTGATTTGGGACTAAGTCACCCAGCTTGGCGTAAGTGTCCTAGTTGGTCAAAAAATCAAATTTTCTAGAATTTCAGGGACATTTGCAATCTTCATTTCAGCCTTCGTCAGTTTCCAAGTGCACAATTTATGTCTATCATCTTTATCTTGCTCTTTATTGCATTTAATCTATCATTTTGCATATCACAATTTGTTTTCAAACAAATTGCATATCTTAGGTTTTGCATTAATATTCATTATCTTTTATCAATTATTTGTATTTAGGACACTGCATTTAGACACATTTCAATCATACTAGCATTAGTATTTAGTGAATCTCCCAGTTTTTGTGGGATACCTTTCTCCTTTTAGGTGAAAAACCCTAGAAGTGTAAGAGAAGCCCCTACAAAAATTTGCAGTTCATTAAGAACTTCATGTTCAGCTGCTATCATGTGGCAGATTTCTTTATGACACTTTCGGTTATGTTTAGTTTAGTTTTTTCCACTTTGTATCTTGGCGGGCTACACCAATTTTTGTATTCAAATAAGTGGATATTCTTATAAATATCCATCCTTAGTTTTAGTTTGGGGAGTTAGTTAATCTTTCGCTTTAGCATTGTAATGGTAATTTTCACTTTTGTTCTACTTGCCTATTTTGGCCAATTGGAATGCAACTAAGGAGTTGATTTGAATCTTAGTGTTTAGGTCCCACCAAAGGAAGAGCAGGGCTTGCTCAATCGAAGGAGGTGACCTTGTCTTATGTTCTTTGATTCATTTTATTTTTGCTTAATTCATCTCAATTGGAAAGTAGGAATATTGATCTCTATTTAATCATTGTTAGTGAATGTAATTACTCATATTCTTATATTAAGTTCATTCTCAAGATGATTTATTATGCTTACAGTAGATTAATATTCACTCATTTACTACAGATTTAATTATTGTTCATAGGAATTAAACTCATTGGTTATTTTCAAATGCATGTAGTTTTAATGGATGAGACAATGATGACTTATGGAAAGATGAAACTAAAGCTTGTTTAAAAATTGTTCACGAAATTTAGTATTATTTCTTTCTAGGTTGATATTTATTTTCTGTAGTTCCATAAAGAGATTCCTTTTTGCAAACATAAATAGATTTCCTTTTCAAGTACATTTCAATTCTAAATTTTAAATTAAAAGTAAATTTGGTTTTTAGCTTAATTCTTCCATGAATCAATTGTAATTAAGTCAAGTGTATTCTGAACTAAGTTATTGGAGTTTGAACAATCATTAGTTAAGAGATAAATTAGGATTAAGTCTTTAGAATAAAGATCAGTTTCTGAAAGCTCCCGACGAAGCTAAATTGCGACTGGAAAAGTCATTGTTTTGCAGTACAAAACCCCCCAATTCATGGAAACACCCTTATCGCATACAACTCTAAGACACCCCTGATTTGATAATTGAAATATTAAATGATGCAAGAAGTGACATCAATGACCTTGCACATCAATGACCTGCAAGAACACATGATATAGCTCGGCACAAAATAACATTCATCCAAATTTAACATGTACAAAATGAAAGTAACAGTATTGACAAGAGAAATACTTATCTATTCTATGAGACCCCTCGAGTAGCCAGCTCTCAAGCGTTCCTACGATTAGTTCAAATCACATGTGGTACTTTCACATCTTCAAAATAAATCCATTCATGGTACTTCCATTACACAGAACTATTGACTTAGAATGAGACTAACAATATTTATTTATTCATATCATAAAAGTGTAACACAAAGACATAGTTGAATAGTATTCAAGTATATCATAACAACATAACATCATCCTTGTTTGGTAGTTACACATATATATACTATATCACTACAAAAATCCTACTTTCCAGATGGCAGGAAAACACCATTGAAAGTCTTAAAATAGAATTACAACTAACTAACTTAACAGATGCTCGTGAAATAAAAACATAATAAAGGCTTTGAGTGGAGCCATAAATTTTTTAATAGAAAGTTTAACAAAAAGCTTTAAAGGAAATCGTTGCACTATGCACGCCTAAATTTTTGGCACCCAAACTTCTAGTGCTCTAACTTCAACCGCTTGAATTCCACTTAAAGTCCACTTCATTCTTTGGTCATGCATAATTCTTGTACAATGACTTAAAGTATATACCATCATATCAAAATTAATTAGCTAATTTCAATCAATTTGAGAAATAAATATTTATACATCATTTTATAAAAAGTAGATAATTATTGATCCTAAAAATAAACAATTGGTAGGGCTAAAGTGGTTGGTAAGAACAAAGAAGGATATTTAGCTTGTTATAATCATGAGGTTATTTATACCTCATCAGAGAATAAGACTTATTTTTACCTGGATCAAAAACACTCTTCTCAACAAGGAAAATAAAACCATTAACACTAGGACCACCAGTAGCCTCTAGCACCGAACCAGACTCACCCTGAACAGAAGTAGGGGGAGACCTGTGTCCATCTGAACCTCTTACTCTTTGAACTGCACTAGACTAGAATCCACAGTAGGTTGGACACTAGGAATATTCTCTACTAAAGAGCCATCTATCACTTGCAAGTCCACATGAATCCCCTCCTCTTGAACCAAATCATCTAAAGCATCAAACCTATTAAAGGTTTCCTCCTCTTGTCTATCCTTGAGGGTTCTCTTTTGACCCCTATGTCTATTACAAGGCTTAATTGAAACAAAACCCTCCTTATTGGCCACCACCCCCTACATGGGAGCCTTACCCTTTTCCATCTTCAGGTAAAGAGAGAAGGAGCATTACTCAAACCAGAAGCATGGATAGCTCGGGGACACTTTCGTTGAAGATGACCATATTCATGACACAATCGACATCTAAAAGGTAATGCCTCATAGTATAGCTATTGGGTCCAAGAAGATGAACCAATAGTCATATCTATGGAATCATGCAACAAATTATTCAAATCATTTTCCACACACACCCATGCAAAATAAATAACCCTCTTATTTAGTGTTTGCTGAGATGGACCAATAGGCTTTCTTAGTAGCAGAGCAATCATTTGCAATATATCACTTCTCTAGCACTCTAGAGGAAAATGAGGAAGACAAACCCAAACTGAAACTCTAGAAGGAAGCTCCTCTGCTGAGTTAAAACCAACATTCTATGGTTTTATGAAGAGCCCCACCTGATTATAAAAATAAGGCCCACCTTTGAAGGCCCTATTTCGATCAACAATATAAGAAAAGTCTACCATAAAAAAATTATTAGCTTCCAACATAATATCAAAGCCCCCTTCTGGGTTCCATGTCTTGCAAACCTAGGTATCGAGAAAAGGAAGCAAAACCCTCATCCCATGAACTTACAAATCAACACATGATTGTTATAGTATTCCACATCCTTGGCCACCGATTTCTGGTTGGATCACTAAAATCGGTTGTTCTTGGAATTTCTCTAAACACCCATTTACCTTCTACAACTTGAAAGCACCATTTCCTATTGAGCCTGCACTAGGTAAAGCAAATTTTGAAAACCTCAAACTATCACCAGACACAGGGGAGGCCCGATCTGCCTTATCACAAGCCACATGCATCACCATTCAAGACCTAATCCAAGTGCATTGCAATCACAACCCCAACCACAATGGAAGCAACAAAAAACCCTAATCAAAGCTATAGAGGAAAAATTAGCAACAAAATTTATGAAACTTTCCTTTTATAACACATGCACAGCCCCTTCAAGGCACTCCACTTGAAACCCCAGTGTCACCCTTCATGGTGCAAAACCACCTCTCAGTGAACAACAAAGTAAACAGAGCCAAGGCAGGAGAATGTGGAAAAAAGGAGCATAAATTACCTTGGTCGCAACCCTAGAAACCTTGAAGGGGGGGCGTAGATTTGCAAATGCCACAACTAGCAAAAGGTTGAGCTAGGGCACAAACACCCTAGCTCGCCCACATCTCTCGTGGCTGAGCACCATCCTTTCCCCTCTAGATACATGACATTTTTACAATTATTTAAAATAGAAAATTAAATGTAGACTACAAGATTGTTACTTAATTTTTTTAATTATATATGCTCATTGACTATTTACTAATAGGAGGGATATAAAATAGATTTAAAATATATAATTATTCATTAATATTTATTAATATTATTTTTATTGTCAATTTTAAAAATATTTTAAACTAATAGATGTAAATTTTACTGCGTTGAGAGGTGTACCACTATAATCATAAACTTTTGTGTAAATAAAAACTTTGGTGTACAATGTTGACCGTTGCGATTTTGTTGTTTATTCAATAATGTGAAAATTGATCCACTTGCTTGGCTTCCCTGATCATAGGGGCTTAACAACAACACAATAGTTGGGATCACGCTCAATAATGATGGGAGTGGAAACCATTTAAATGTAAATAAAGCCACTTTCCTTGGTGCATTCCGTTCAAACAAAATATAACCATCATCAATTATTTACATCTCCTAAATTCTCGCTTCAATGGAAATCGTTGCCATTTGCACAAAATCATCACCCATTTGTTACACAACAAAATTCACAAAATCCACCAAATTTTCTAACACCGATTTCTCTAAGCGCTTTCTCAAGGGTGAAAACGCTAGGGCTAATATTGTTCACCACCTTGCTTGCAAGCAAGGGCAACTATATGGCCTTTTTTCCCCCTCAAATTGTTGAAATTTTGATTACCCAGTTTAGGCAAGCACAATTACATGCAATTTCTTCCTCCCTGTTCAAAATCATTACATATGGCAGAGGATTGTAGAATGGAAGCGATAAAAATTACCTTTCGAATCATTTATTCAGCCTAATTTTATTTCGCTCCAATTGCTTCTTGTAATACCACTATTTATTTAGTGAATGCTTATAGATATAACAATAAATCAAACGGTTCTCAAAGCCCACTCCTTAAAACTTCAAGAATCTTGTTGGGAAAAGAAATCAACGTCCTACACTGCAACTCCATATTTTCTCGTGTCAAAATATGAATCTTATCTTTAGCAATATCAACCAGCTTATCAATGGTAGACACTTCAAATTCTATATCTCTCCTTTTGGGGAATTCTAAATAGCTCGTTTGAGTCGCCTCTTATAACCCTTCCAACAGAGGCATTTCTAGTGCTCTCGATAATGAGTGGATTGTCATGACACTCATCAAACTATTTTTTTGGTTTTTTGTTTGATTCCACTTATAGGTGTACAATGTATCTAGTAAACAGTGAAGTTATTTGTATTTTTGATGCCATCTCTTGTGATTGAAAACTCGTAGATGAAAAAAACCCCTTTGTAGTTTATGATCCTCTAGCCTTTCTTGTTCTAAGACTACAATCTTGAGTGATATTATCTGTGTCTGACATAAACAACAATGTTATACCCCCAATATATGTAACTTTTGTGTTATTCCCAATCAAATAGACAAATATTAAATCAAAACTCCTCAAACCATCAAACAACCAAAAATTTGAAGGGGTAGATTTATTGGCAGGTTTTAACAATACACACAAAGCATTAACTAGTGTGTTGTCTCATGTGACCCTCCTTCCTAAATCTAGTTTACTTTTTATTTAGCTTACTGTCATCCCCACTTAATAGTTGTTATATTTAAACTATTATTCAGTGTGAATATTTACACTTATTTTGTAATTATATTTAATATTATAATATATTTAATAATTATTTAATTAATAATATATTATTATTATTATATTAAAAAAAAATATAATTTAAATAATATATAACTTTAATTATTAATATAATTATATAATTATAAAATAATATATTTACTATTAATAATATACCATTATTTAAATAATATTAAATATATTTTATATTTACTAATTATCATTAATATATAATTTATTATTTGACTATACATAAATATATTATATATTAAATAATTAAATATTATTTAAATTATTATTTAATAATTATTAAATACTATTAATAATTATGTGATCAAACTATTAAATATCATTAAATATTTTTAAAATTGTTGATTATTGATTCTAATGGAAAATGTCACTTATTTAGGGGAATGAAATTGGTTGATGACATGAATAGATTAAACTTTCACTACTTAGGTGGCACACATGGGCGTTGCTTAACTTTTTTCTTTCCCTAATCAATTTATCTTCCCTTAAAAAATCATCATTATAGTAAATGGTCAACTTTTTAAATAATATTTAACTAGCATTTGCACTTAAAGAAGGTTCAAGGGTTACGCCGATAGAAAATTATATGCATGTTAGTATGTTAGAGAGTGTGTGTTTGTGCATGGATGTGCTGCAAATTCTGATTATGAAATATTTGCATATAGATTTAAAACATAAAGCAATGCAAATGAAAAGAGAAAGTTGTCATCAAATTGAAAAAATACACTACAAATAGGAATAGAATGTTCTCATCCAAGTATCAAATCAATATCTATCTGGCTTGTATGTGATAAGTGAGATTTTGGAGGCTTTTACCTAAGATTTTGGAAGCATTTACCATTAAATGACAGTTGGTTTACCATTAAATAACAGGTGAATCTTGTTTTTTGATGACTCAACAATGGTTTGCAGGCATGAAACTTGTTTTAGGCTCAAATTTTACATTATATGTAGCCTATCGACTAAAAATCATTTCCCCAACCTACTTATTCATTCAACACCTAGAGAATTTTTTATTTTATTTGTTCCCACATCTAATTCTAATGATTATGAGTTACATTCCACCAAGCTTTGTATTAGATGGTAGGAAAATGATGTCAGATTATATAAGGTGGGGAAGAAATTGGAGATATTGGTAGGGCTCGGGTAAGATGACACGTGTGGCATGGTAATGGATCTTCATTGATGGAGATAGACTTTATTCTAATAGCCTAGTGATCCTGTATGTTTTTACCTTCTTTTTGCATTTTCCTGCTCTTATTTTTTATCTGTAATACCAAGAAGAATCTCCTTATAGCTGCATAAATTTGTATGGATGGCCTTGACAACCTAAATAAATATGGTAAGGGTGTAAATGCAAGAAATGTACTACACAAA